>CM030856.1:13812628-14330959 GCA_018105865.1 Metaphire vulgaris
TCAGTAGAAGAACAGAAGTGTTAGTGCCAGAGGCGTAGCCAGAAATTTGATTGGCGGGGTGGGAGGTGGGGTATAAATTTGGGAGCATATATTGTAAAGGTATCTTATATATTATATACATATATTATATATATATCATATTATATATATTATATATTTATTATATATATATATGTTATATGTAGGCATTTTTATGTTATATATATTGATTTTTGGGGGTATATATACACTGACATAACCCCCGTCGCTACGCCCCTGGTTAGTGCCAGCAATTTTTCTCGGCATTGGTCATATGGTTATATCTAAAAAGTAATGCTTAATATAAGTATTCCGTTCTTAACAATATAAATTGGCAACATTAGGAAAATTAAACCTCCAAACAACAAAACATTCATTTCTGTTGAACTAATTCCTCTTTACTTGAATTTTATAGATATAATTGTTACTGCGGTATATTAATTGTCGTCTAAACTAAACTAAACTAAACTAATAAATATAAATTGCGCCGCCTATCCAAATATTAAACTTTAAATCCGCCTATGCGAATATCTCACCATATAAAATGCCAAAATGATTGTTTGAAATATAATGTGAATAGGAAAGAATGCCAACTCAGTGGCAAAACGGCTCTGAAGCCAAAGGTACTTGTTTATGTACGGCGTAATGCATATGCATACACGATGAATAAGTAAGTAGGATCGACCATGGCGTTGAAAGACAGCAACGAAAAGCGAAGTTTACAGTGTATAACAGCGAACTGAGAACTATTAAAACGCTTTTCAATTATAGAGATTGAATTAGCTTATATTGCGCCGTAGTTTCTTGTGTGATTTTAAAGAGTCGTTTTTAAAAATTTCTATTATCGAAGTAGATTCAGACAGACAGTCTTTGGTATATCGTTCTTGTTGGTCTCTTTCCGAGCAAAACCTTTATAAAATATTAAAAATAAAACTTCGGAAAAGATGGGAAATATTTACCGGGAAAATTCCATTCAGAAAATTATTTCTAAACACTTTTTCGATGTCCACGATTTGCGTCATTTACAATTTGCTGATTAAATTTCATAAGCATTGGTCACTCTGTATATTTCTAAAATTGATTTTAAATGCATAAATTGTATACATTATATATATGTAATATATAGGCGTATATAAATATATGCATGTGTTTGTGAGTTTGTCCATTAAACATCTATATATCTACAGTGTAGAGTAAAATTATGCTAATGACATATATATAATCTAAATTTTTTCTCATATTTAAAGACTCTCTCTTTCCCTCTCTCTCTCTCTCTCTCTCTCTCTCTCTCTCTCTCTCTCTCTCTCTCTCTCTCTCTCTCTCTATATATATATATATATATATATATATATATATATATATACAGCATATATACACATATAAACAGAGTGTAATATATATCCAAATAAAACCTTAAAATATATATATATATACAAAACCTTGTAATGTAATATATATATATATATATATATATATTGCATAGTATATATATTACTAATCATATATATAAAAGTAGTCAATCATAAATAACAGTCGAGGATCAGGATGGATAGCATTAAACCGCGTTTTTTTCTTAAGAAATGTCCAACAAAATGAATCTCAGAAGAAATTTAACTCTGCATAGAAAACGAATTACAACCACTTTATATAGAGAAGTTTATGCAAAATATTTCAAATATATAATGTAAGTATATATGTATAAGATGCGATATAATTATATATATATATATATATATATATATATATATATATATATAAATGAGGCGAATATAAATATATAATAATTAGGTGCTTAGAGCAACGTTTGGAATTTCATTTTCATTCTATATAAGTTTAGTTTTAAGAGAAAAAATCATTAATTCTCCATCAGTTGCGTTGAATATGAACATAGATATACGCCTATTTTCTTCTCTTCCTAGTTCCCTAAGACTTTCGTTTTGTTGTCCAGAACGCCATGAAATGTCCTAAAGGGAGTTTTTTTTCTGAGCTGTATTGTTGATAATATGTTCGCGATCAATACTGGACATGACGTTATGGCCAGATGGTCATCTGCCTGTCCGAGCATATATCCAGGATTTGACCTGGATCCTGTGAGTCTTTGATTATATTATTATAATTTTTTATTATTATTATTATTATTATTATTATTATTATTATTATTATTATTATTATTATTATTATTATTATTCAGTTATTACTATTCATTGTTCAGTTGATTTGTGTTTTTCCTTGTTTGTGTATTTTTTTGATGCTGTGCTTGTCACGAATAAAGATTATTATTATTACTATTATTATTATTATTTATTATTATTATTTATTATTATTATTATTGACAATTTATATAGCGCCGTACGCATGGCGTCTGCCAAAGTCAAAGGCGCTGTACATATTAACATTTTAATCCTATTATATTGATATTTTCTAATCTATATTATAAAGGTAAAGGAGGTTCTGTACTCGAGTTAGCGCATTGTTCGGCGCTGATCTCCGTGTAAAAGGCAAGCAGCGACACAGGTGGCTTTACGCCATTAATCTACAGTAGGATCGCATTGCTTTCTCTTGACCCACGTTTTACCCTTCGCAGCTTAACGCTGCTGCCAATTTATCGACGCCTTAGCGATGAACGGCTTGGTGGACGGCCGGCACCACGATTCGATCCCGGGATGGTCACCCATCCAAGTACGAGCCGCGCTCGACGCTGCTTAACTCCGGTATTGTGACGGGGACCGGTCGCAAAACGCCAAGCAGACAGAATTATTAAACAGTTTATATCATGAAACATGAAAACATGACAAGAAATCTAGAAATGGCGGCAACGCTAAAGAAAGAATTCAGTCGAGAATTATGGCTGTTCAGCGTTGCAGTCAACCGTCGCATAGGGACTTGATATGGACAGTTGTCTGTCTGTATGTCTGTCTGTCTGTTCTTTGTGTCTTTATAGAAGCTTTCCATACGACCGACCGACTGAATGTCTATGTAGAATTCTAGACCATCGACTGATTCTGTCTTCACCTCTGTGGACTTCAAAGTCAATAGAGCAAAACGGAGGGGAGTCGCACCCTTTTATTACAACCCCCTACTGCTATTTATGTTTCATCGTTCAAAATTGTCTCCATTAATCGCTTCCCGACCTATTTAGCCCAAAGAATCTTCGCCGCTCCGAGGGAAACTGAAGAGAAGACGACTTAAACAAAGAATTCCCACGCGCCATTTGCCGGTCAATAACGACGCCATCCCCTCCAGCGTAAGGTAAGGGTTTACAAAAGGGTGTCTTCTATAGCGGATGGGGGGTTTAGGCGTAAGGGTAGCAGGATGAGTCATTCATTCGGGTCGAGGTTCGCCGTATGCCAAGGGTCATAGACTAATCACCCTAAGTGCCCTTTAGTTCTTCTTACAAAACCCCTTAGGCATAAAAGTTCAAACTGCCAAGTCTCCGTTGACCTTTCTGACCTTATCTTTGCTCAGCGGAATACGGCAAACGCTTTTTCTCTGCGACTATTTTTGTTGTCAGCAGACAAAAGGAATTCGCCATCTTAGGAAATCGTTCTTCTACTTTTTAAACAGATTGAAAAGAATTTTTTGTCGTGAGAACGAAGAGAGTCTATTGTAATGAGAAACGCCCGCCAGGTGGCGCCGGTGGCCGCAGTTAAACTACGCATAATCTATGCAGGCGCCATTTTGTCTGACTGTCAACGGTATTGTCATCACAGAAATTCCGACACAAAACGACACAAACATACACATACATACATACAGACAGACAGACAGACAGACAGACAGACAGACAGACAGACAGACAGACAGATGGTCGGATGGCTGTACAGCGGAGGTGCTGGTAAGTGCAGTGAGCCTTGCTGTCAGTATAGCTGCCAAATGGAAGACATAGAGGAGTCGCTTTTCGATCAATATGGGAATTTACAGGATGCATTTTCGACGTTTGTAGCAGCAGCAGCAGCAGCAGCAGCAGCAGCAGCGAAATGAGAAAAGCACCGTGCAAAAAGCATTTCCCCGTTATAAAATTCACTCAAAATGCAGAATGTGTGTGTGGTCTAGGACGATGGCAAAATCCAGTTCAAACGCCGTGTTTGAGAAAAGTATTTCGCGTATTATGGGCACAAATCACCAGAGAAAAATAGTGCGGGGTGGGTGTAGTGTGGGGGTGGGTGGGTGGGTGGGGGGGGGGGGTCAGCTAAGTGACCTTTCGTTCGCTCTAAACCTTTGCTATCCTAGCTATTTGCTATTCCTTTATTTTTAAAAATAAGAATACATCTACATCGTTATATCGGTTATTATCATCAGAAGTTCTATAGTGGTACAATCTAGAGTAATATTCCAACTGATTTTCAAATGAATTATATGAAACGTTCAGTTTTTGTCGCCTACATCTAACGCCCGACCACATGACAACCAGTTTCTATTAGGAATTGTCAACGTCTCGTAGAGGTTAAACGATTGTCAATTGCCAATACACAATAAAGCATTTCAACGACAAATTGAAACTATATGGTAATAAGACAGACAGAATATAGTAAGGGAAAGGGAGGCTGGTTTAATGATATCAAATAATCTTCACATCTCTCTGATGGTCAAGATAAGAGAAGCAGATCTCAAAGCCTTCTATCTATACAGTTCCATACTCATCACGTGATTAATAAGATTATGTGCAAAGAAACTTTAGCAACAACTGTTCCAATGCACATATGGATTTTAAAAAAGCTCCTCCAAACAGAAGCAGAGACAATAATACTCAAATTGAAGTCATTTTAGTTACAAGTGAATTACATTTCTAATTATGGTTTCCGCAAATCACTAAATTTTGAATTTTTCTATTCTGAATTATGTCATTGCGGTCTTAGAAAATAAATGGCAAGATGAAAAAAGCGATTTGAAGTGTGTGTGTGTGTGTGTGTGAGAGAGAGAGAGAGAGAGAGAGAGAGAGAGAGAGAGAGAGAGAGAGAGACAGACAGACAGACAGACAGACAGACAGACAGACAGACAGAGACACACACAGAGAGAGAGACAGAGACAGACAGACAGGCGATTGCCCTAACCAACAGGGCTAATCAATGGGTAGCGAGCTAGTTGAGGCCAGTAGCTATTATATACTGTAGTGACTGCTATGCTACTGAATTTGTATAGGCCTATAGTTCAATCTTTAGAAATTCTATCATCGCATTACTTTCCAGTTGTATGTTGTCTGTTCAGAGTTTAAAGCTCCGTAACGGTGTTAAATATAAGCAGAGGATAAATGTATACAGAGAGTCAGAGACGATGAACTCCATTAGAGAATTGAAATCGATTACTTAAACGGAAGAATTTTACGCTGGGTTTTATATTTACCGAGGAATTAGTGTTTGCGACACTCGCGGTGGAAATTCCCGATCGACCCCCGACAGGCAAGGGTGTCAAGAGACAAGAAAATTGCATCGGGCAGAGTAAGAATCAATAGAAAATCCGGACGCTACTAAATAGTCTATAGAGGAATCAGTGTCTTTTGTCTAAGCAGTAATTTTGTGAAATGGTTTTTATGGACAATTTTTGTTAGACGAGTACAAGAGATCAGAATAGGTCAAAGTTACTCATAAAGCGACTGCTGCGCACTTACTTACTTGTTCACATCTTTGGTCAAATTTAAAGTGTGGACATTGATATTTTTAAACAGCCGCACTCAAAGATGATGTGCGCCTCATAATCTTGAGGTTTTTCTGGTTAACTGATGGTTTTAATCGAATTTACAAATTAATTAATCAATTCACGAATCGTGTTGTATTACAGGCACTCAATACGAAGATTATGATGATGATGATGATGATTATGATGATGATGATTATTATTATTATTATTATTATTATTATTATTATTATGACATCGTAATCTTCTCTTTAGTGACCTGTATTATCGGCGTCTTTATCGTTGTCGTCATGGCGACGCAAGCATGACGATGATAACAAAAAAATTGGACGGTAGTGATGATGATGATGATGATGATGATGATGATGATGACGACGACGATGAGTAATAATCTGAAGTGGATGACGTCATTCCTGAAGATCGTTTCATTCGTTTGTTGCTAATTTTATCCGTCAGTTGGTTGTCATTCGGTGTCATTCTGCGTGTCTCCATCCTAGCAGCGGTCTCTGCGACCACAGAGACCAGCTGACCATCGACTGTGGACGGACGGAGGAGGGTGATTTATGGAGCGCAGTTGGTGGACAGAGGCCGGTGCCTCCTCCCTCCTCCTCCTCCTCCCCGCAGACGCCGGCGGATCAATCGACTGAAGGCATCCGACAGCGACAACGGAGAACAACCAAAGACCGCCCCGGAACGACGGACGGAAGAAAGGCAGGAAGCGGGGAGGAGGAGGAGGAGGGAGAGGAGCAGGGGGGAATGAGCTGAGGAGAGAACTGCATGAATATAAGATGAAATCAAGCACATCTGAGGATGCTGGCCCCAGAGAACACAAGAGGACAGAGAGAGAGAGAACAAGAGGACAGAGAGAGAGAGAGAGAGAGAGAGAGAGAGAGAGAGAGAGAGAGAGAGAGAGAGAGAGAGAGAACGAAAACGAATAGAACTGGAAGAGTGATAACTAAATTGTGAATACGTCACTGTATTAGAATCAGCGATTTACATGGTGTCTTTATTTGAGCAAATGCAACGACTTTAGATCATTCAAATATAACCCTGTTATATAACTTAAAGTTACTCTATTTACCAGACGATTAAAGGGAACCAAGCGAAGTACGTATAATACCCGTTAACCTATAAAAACATTATTGTGGAATCGGGCGCCATCTTGGTTCCGTTTGCGTCTCGGAAATTCTCGTTTGCTCTTTCGAGATCTCGTTTTGCGCGAGAATTGCGTTTCTAATAGGATACGGCGAGTCGGCGACATGCATGCCGGGTAAGGAACGGAGGCGGTCAAGAAAACCAATTCAAGATCGGAAGAGCAGCTCATTTGGACGCAGCAACAGCAGACGTACACGGAAACAGACAAGCACACATAGGCAGAGAAAGTCACAAGGACGCACAGCCAAACACCGACAGCAATAAGTATATTGCAGATGGTTTTCAACATCTGCCAGAAAAAGCAAAACGGAAAGAAGAAAATAATCATCGTCAGCGCTTTTATATAGGAACTTTCACTCCATTGAAAGATTAACCCCTTAACTGGGGATCTCGGATATATCCGTCCATTTTACATTGAGTTACAGTTAAATACCCAGTTAAGGGGTTAAATGATTCCTCTATTTGTACAAATCTTTTGCCGCGCAGAATTTAAGCCAATCTCTCTCTGTGTCTCTTTGTCTGTCTCTTTGTCTGTCTGTCTCTTTGCCTGTCTCTCTCTCTCTGTCTCTCTGAGTCAGCGGTTGGAACCTGTGTCGAATTCGACGATTCCCTTCCCTCCCACCCCACCACTACTTCATTTAGCAGTCTATTCCCTACTCCATACTTTTCCAAACGAGGTTTGGTACCCTCGTCACCCCCCTCTCCCACCCCCTGCTTGTTAAACAAGGTCAGTCGGTTAAGCCTTGGGTCGTCGAGGACTCGCCTTCGATTGGCATTTATTAGGCGCCTGAATATATAAAGGTGACATAGAAGTTGTTGAAAATCGTCTAAGGACGACCGCAATTATAGTACAAATACTACATACTTACTTACATCAAGGGGCAGCGAAAGACAGAGAGGAAGAGAGACACAGAGACAGATAGGGAGAGAAAGACAAGAGAACCACGTAAAAAGTCATCTGTCTATATCTAGACCACAAATCGACCAGAAGGTAATTAGTGAGTTGTAAACGCGTAGAGACTGTCCACCCCGTTTAATAACCCTCTGCCTCGATCCCTTTCCCAGTTCGTTCCCTCTAATAAATCCACGTTCACACTGAGCCCTTTGGGAAAACAATTAAGCCGCGTTCACACTTGTTGGTCGTTCGACGCTCTTCTATTGTCAGGCCTTTACTCTACAGAACGGTTCTTAGAGAACATTCCAGAAAATGCGCTATATAATTCAGCTGGTTTTCGCTCAGGATAAGGACAATTAGATCCTATAGGGCCTATAGAAAATTCATATTTATATATTTTGTCCGAAAATCGAAAGAGGATCTGCATAAATGAGTGCAAAGTCAATAGCGTTGTCGCGCTACATACATGAATTTAGTTTCTAATTATGCTCGTCTAAACTTATCGCAAACAAAAGCATTTTTTAAATTTTGACCAAAAGTACAAGTAACCTAATGACCATATTCACAGTTTTAAGTCAATTAATTATAATAATTAGTGGAGCAAGTTAGCGATCAAATTCAAGCTGGGCTTCAAGTTATTTCACATCCATTTAAATGTTAATTACTATTAATACTAAAAGTTTTGTATAGAGGCCATCTGCATAATGGTTTATATCAAATACTATTATCTAATATTGCATACTTTTGACCTTTACATTAATGTTCTACTTTTACTAAGCAAAGTATTTTGTATAGATTTATATTCTCATTGTAACAATGTCATATCATTTGTCTAACTTTCTTATTTGTCTGTTTATTTATAATTTTCTTCTGACATCAATTATTGCAAAAACAAGTCATATCATTGCTATGACTTAAATGCTACAAAGCTAGTTATCAAAGTCATATACGTTCCATTATGATATAATTAAATATTAAAAATTATATTATAAGCTAATGAATTTAATTTCTCGTTCGCTATAAATAGCCAACAAATGAGCATAGAACGTGTCGTTAACCCGATGACGTTTAATCTACGAAACAGCGTCCATCAGTTTTTCTACTTCATCTTCCACGTGAATCACCACAAGCGCTCCATCCGCCATCTTTGTATGCAAATCGGCTACAACAGCGTGGCGTACGACTAGTTGTACACGCTACGTACACGCTGTCGCCGGAAAGCGTACGCCAAAACATCGATCGACCACAGACGGAAGTTGTACAAGAATTTCTCACGGGTTTTCTAGCCACCATCATCATAATTACCACCACCACCACCATCACCACCACCACCATCATCATCATCATCATCATCATCATCATCACCATCACCACCATAATCATCATCATCATCATCATCATCATCACCACCATAATCATCATCATCATCATCATCATCATCATCATCATCATCATCATCATCATCATCATCATCAGCATCTTCGTCGTTGTGTGAAGCGTCTGCAGTCCAGATAGACCTGTAGTACAGAGCTTCTGTGTTTAAGCCAACGCACGGCGATACACAAGCCCCGGTCTACAGGGTCTATCAGGTCAACCGCAAAAATTCCCTCCCAACTCACCGCCTCCTCTCTCTCTCTCTCTCTCTCTCTCTCTCTCTCTCTCTCTCGCCGCCGCCGCCGCCGTCATCGACTCTCGACGACTGTCGGTCTATCGGCGCCCGGGCACCGAATGTTCCGTCGGCTGCTTGGCGCCGAGGGGGGCACTGGCCGCCCGGTTGGCAGGGCTGCGGGCCCCGGGCGCCTGGCGGGCAACGCTCGAGAGCAGGCTGCTGCTGCTGCTGCTGCTGCTGCTGCTGCATGGCGGCGAACGGATAAAACGCTGCCTGCGGACGGTTTTTCTCCGGCGTGAAAAATACTCCCCGTGTGTTAAACAGTTTTGCCATCTGGCGTATGGTCCGTAAAAAGTACTAAAAACAGACTTCGTCGCAGTTGGGTATTCGAGAGAGAAAAATCTCCGAGATATGCGCAAATCTAATTGATTTGAAGAAATTCTCCGACAAAATCCACATTTTCCTCTTGTTCCATCTTCATTACTTTAACCTTTGCAAGAATAATCAATAATATCATTATCAGTTTTGATCTACAGGGTTCGAAATAGAGCATTCGCAGCCATTTAATTCAATTCCAATTTCAGCGGTGACTTCATTACTTCACAATGGACGTAGTGTCTGAAACCGTGACAGACTTTATTTATTTCTCGATAGTTTTAGAGTATGTCCTTGATTTTATTTCTATTAAAGGGCCTCCTGTAATTTGTGTACAAAGTGGGGTCAAATAATAGGATCAAAAGTCCACAATCAATGGCAATGCTTTTAGCAAAGGCGCAGGTTTAGCATTGCAAATAATCTGTTACCTGCAGCGTTCAAAGACTGCTTACACTGTGACTGTGCTCGGTGCGGTTTGAACAGTGTGATTCTTGCACGGCATGAAAGTCGAACGGACAGTCGGAATATGAAGAATGTTGTTTCTGCAGATGTCGATGAAAGACAGGCAGACAGACAGAAAAACAAACAAACAAGCAAACATACTGAATAGGACCCAGCAACAGCAGTATTATTGTGCTATATGACCAGTAACAAGAAGACTTAAAAAGTTGCTGGTTTCCGGCGTAGAATCCTCTGTCTCATTTAAACCGTATTAAGAAGCAAACGGCCATTAGACGGAACGCACTCTGTCCGCCATAAATGCATTAGTATCTCATTTGCTCATCCAACTCCCCAAGCGCATCATTAGGTCTTCGAATCCTAGACGCAAAATGACTACTTGGGGCCAAGTACCAAGTACCCGGTACTTTGTATCGGCCATTTTCCAGCCTTATAAGAGTGGTACGATAGTCCGCAATGCAACTGTTCCTTGTGGTTAACTGTAAGCGAGAGATCTGTCGTGGATTGTATCTGCAGATCGTGAATTAGGATTGGATTATGTCAGTGATTGGCATGTTCTTGATGCGTCATTCTCGTTTTATGCTGGATTACATAAGCCGGGGAGTGACTTGAATTTTTCAACGAGTGCCATGAATGATGGCAAAAGTAAGTCTGATTCCATCAGTTATTCGAAGTAAATAGTCGTTCTCACACCGTACTACTACTACTACTACTACTACTACTACTACTACTACTACTACTACTACTACTACTACTACTACTACTACTACTACTACTACTACTACTACTACTACTACTACTACTACTACTACTACTACCACTACTACTACTGCTAGCTACTACTACTACTATCAAAGCTCAATCTGCCTCTGGAATTGACGTTAAATAATAATAATATATTATTATCAAAGTTCAATCTGTCTATGATTGACGTTCTGGGATGTGATATTAGATTCAACTGCACACTGTGTTGACAGATGTTCAACATTAGATTCAACGCACGCCCTAAGGCCTAAGCCTTGACGTCTTCGGTTACGTCAATCTGAAAACAGACTAAGGTTACGTCCATTGGCTTGACCTGTTGTTACGACTTCTGGCGAACAGAATTTTATTATTATCGTAAATACATTAAGCACCGATCGTTTCAGAGGCTATTCGCTAGATGGCAAACACAATTTTCAACGCACTGAACAGTTTTCTCACTCCTTGTCATTTTCCACTGTTTCTGCGGAATTTTGGAAGCATATTCTATGTTGAGATAAAGTTTTCCGATGGATTTGATGCGATTTCGCCCCCATGTCTTCTGATCTGAGGTCTATTTTGACGGTCCTCTGCCCCAGGGGAAGCTCTGAATAGATTTGAAACTTGGGCGTATGTTTTTTATTGAGATGTAATGAACTTTTAATTCGTTTCATCATTCTTCTGAATTTTTGCATATCTATAGCCTACTGACTAGTAGCACTAGCCTGTCCAATTTCAAACAGGGTATCAATTTTATAATATTTTTGTGGTCTATAAAACCCGTAGGCTAATAGAAGAAACCCACTCTCTTAAGCGCCATCTTATCTATCGATTGAGTTTTTAGACATTTGACAGAGAACAGATTTCTGAAAGACTTTGCATAGTTTCGTTTCAAAAAAATGGCTCATTATTTCTCGTAGCATTTCGAAAGCTCTATAAAAAAATTGAGACAGAATATGTTGACAATTCTAGTACGGTTTGACTCAGCTAAGATGGGACACAAGATATATATGGTTGTAATTTGTTTCATCACTCTTCTGAATTTTTGCATATCTATAGCCTACTGTAGCACTAGTCCTTGCATTGTCCAATTTCAAACAGGCCATGTTGGCCCACCCAATATTTGGCTTGTGACGCCCTCCATGATGTAATCTTTTGAATTTTTTAATGATGGAGAACATATTTTTGAAAGACTGTACAGAATAGCGCGCGGTTTGAAATGGCTGAAAAGTGTCGCATTTCGATCGCTGTAGAATAAAATTGAGACGGACTGTATTGACAATTCTTGCAAGATTTTACGCAATGATGATGGAACATCAAGAAAATCTGGTTATAATGCGAGTGTTTCTTCATTCCACTGACAGTTTTGTATATATACGCAGTTACTGTAACAATAGTTCTTGGAGTGGTTACATTTTAACAGCCTATAGTATCTTATATGAGGAATAAGGTTCTTGCTCCGTAATGTATTGAAAAATTATATAAACTGCAACGTACTTCTGTCACAGATTGCCCATAAGCCAGAAAGTGGACTTTTTCTTCTACAATTTCTAATTTGTTACAAACATTTCTAAAGTATCTACACACACTGTATATTGTAGTAAAAGTCTTTGAAACATAGCCTACTTTATTTCGGCGGATCATTCTGCGCCCCCTCCACCACGTTCCTCAAGTACCCCCGAGGGATACAAGTGCCCCCTGGTTAAGAACCACTGCCATAAGGGAAAGCTCTTAGATTTGAAACTTGGGTCCATGTTTTTATTGAAATGTTCTTTGATTATCGGGAACAGAGGCAACACCTCGACCGCCTTTTGTTTCTTCAATGTTGGAGACGAAAATAAATCGGAATTTTGATGAGTTTTCTTTCGGACCCACAAAGATCGTCAAAATTTAGACTGAAAAACCCACATATATTCCCAGATAGTACCAAAGCTGGAGGCACCGAAGAGATGTGCCTATATAATTAAACAAGACCTGAGCAATGTTCGAGTCATCAAAATCGCCATTTTTGGAACGTTAGATTATTGGATAGTAAAAAGCTGGGGGAGTGGATTTCTTTGTCCCAATTTTCTTATAGGAATCCGTTTGTCTTTCTATGTCGAAATCCGGATAAACTGGAGAAGTGGTCTAATTCGCCTGTCTTGTCGACCTGCAGCCTCTGCTTATCTGATATTGAATTCGTTTACCTCCCGATACCCATCAGTCCTAAACAATTCCAAGCATCCGCTCACCACCCCCACCCCCAACCCCATTCTATCTCCATCCGTCGTCACCTGCGTTCTATTTCGGGAGTCATAATTGGACGCCTTCACCGCCCTCTCCTTCACCCTCGCCCCCTTTGGTCCGGGGTTTTATGACTCGATGCGTTGGAGCGATCCACTCCGATCGTTTTACGACGCTTAACGAGGGCGCATTTTGACCCCCCTCCCCCCTACCCCGCACCGGTTGTCAGCGCCCTTCGTATGCTAATCGACGGATCGCGAGCCCATCCATTATCGCCCCCTCGAAATCTTTCCGTCGACTGCGCCTAACTTGGGGGCATCACTTCCCGGGGATTGTTGGCAGCGCTGGGAGTGGATGCTTATGGCAAATGTTGACGGGGGAGAGAGAGGGTAATCGGCGATTCGCCCCTTCGAAGGGTGTGAAATTCATTCGGGTCGAAGACAGAAGGGGCGGATGGGAGGGGGAGGCAGAGATGTTGTTGCTGTCTGTTAAACGGCGAATCTTCTATTTCTTTGAAATGCAATCATCTTTATTTCTCCCGAAAACTCGTTTGCGTTTTCTGATTTTAGGATTGGCAGAGAATTAATTAGGTATCTTCGTTTGGAATCCGCATTTGTTAATCGCATACAGACACGTTCTCGAATTTTATTGGGAGAAGAAGCTTATATAAATTCATTAATTTAAATATATATCTGAGGATAAAAGTGTACCAAAGTGCAGTGCAATAGCTACTTTCATCCTGTACAAAGACAAATGCAAGTAGCTATGATTAATCAATATTATTTTATAGTAAACTCTAAAGTTGCCAGCTCTGCTGGTGATCATGGCCTTCTAATATTTGGTCTGAAATGTTTTCTAAAATAAAATGCATTAAAGGTATTTTTGATTATTAGGCTATCACTGGCAATGATCTTCTGTTAATATCTTTCGTAGTTGAGCGTTTCGTTTCTTTTTCGTGTCTTCTTTCATTTCTTTTCAGTGCAAAGTCAAGCTCACCCAGGAAGCGCATTTCGTCTCACAGCATGGGTCCCGCTGTTGTCCACTCCTCGGGCAAAGGGTGAGACCGGTGCAGTTGGACGACGACACGCCTCAGTGACCGCCGTACCTCGGCGCCATACCTGGGGCCGCCCATCGCTTCAATAAAGTCAACTGTAAAAGATTTTCTATATGCTCTGGCGACACCAAGAGTCCACTGTCCGTTTAAACCGATCTAAACGCCCGGCGTCGGCATTTCAAAGAAAAGCGGTTATATTAGTAAGACAACGTCGAATAACGGAGTCGGTCTAAAGCTTCGAGTTGTAAACCTCGTATAGACAACTGGCGTATTGTTTCGATTGATTTTGCTATTATCTTTTAAGTTAAGTAGATTGCGAATTTCGTTTCGTTTACCCTTGCTGACGTCTACGTTTAGACATTTCTACTTGTAGACATGTAGATGCATCTCTGATCGATCAACAGTTTCGAATTTAATCAGAATTTTGGTTTTGTAGAATATCTTATCTTTTAGACGAACGTTTGATCCGACTTCAGAAGCGAGGTAAGACATTTCGTTTCTAGATTTCACTTGGAATTTTGTTCTGTATTATTTAATTGAATTAATTGAATTAATTGAATTATTTAATTGATGTCATTCTCGAGTAATATATCTGGAATGGCAAGGCCTATATTCTTGCACAAATATTGGTTAAGAAAGTCGGGTTCTGTGCATAAATAGCTTGGCTTCATTTCTTCAATAATTATTTTCGTTGCGAAGTCTAAGTTAGACTATGGACAGAAATTGATACATCGGCCAGTTGAACAATTTTCATGACCTCGTAGAACAAAATTCTGGGCCACCAAAACCTTTTTCATATCCCGATATTTTCATCAAAGCCACGAATCTATCGAATCTTTGGTTAGGTAAATTTTCGGTTAAAGGTAGGCCCTATATTGTAAGCCTAGTACAATTTAGTCCATATGTACAGTAAAACCCTAATTTATATTATACTGTACTTTCACGAAAAATTAAAAATTTAGAAGGTTGCCGTGGGCTAATAGACAATGATAATGATAGGCCAATCCGTCATTTATAGTTATCACAAATAAATAAGTCAACTATTATGAATTTATATAGCGCTTTTCAACTTAGTACCGCACAAGTCGCTTATTCTTAAGCGTTGACATGTAATGGATTTTCATTATACGCTAAGATATAGTTTAGGTCTAATTTTAATTGAATGACACGGCCTAGTAGGCCTAATAGGACGAATAGGCCTACAAATATAGCCTAATTTAGGCTATATTAGGAACATTACAAGAAAACTGTAATATGAAACGGGGTTTGTAAGAAAATGTTATTTTGTTAATACTGCAGTCTTTGTCTATTTGTCTAAATTAATTCGTGACTATTATTTTATTGTTTTATTTAGGAACATGTCCAACAGCCAACACTATCGGTTCCTATCTCAGTCGTTTGCAGATGGTTATGTGGCGCCACCTTGCGAATACACGACTCATTACAGCGCCGCTCTTCCGACATCACAGTTTCCCAATCAGCTTCAAAACACGGCCGTTTGGCAAAAACCCCGGATGGAGGACCTGGAAGGAGTCATCCAAACGCAAAGAACCATTCCAGGGATTGAGAATTTCTATACGCAGACTGCCATCAGTCCAGTCCATCCACGAAATGCGCATGGTTTCAGATCAGACACGGAACTGGTTTCAGCCGGTGGATTTTTCCGACGACCAGAGGCTGATCCGTTTCAGCCGGTGGTGGTGGTCACTCCGCCACAGGAAACTCTTGACCTTCAACCGTGGACAAATCAGATTTCGCAGAAGAACAGCGGTAACATATTTGGCTTTGAATTACATGTAACGTAACGAATTCGTTCTAAGTTCGTTTAATGACTAGTTTTAAAATGTCCAATTTACGCAATAGAGAAAACCACAGGCAAAATTCTGAATGCCAATCACTTTTGATCTACAAGAGATAGTGGCCTAATTTTTGAAAAAAATTGATTACTTGGTGCTCTTCACTTGCCTGTCAAAAGTGCTAGCCATTCACACGTCTGTAGTTTACAGAGGCGGATCTAGGGAAGGGCGAGGGTTCACATGTTCCCCGGGCGCCGAGGTGAGGGGAAGAAACACTTGCGAGGACCTTTTTTTGCTCGTCAGCACCATATGGAGAGAGTTGAGGGGCGCCGAAAACGATGTGGGGACCTTTTTTGCTTGTCAGTTGTTAGGGGCGCCAACGTACACTTTGTCCCCGGGGGCCGAACACCCTAGATACGCCTCTGGTTTAATCGTAATAGTCCAATCCTGCGCTGGCGCTTATAAGAGTTTAGTTTTTATCAGACGTTTAATTCGAAACTACTTAAAGTTTTAAAGCCTTTACTAGAATTTGAAATAAAATGTCATAGTTATAAGTAAAAGGACAAAGGTTATTGCCAATTAATTCGTCATAAAAGAAAGAATGTGGCATGTTTGAATTATTCTGTAGGTATTAGTCGCTAATCTATTGTTTACTCTCAATGTTGAGTAAGAAATAAAGGACGTTATCTGACGCTATAGAAGTTCACTGATGATGATGATGATGATGATGATGATGATGATGATGATGATGATGATGATGATGATGATGATGATGATGATGATGATGATGATGATGATGATGATGATTTTTCTCAATCGTCATCCGACGTAACCAGTGACGTCATTGCAAGGTTTTTTTAAATAATTGAACTGTAACCGGAAATGAATATCGATTAAATGTTTTTGACTGTAGAAACGAAAGGGAAGAAGTCTTCTGCGGTTGGAACCGGAAAACGGACGCGGACGTCGTTCCGGACGGATCAGCTGATGGAGCTGGAATCCCACTTCCGGTCCAACCGCTACCTCAGCCGGACTCCGCGGGTGGAAATGGCCGCCGCCCTTCAACTCACCGAACGACAGATCAAGATCTGGTTCCAGAATCGTCGGATGAAGGAGAAGAAGGAGAAGCAGGGCAGGACCTCGACGATCCGCGGATCCGAGACTCCTCTTCCGGAGCGGAAGGACAGCGCCACGGGATCGGAAAAGGGATCCGGTGGAGGGGATGTCGGGCACGGAGAGGCGTTCTGTCCCGATGTGGATTTTGGTGGGTTGGTTGGGGGACCTGGAGTAGTAGCAGCCGGGGTCCCTTCCCGTGGTCGGAGCGCCACCTACCGGGCGAAATGCGCTTCGGAGACATCCTCGAATTCTGATCCGGATTTTTCAAAGTCTAAATCCGGTTTTTCCGGCGGAATCGCGTCTCCGTGTCCGGGAGATAGTTACGTCGACGATCGCCAGAGCGAGAACTCGCGCCACCTGGCGAATGACTCTGTCCACCATAACTACGCTGCTTCAAACCCATTTCCGGTGGCTGGACGCCGGGACTTGACCGGCGAAAGAATTCGCAGCGATCACCTGTGCATGGATCATCCAACCCAGACCGCGTCTAGCGAAGTGTACTCGATGACCTCTGGGTTCACGTCTTCACGGCAACCTGTCACGTATTTCGTCCACCGTCTGCTCAGAACCCGCGTTGACACGTCACACCGTTTCCGGATATGACGTCATCGGCGGAGACGTTTCGATTCCTGGAAGTAGCGAGATGTCGCTTTATCCAAATAGAAATCCTCTTCCGTTAAATAGATCCGGAAGTACTTACCAGTATCACAGTCAGACATCTGTAGGATATTCAAATGATGCCTCGTTCATGGATCCTGGTACTGAGTACTATGATCCGAAAACCCTAAACGCAGTACCGTATTCTCAAGTACACCCGGTATACTACTATCATCATCATCATCAGCAGCAGCATCCATTTACACTGGGATGGCAGTCGAACAAGAACGAGCAATGGGCGGGATCACGTGACGCTCATCGGCCAATCAGCGTCCAGACGAACAATGGAGCCTCTTTTTCGAAAAGCGAATTAACGAAGTCCAACTGTTCCATGGACTTCCGTGGCCAGTAGATAATTTGTCATCGCAATAGTCAGTCTTCAGTCTTCTTGATCATTGTAAGGCCATTTGTGATACAGAGATTGCATTTTAGTATGAATTATGATATCAAAAACGGATAAAACATGACATCTAACTTGAATTAAGTGGAGAAATATATATATATATATATATATATATATATATATATATACTGCACAGTGTATTTGATGACAATATAAATTGCATTGTTTGGCTTATTTGGTTAAGTGGCTTGATAGATGCAAAATATATATATATATATATATATATATATATATATATATATATATATATATATATAGGCTATATCTGTGTACGTGTACTGCAAAAGATACATAGACAAAGTACAGTATAATAGAAATTATACACTGTAATTAAATTAAGCAATGATTAATTGACTCTGGTCATCTCTATTTGCTATGATCCAAAGTCCCTAAATGTCAACTGAATTCTCTCATTGATCAATTTAAAAAACTCATCTTTAATCTTTATTGGCTAAGTCTTCTCATTTTCAACCGATATATTGTGCTCCAATATATTGGCCTATAAGTAATATCTCTTTGTGTTCATATATTTCATATATTTATATATATATATATATATATATATATATATATATATATATATATATATATATATAATGAGAATGAGTGTTTGTGTGTGTGTTTTGTTGGAGCAAACCATTGAAGATGAGAGCGTGCGTGTAGCAAGGGTTGGTTGCTATATCAATGGGTATATAGGGCTTTATAGGCTCTTCTATAATGCTATATATTAACGAGCCAAAGATCTTACCCAATCCCGTGTGTTTTGGTTATTGCCGAAATCGAATGTCATTGTTAAGTTCTTCAGGACAGACTTTATGCACCGGGTGAACGGAGAGCAATTTATTTGGTGCAAACTTAGAAGAGTGGAAATGGTGTAAAAATAACGACAAAAATGGTGCAAATATTTTTGTTAATATTTCAGAAGAGAATTCAGTGACACATTCCTGTCTCTTGAGAGGCAGCTTAATTGATAATTGAATAGGAATATCTCTACTTTATGCAGCGCTACATTTAAAATATTTTCATTTACTTTTTGTAAAGATCGGAAAGAAGGCAAATGGTTTCATATACGAACGATCAGATGCATTGAAACCCCTTTGACGCCATTCATTCGTTCCACCCCCTTAGATTCTCGCCCCCTGCAGCAGTGACTACGGAACCCCGCCCAGCAGTCTCGAAAACAGCCAATGGCTGAAGAGCGCTGACGACACGTGATTTCAATTCGCCTGTCAATCAAACATCTGATTAATTAGCGGATCGACGTCGTTAACACAGACTCCAACTGATAAGCGGATCTCAGAGATAAGAAGGCGGCGATTATCTCATCGTTATTTGAAACTATGAACGGGTACGCCGATTCGAGTACCAGTATACGCTGCGGTACTGCATCGGCAGCGTACCAGAGCAGTACGGACGTTGGCTGCTGTATGACTTCGACGTACGAACCGTCCCCGCCTCTCGTTGGACCAGACCTGTTTCCCTACCCAAGAGCCACCGGAACCTACCGGGATTTTCCAGGAACCCATGATGGCTGCCCATCCATTCGCAACTTCAATCCGTTTTTCCACGTGGATAGACCGGCGTTGCCTAGCGACGAAACTATCCACCATTTCGGATCGCTCCTTCGCAGCGATCATCCGACGCAGGATCAAGAACCGGAAATGGGGAACGCGACTGCCTTCGAGATGACCCCCTTCTACCTGGACGCCGCTACCTGTGAGTCCGGATCCGGATGCTGTGTACCCGTGGACCAGTCACAGTTGGCTGCCTATGGATTCTGCTGCGGATGCAGGTCTCCGGCCAAGATAAGATGCGCTGCTGCTGCTGCTGCTGCCTGCCACATACAAGTGGATGACAATAAGACGATCACCAGCAAAGCAAAGCGGTATCCATTACAGGCGCAAACTTCTTCTATTAGGCCTCTAGGCTCGAGACCCCCCACTTTTTGATAGGCGACCATAGGGAAGCGGGGGTATAGTGGTTGGGCCCCCACTTTTTCATCCAAGTTTAAGCCAATGGTGGTATTAGATTCAACAAAGGTTCAACTGAGATTCATTTTTGCACGAAGGGCCGCTTTTGACCTTAAAATTTATAATTTTACCAAAAATCTCTTTTTCGCTGCAGGAACTATACTAGAACTTTTCGAGTGTAGAAGTCAAATGACCCATATTTTAAATAAAATTGCCGTTTTCAAGGCATCCGCTGTCTTTATATTGTTTCGTTTGATAAAGTGTATTTTCACCATGAATTTTTCTTTAACCGGACTATCCTGTTTCAAAATATTTGCTCTGTTGTAGCCTACTTCTAATCTCTTCTATGCGTTACCGAGAGCTTGTTCTCAGCAACAAAGACTGAATTTTGTGATTCAAAACACCCCAAAATTTCAGCATTTTTGTATTCAACCATGTTTTTTGTGCGACAGCTTTTGGTAGTAAACCCATAATTCAGGAGAAAACGACGTAATCAGGGTCGTATATTTAGGATTGTGTGTTCCAAATGTTTGTGGATCCTGTCTCAGGCTAACACCTCCCAGTGGCGTAGCGAGGATATATACGACACCCCTACTAGCCATTCCACAAAATATTCGTCCCCTCACCTCGGCGCCCTGGCATATGCCCATGCCTGTCCCCTCGCAACGCCTCTGTATTCGCCAGGTCTTTCATTTTAGTTGATGTCCCTTGTTCTCGTACAGTCAATTTCGTTAGGCCTACTATGGAATGAAATGGCTGGAAGTGCTCTATTTCGAACCCTGTAGATCAAAATATATAATGATATTATTGATTATTCTTGCAAAATTTAAAGCAATGAAGATGGAACAAGAGGAAAATGTGGACTTTTTTTGGATAATTTCATCAAATCGATTAGATATTTGCATATATTTATACACCGACTGTGACTGCCCAATAGGCCTTCCATTGACTTCGTTCACTCGGCGAATTCATTACAAACAGTGTTTTTGTTGTCTATTTCTTGTTATGCTCTCTTTTTTCAGACCCAATCATAGACTATTTTTCCGGGCAGCAGTTGAAATCGAACATCGGACGCACTAATTTCACGAATAAGCAGTTGACAGAACTGGAAAAGGAGTTCCATTTCAGTCGCTACTTGACGAGGGCCAGAAGGATAGAGATCGCGTCTGTCCTCGGTCTCACAGAGACCCAGGTCAAGATCTGGTTCCAGAACCGTCGAATGAAACAGAAGAAACGAGTCCTTCCGAGCCTCATCACCGTCCCAAATAATCCCTCCGCCACTCCAGATCACTCCGCCGACGCCAAATCACCGCCCGATGACGTCCGTCTGAGAAAACAGAATGACGTCACTGATGACGTCAGCCAGGACTTTTAACGTTGTCAAGATTTGACCAACTGATGATAGTTATGAGTTAAGCAAGAAAAATGTATTCATTTAGACGACAATGAGGGTAAGAGGTTATACGACCCCCCTTGGGGCATAGGACCCATATGGCCCCCTTGGGGCATAGGACCCATACGACCCCCTTGGGGCATAGGACCCATACGACCCCTGAGACGTAGAACCCGTTTGGCCCCTGGGGCGTTGGGGCGGGATAAGAGTCACTTTTTAATATTTCATCATCTCTAGTCAGAAACAAATTGTCATTTTGTCTGTTCTGTTTAAAAATACAGAATTTTTGTTGACCTTGAATTTATGTAGTCGCTTCTTAACCGTCATTTTGAATTACTCCTCTTAAAACGAAATGTCTCGTATAATCAAAGTCGACGAAGATTTCTAATACATGAAAACATATAATCGTCGTCATCATCATCATCGTCATCATCATCATCGCCGTCGTTGTTGACACTAGAGCAGGCATCGTCATCTTTACTGCCAGCAATCCATCGACGATGGAAGTTCTTCAGACACAGACAGACAGGCAGTAGGACAGCGAGACGTCTCCAGCGTCACATCCAGCAAGACATCAACGGGAGACAGAGAAACACAGACGAGCTCTGCATTTAGAAAGCCCAGCGTCGCCAAAGCAAACACACGAGAATCGAATTGATTGACAGGTCTAATTGACAGTCAACACGGTCCGAGACTTATCGTCTGCCGCGGAGAGCACACGATACCAGACCGTGCCATCGCTGGGCGTGGGTCAGGTGCCCGCCCTCAGCAGACATACGTGTCAACAGACATGAGTATCGTCAACTAGGCATGCTGCTGCTGCCCAAGCGAGAAAACGGACAATAGGACGCAACAGTACAGACAGCGGGACGTTCAATGGGACAGACAGACAGACAGGCGGACGGATGTAATCGAACAGAGGAACAAGACGAAATTTCGTCGGAAATAGCAGACAAAAAGAGTGAGATATTTTGTTAAAATTTGGAAGAAAATAAATAATAGAATTTAAAATTCTGAGTATAGTGAATTACTCAATCGAACGCATTCCGAAAAAAATTTGATAGCTAACGGTCCAATATATATATATATATATATATATATATATATATATATATATATATATATATATATATATAGAGAGAGAGAGAGAGAGAGAGAGAGAGAGAGAGAGAGAGAGAGAAATTAAAAATATCCTGTTAGAATTTGGGAATTTGATTAAAGCGCTTTTATAGCATACAGTAATGGTAAAAACGCAAGAAAATCGACTGATTTGGTGGAGAGTGGGGGGATGGTAGGAAGCAAAATACTAGAAAACCTAAAGGAGAGAGGGCAGTGGGGGAGTGGGGGAGGAGGTGGTGATGACAAAGGCAGAGAACGGGGACTGCATGTTGGATGGCGGCACTCGTGGGCGCTTGAGTGACCAATCGACTGTGGTCAGATCGTCCACTCATGACGCGTCCCTCGGTCGCTGGACGGTCAGACGAAGGTCACGTGGACCGGAAGTTGGTCGCGGATGGAACGGAAATCAAGGGGCTGATGGGATTGATGACGTCGATTGCTGTGCGAAGACGAATTTCTAGGCCTATGTCTGTAAAAACCCAGACATGCAAGACAGTTTCCAAACAGCAAGAAAATATACCATAGACATTTTCCAATATTAGCTCAGGGGTACCTGTCCGGGCAGCAGGGAAGTGATGGAGGCGGTTCGAGAGAACCGCTTGTTAAAATGGCGACCGGTTCGCTCGAACCCTATGTTAGATCACAGTATTCCGACTGCGTATTCGAATCGCTTTTAAAACTGATTTCTAAAGCGAAAGTTTTCGTTGTTTCCGTTCTAATGTGAATGGCGTCAACAGTTATCGAGTATTTCTGGAATCGTTAAAGAGGTCTACACTTGGTGAATAGTGGAAGGAATAAGAATAGCAACGCTACGTTTACTTAGCGTCAGCTTTCCCGAACTTAAGTAGTTTCTGTTTTATTCGCTAGGCGTCCGATTGGCTGTTGTGTTCGTTACGTGGCGCCTTTCTTGATCTTTTAGGTCCTTTTGCATCAAAATTTTTGTGCTTAAGACACTTGAGGGGTGAGACCTCACACTTCGTTCATTCCGATAGCACTGTCTGCCTAATGATCAAATGATTTACCTTGCGATGACGTGCTCAGGTGATTCTAGAGTGTTGAGGCGCGGCAGTTTGGCCTCGGGGCTCGTGTTTTATGGCTCTGTCACACCTCCTCGCTCGTTTCCGTCGCCGTCATTTATGACTCGGTCACACCGGCGAATTCGTCATGTGACCTACAATTAGCATCGGCAAATTTAAAAACTGAGGTATTCACAAATTCATCTTCCAGCGCCTATGCCTACATTGATGACAGCAGAAGATAGAGAAACAGGAGGAAGAGGAGGAGGAGGAGGAGGAGGAGGAGAGAGAGGGAGAGGAAGGAAAAGTAGAGGAGTAAGTATGAACGTCGTCTGGACATGCTTGCTCGTCATAAGTGGTTTCTGCTTTCTTCAAGACTTTGTTCAAGGTAAGGACGAATTATTGTTCATAGAATTTTTCAACTAAACGAAAGTTTTACACTGTCTTTTCTACAGCTATAGGCCTAATTATGAACGCAGGCCTTTATATGATATAGGCTAATGAAGGCGACGACCGATGATGATGATGATGATGATGATGATGATGACTACGAATAGGATGGTTAACATGAATGGGATTTAATCCAATATTGAATTCTCGACAGGGTCGTTTGGATATCATGGTGGGTTTCTGCTTCTACGAGGCCATACCTCGTCAAGGACTCCAATCGACCTCAACGTGACCCAGGTGTGCCAGTTGTACTCGGGCAGTTGCGTCGACCCCTCGGCCTGTCCTTCCGTCGCCCTCTTCGGCGTCTATCGCCAGTCTGTCCTTCCCTGCAATTCCACGTCCATCTGCTGTTATCCCGCGTCCACCTTTCTCCTCCTTCACGGCCGAGTTGGAGCGACGCGCGGGGGATATCACGGCAAACGGCATGGAAGACCCTGGAAAGGCGGCTACCGGAAGTGGTGGTGGAGGCGGTAGAGGAGCTGGAGTGAGTGACGTCATTCAACGGAATACCTGCGAGTTCTCCAAGTGACGAGTGCAGCGAATTATGACGTCGTTATTAATTAAAAGATTAAGAGTAAAATAAAATCACACTTGGTTTTTATTTATAGGTTACTCATTAATTCAACAATGCATTCAAATAATGTTTTCTTATAGTAGGGAGAAATGAAAATATCATGTTTTACGGGTAAAAAACCCGTGCACCCGTACTCGTAGCGCTATACCCGTAGCCAACCCGTACCCGAAAATGTGCACCCTACCCTGTCCGTTCCCGTATCCGCGGGTACGGGTATACCAGCACTTCTCTATTTCCGACCTCCGCCGTTGGAGGCAGAAAATATTGGGGCGGGGTAATGAGGCTGCCACTGATTTTTGGAAAAATCGACCAACGAGTTAAAACAGACAAAAGGGCAGATCGGCAAAGTATGGACAACAGTGGATCAGCTGATCTCTTGAATTCCACGAGGAATCCAGCCGAGTAGGAACGCAAAGCAGCGGCCGAGGCTGAAACCAGATTATCACGTGCACGGGAGTCTGCTTCATCGCCTTCTGACTAAGCCTCGTTCTACCGATGCATTCCTTCGCTCCTTCGCTTCCAAAATCTGCCGTAAACCTCTTTTCTACCAGCAGCAGCAGCAGCAGCAGCAGGATCAGCAGCAGCAGCAGCAGCAGCAGCAGCAGCAGAAACAACAGCAACTGGCATCAAGTCATAAGGACTCTTACTCTCCTGGAGAGAGAGCAAAAAAAAGAGAGAGACAGAGTGTGAGAGAGAGACCGAAACATAGATAGAGACAGAAACAGAGACAGACAGAAAGGCAGAAGCGGAGACAGAGACAAGCAGACAGACAGAAGGAGGGAGAGACGAGTTGGAAGTGACGTTAGCTGCTCCGTTTGAATGATTTGTACAGATGAGATCTGACGAAGGGAATATCAACAGGCGAGAGAGACAGTTCGCAACCGATGCGTTCTTTCTCTTCGTCCGGAGTTTACAGCGGTCATCCAAAGGAGAGAACTGGGATTAGAAGGCGCTGCTCTAATAATAATTCGCGTCTCCTCGACTCTTTTAATGAAATATCTGCTATAGAAAAGATGAATCGCCGTTTGGACTGACACGGCCGTCGCTTCTGACCGTAGACTATAGACGACTGCTGAGAAGAAGACTGACCAGCAGTTGGGAGAAGATGACTCGCTCATCGCTGCCTTTCCTCTCTTCCGTCGCCATCAGAACCGGGGTCTTCCGGATGAGTTGGTCGAATTTCCCTGCCTCTTCTGCTGCTAATCGCTCTGCGTCTTGAGACTAGCGCCGCACAAAGAGGTAGGCATATGGCACACGAGTACCGAGAGAGAGAGAGAGAGAGAGAGAGAGAGAGAGAGAGAGAGAGAGAGAGAGAGAGAGAGAAAAGAGTTGAATCATAATTAGTTTTAATTAGTTTCGATATCTCGCTTTTCTCCCACGAGGTGAAAACACGTGTGTAGCGTTTCTGTGAATCGAGGACAGGAGAGCTGAGCATTGATTTGGGGGCCCTTCTAAGGGACCCGCTCCGCTCAAGGCCCACCCTGTATGTTCGGCGGCAATGTCTGTGTTCAAATATATTAAAGAATGTCCGTTTTCTTAAAATATTAGTTCCACGAAAAGTCTGAACAACGAGCAAAGAAAGAGAAAACTGAGCCCTGCAAGAGCTGCGTTCGACGGTCGTATACATTCAAACGGAAGTCGATTCCTTAATTAAAGCGTTTCCAATCCGTTTGCCGTGTCATTGACTCCCTGACTTCCCTTTACTTCCGCTCTGATAGTCTGTTTCTACTCACTCCTTCTGCGGCGGAGGGGTGGGGGTGGGGATGGGGGTGGGGAGAGGCACCAGCCACCCTTCTTCCGTTTCCTGTCATCGTCTATCTATCTCCGACCAGGTGCAGGAGAATGTTTGTTAACTGCATTGACCGGTTTCGATCGAAATCTATATTCTTCTTACTTATTTATTTAAAGGGCACCGTGTTAAATAAAACCAGTCTGTCAAATATCCGATATGCGTTGCTCTGTTGGGAGGTCAAATATCCGACGATAAGAGATTGTACTTCCCGGGCAGTCACGTGTCCGTGGAGCTTAAAGCGGCCCCCGTAGGATGTGTTGAGGTTTGCTGTGCTTCGATAAGTTAAGCGACGATATGCAGTGAGACCGATTAGTACCCTTCAACCAAGGACGAGGCCTGTTGTAATAAATAGCGGACTGTGGACAATGCGGTCACGGAAACCCAGATACGCAGACAAATACCGCGACACAAGGACACAACGGATACGGTCTTAGCAATGCCTTTTCCACTTAAAAGATTATAGAACGCTATACATAACTATACATAACTATACATAACTATACATAACTATACATAACTAAGCAGACATTTAAGTTATTTATAGAATTGCATTGACACACTAAGAAGTTTGGAATCTCCAGTAAATTCAGGCTTTCAACATCGGTTCTAATCTTTTTTTAGTTCAAACGCAAATACCATCAATGTAAGTAATGTAACGTAAATACTGTTAATGGCATTTGATTCATTTCCTATCGAACTTGAGCATTAGCAGTTTAACATTACAGAACATGTGATGTATTTCGAATACTGGACTGGCGTAACCGTAAAGTAATTCGAAGAGATGTAGCCACGCGTAAGCTACTTTCAGGCCACTATAGGTTCGAGCCTTAACTTTTCTAGAGGCTATCATAAGGAAGGGGGAAGGTATAGGGGTCACCGCCCCTCACTTTTTCATCCGAGTTTATGCCAACGAGAAACATTGGCCCTGTGGTTGGACTCGGTCTAAGAGAGACTATCTGGACCCATCGTGTTCGAGTTTACTGTCGGTCTGTCGATCCGCTACTGTATGAATAGACCCGTATATATATATATATATATATATATATATATATATATATATACATACATACAGTATATATATATATATATATATATATATATATATATATATATACGATGGACTGTTATAGCGGAATGAAAAACGGAAGGAGCGTGGAAAGATCCTGCGGTCGGTCTTGGTACAGGGAAGTCAGGAAGTGATTTTTCTGACAGATGCTCTCTCTGCGTCTTTATCTGTGTTAATTTTCGTCTTGTGGTTTCGAAGCTTTCCGCAGACGGATAAGACGATGACAGATTCTCGCTTCGTATTTCTGTCGCTTTGAATGGGAACAGATTAGAAATTCCTTTACCAACCGCAAAACACTAATCATGTAAAGGGTTTGCTCTGTTATCGCACCAAGAGCCAGGCACCGACCCGAAGTTACAGGCCATTAAGTTGAGAGAGACCCCGAGCTTTTAGGGGGAAAGTTTGAATATTTGAAACGATGATTCATTAAATTCTACTCTTACACAAAATAGATTTTCACATTCCATATTTGCAGTCGGCAGGGGCGTAGCCAGGAATTTGATTTTTTTGGGGAGGGGTATAATCTGATTTGGGAGTATAAATCTTTAAAAAACATTGAAAATTTTTAAAAACACATTAGAAATTTTAAGGTAGTCTGATTTTGGGTGGGTATATTTACCGATATACCCCCGTCGGCCGTAGCTACGCCCCTGGCAGTCGGGTTTCTTTCTCTTGAATAGCTTTTTAGTTCACTGCAAAATAATTTAGTAGATAGTGTTCTTGTCAGGAAAATAATATCCTAGCGTGATGGCGTGTTATTCTATAGATGTATCGTTTAACGAAGATAACATGTAACGTAATGTAAATAAGTTTCATTTACAGAATGCGAATACGGCGATGATATATATGGACACAACGACGTTTGGCAGCCGTACGGAGACCAGGATCCCTGCTTCGAATGTATCTGCATCGACGGAGAATTTGACTGCAAAACGAAAAAATGTCCTCCGTTAAACTGTCACAAACCGTTACACCACGTGGGTTACTGCTGTCCAGAGTGCCCAGGTCAGTAACACCGTTACTTACCTTCGGCGACCGCGTGACTCTGGTTACCAGCGTTTGCCGTTGCTAGGCAGCCGTTGCCTGGCTGTCGGGAAGGAGGAAAAGGGGGGTTGGGGGAAGCAGAGTTGTAGCATTGACTAATGGTAATAGCACAAAGTCCGCTGTACACACGAGAGCGGTTTCATGGAGAAAGTAGACAATTATTCGTAACATTGGAGGTCCAATGTTATCACAGTCATTGCTGTTGTTGGGCTGATTGTCTGTCTGGCAGCTGCTGTGCTAGCAGTTGTTTTTATTATCGAAGTGTTTTAGAAATTGAAGCGGGTTTGGTGTCATTCGTGTGTGTATAGTATTAGCTTGGCAGACGTGTTCCTTTTCCTGTTGTTGTTGTTGTTGTTGTTGTTGTTGTTGTTGTTTTTCAGTTCTTGAGGCTGATCAAGCAGCCAATCAGATTCCAAGCGTAAGTGATTAAATCTGTCTTCTTCTCGTTCTGAGGGCGGGCTTTTGAAATGTCCTGCGTGTTGATCGAGTTTCATCACTGCATCTCATCGGCCCTGGGGGTGGCTGATGTCTAAAACTGTTTGGTATTATTCGTTTTTAAAGTATATGTGTTCAGAAAATGATGGAACAGAGGATCGTTTTTGGCCGAGACAGTTCTAATCTCTTCCTGTCAGACTTTAAGGTTCTTAAACCAAACAGCCGAGTGAGCCGGTGACCGTATGGCTGTTTGTTTTGATGTTGAGAATTGAGGCGTGTGGGAAATTGCTTTCGTAGAACGCTGACAGCACATTAACTAGTGGCTTCACATCCCCGCTTATTAATGCTACGCTAAATTTGACTGCGGAACTGACAATGAATTTTCAGCAAAAGTTGTAAGGTTGTTTTCAAAATCCGTTTGTTAGAATGGTCTTTTAATTTATTGTTTGTAATGAAATAGATTTTTGTCATTCAAGGAAGCTTCTTTTCAGAGGCAGGTGCGTGACACAGCCAATTATCGATTAGAACAACTGTGAGTTCATTTTCAGGTATTCTTTGCTAGTGGCCGATCTGGTGGCATTCCTGGACCAATGGGAAGACCCGGAGAGAGGGTGAGACACCTCTTTTACAACTCCCAATTTATTTAACTTCATGATTTATACGTTATCTGGTTCTACAGTCCAGTGGATCGATCTCTGTGGGCCAGTATACCTGTACTCTTATTGAGAACCCTGAAACTGCCCCCAGTAAATCATTGCATTTGGGACCCTGGAGAGTTGCACTTATTGCTGTTAATAACAGTTAAACAACAAATGTTTCATCACCCCATGATTTTTGCATATCTTGCCTACAACGGCCCCCACATTGTCCAAATGAAAGAGCCGCCAATTTTATAATATTTCTAGATGATCGATCTGACAGAGAAAGATTACTGAAAGACTTCTTATAGTGTCGTTTCAAACTGCTTGCTTATTTTTCATTGCATTGCATCTAGAAAAAATTGATTGGACACAATAGTTGACAATTATTTCCGTTAATAACTGAGTTATGAATTTTAATTCGTTTCATCACTCTTCTGAATTTTTGCATATCTATAGCCTACTGTAGCACTAGTCCTTGCATTGTCCAATTTCAAACAGGCCATGTTGGCCCACCCAATATTTGGCTTGCGGCGCCCTCCATGGTTATGATAATAACATTTATAGGCTTAAAAAGTTACTCCAGCTGAAAATCTATTTGGAATTTGCTCAATGTGGCTGAAGGAGTCTTGATAAATGCCTGAATTCTATCTCCGAGTCACTTACTCGTCAGAGCCTGATATCTGAAGAAGGTTGATCTTTAGGAAGCACTGATTATAGATTACACGGAGTTCTATTTTTAGAATCTTGTAAAGTTTTTATCGAAGTAAATTGGGGTTAATTTAGGCGTAGGTGGGGTAAGATTTGTCACGGGGTTTGGTGTCAAGTAAAATTGAATTGAACAAGCCGTTGGCTGCATGATTGACTGAGATAGGACTGCAAAATGTATAGCAGTGCGTTATTATAAGAAGTTGTAAGATATCTCTGCATCCGCAGGCGATGAAGAATGATCGGTCGCAGCTGCTGAACTTACAGCACCTCTATACGCTGTGCAGTAAATGTTAGGGCATCCTCACCCGGACGCACGCACGCACACGCACACACACACACCAACGGCATGAAAAGGTCTTTAAGGCGGTGCTAGGAAACGCCTTGGCTTGGCACTTCAATAGCAGCAGTCTATAAGTCTGCTTTGAATTTTTCCATTGTTCTGAACTTTTGGTGTAGTTTGCAGTGGAAAGTCTCGATTGAGTCGTCGCCGTTTTTTGTTTATTTGCCAGAGGCTTATTGTGTTCGACTTCGGTTTCTTAATTTCTGATCGCTGTAAAACTTCCTTATGTGTAGTCCAGTGGCGGCTCCACCGGGGCCAAGGGGGGGGGGGCGTGCCCCCCTATGGAGTGCCTGACCCCCCAGTGGCCCCCCAGTTGGGACCCTATACTTAATGCTACATACACTAAACAACAAATGGTTGCCCCCCCATGATTAGAAGTTGCCACCTTAACGGCCCCCCACTTGCCAAATTCTAGAGCCGCCACTGGTGTAGTCTACAGTTTGAGAAATGCTCAAGGTTCAACAGAACCTGATTACCGGTATACATTGATTATTAGGCTCTCTATTTGAATCCATGAGCTGACACTTAGCGTCATCTCTCGTCTCTGCAATCTTCTGCTTTCTGTCAAATCTGTTTAAATTGAAAAGTGTTGACAACATTTTGATTAATAAATAGAAAATATTTCAACTCATCATAAACCCTGATATGCTAATCTAGAGATATAATAATAATAATAATAATAATAATAATAATAATAATAATAATAATAATAAAAGCGTGATTTTCAAGTGGTTTAAGAGGCATTATAGCATGTGTATAACTATAACTATTCTTAACACTTAATAATCCAGTTCTTCTGGATAACTTTCGCGAATCCATTTATTGTTTCAACTGTTACTGTGTGTTCATTTTGTAATACTAAAATATTAAGCATGCTTCTTTTCAGGGGGACCCTGGTTTCGATGGTGACCATGGTGTACCCGGGCCTCCTGGTCCTCCTGGGCTCCCAGCTCAGGTACATTAATCTATAATTATCAGAAGAAACTTTCTATTTGTCTGATTTGTAGAAGCGAAATTAGTCCGCTATGCGAACATGGCGTTCTTACATTATGACCTAAGTGGCCTAAGTGGCCTAAGTGGCCTAAGTGGCCTAAGTGGCCTAAGTGGCCTAAGTGGCCTAAGTGGGTTGTAAGCATTTCTTTCGGTTTAGTCAGCGGCTGACTTTGGTTGCCCTTTTGCCGTTGTCCTTGTTAGGTCAGATCTTGATCAGCGCCAGCTGTTGCATTGATGACTGTTTGGTTAGCTGCTGCTGCTGCTGCTGTTGCTATAGCAACTGGGCGCGTCGTGGTTCATCCCTTTGCACTCCATAGTACTGCAGCACTCATTCTGTCTAATGGATCACTGATTCAGTCTAAAATCAGTGATTCAACCTGCACTCATTCCCACTTTGAGGACCAACAGTAAAAAATGTCAACTCTAATCTGGCAATGATAAATTTTCTACACTGTCTTTCCTGATTTGTATTTTTAACAACAAAACGTTTGATTGTTATTGTGTGGACTTTTAAGGCAAAGGCTTTGCTCTATTCCAGTGTAATGTAATTGCAACGCAGTTATCAATTCATTTTGAGACTAGCCTGCCTCAAGGAACGGGCTTTGTGATCGATTATTTCTCAAGCGTATAAATAACTTCCGATGGAACTTGTGTTAGATTGGAAGTGAGTGTTGGTTGGGGGCTGAAATGCTTTTAATGTAGATGTATTGGTTTCCACTTCTATCATTTCAGCGATTCAACTCTTTGACATCATCATCATCATCATCATCATCATCATCATCATCATCATCATCATCATCATCATCATCATCATCATCATCATCATCATCATCATCATCATCATCATCATCATCATCATCATCATCATCATCATCAGCTGCTGATGTTGTGCTCTCTTTTTCAGCTTTCAAGTTCCTTCATGGAAGCGTACAGCCTGCAAACCCGTGATAAGGCCGGCGGTTCTGCCCTTGTCAGACCCGAAGTTCATCCAGGCTCAAGTGGTGAGTTCGTTTCCGTTATTTTTCAGCCATTTTGATTTTTCGAATCAGAAGTTGACAGCCTGATATACGATTATCAAAACGTTTCCGTTATTTTTCAGCCATTTTGATTTTTCGAATCAGAAGTTGACAGCCTGATATACGATTTGAGCTCATGAGTAGAGCTCATGAGTTGAGCTTTTGAGCCTTGATTGTCCAGCGGCGGCGTTTGTGTCCCACGGTGTTGAGGTCACAGGTTCAAACATGCCCCCCCCCAATGCTGCATAGCAATCTTGGACAGATGGCTTAATTCTGAATCATATATCAGACTGGAACCAGTGAATTACTAGCATGGCGCTATAGAAGTGAAAGTAATAGAATGCAATCATAGTGATTTAATGACATAAAAAATTTATACATGAAATTATGGTTATAGACTTTCCTGTACAGACTGCTGCATCACAAAGCAGCAGAGAATTGTTAAGAATTTGTCTTCTCTGTGAAAATCTTTCAGGGTCCCATCGGGCCTCGAGGGGCCACTGGACTGCCTGGAAGCATTGTGAGTGAATTTCTTTCTCATCGATCTAATCTACATTATATTCTATAGGGTGGTGCAAAAAACCGGACTATTCTACAGGGTGGCGCAAAAAACCGGACTAGTCACATTTAGGTTTGCATTTAATATAGTCTGCATTTTTGTGCCACCCTGTATTGTGTTGTTTATGAGTGACTTTTGTTGGATGGAATATTATTGCGTCTGTGTTTATGTCTTTTGCTGTTGGTTCGTCTTTTGTGTTAAAGTGTTTTTCTTGCTTTTGATTTCTGGTTGCATTGTTTATGGTCTATTGATGTGTCTGGATTGGATTTATGATTTTTTTCAGACAGAATTCTGTTAATTTAGGCAAAATGTAATGATGATTGGTGTGGACGGAAAGAGGATATGCCTGTAATTTTGATGTTGCGTAAGGATGCCATGCCAGGCCCTGAACTCTGAAGGACTCTCGAAGTTTTAAAGTGGCACGAAAATTATTTTCATAAACAGTCTTTTGAAACTGTCTGTAAATAGCCGGTTGCTTGTTTGTTTGTCTGACTTCTCAGGGTCAACAAGGGTATTCGGGGCTGCGTGGAGAACCCGGAGAGCCTGGATTACAGGTATCAAACCATAGATCGGTCTTAATAAACTGTGAATTAAAATCCAGCATTGCGTTCTACAATATATGCAGGGCCTATTGTATATCTGTGAAGTGTTTAATCAAAACTTTTTATTAGCCTTATTAAGCCTTCGAGGATCCTAGATTGAAATTGTTATCGTCTTGAAAAAATAGAAACCTGTTAGAAGTTGAATAAGAAGTTATTGACTGTGTCTTTTTCTGTTACAGGGTCCAATGGGTTTGCGGGGTCCGATTGGCCCGTCTGGTCCGGTAGGAAGAGACGTGAGTACCGCCGGCATTTGTGTTTCGTAGTCTGTCTGTCAGAAGTGAGGGTTGGTTATAGACAATATATTCCACTAAAATACATTAAGGTATAAGTATGAGTGTATAGCTTGGATTTTCAAAGTCCTCATTATGAAACATTTGGTGATGTCTCAAAAAATCTGATCTGTGTTCCTTGCAAAAACACGTATTTGCATAACTGTGGTTAAATATTGGCATTACAATAATAATAATTATTATTTGATTTAAAGTGGTTTTGGAGGCTACGTTATCGTGTGTGAAAACCACTGTAGTAACTTTTTACCTTCAATTACCTGGTTTTCCCAGGTAACATTTGAATCCGTTTTCTGCTTCTACTGAAACTCAATTGTCCAAACTCTTGCCAGTGCTTGAATGGTCACTGGGCAATGGTGGGTGGTGAGCCTCGAACCATGTGCCGAGTCCCAATGATTCTATATATTTATGCACACACACTGACATACGCGCGCACACACACATATACGCAGACATTATGTTCTAATTTTGCTGGCAGGGTGACGACGGATCAACCGGAGAGACAGGACCAGCCGGACCTCAGGGAGCAATGGTGCGCTTTCATTTCAGCATTTTATCTCATATATTATCATCTGCACTGATCCAGCTTAAGTGTAATAATGTGACAGTAAGCATTCGTAGGTAATACTACAGTGTGTATACTCTAGATATGTTTTACAATTTCTTTATTAAGGCAAGTGTTGATGGAAAAAACAATTTTTGTTTTGTTTTGGTGGGATTAGTTGGGTAGGCTTAAGCCTACCCTAGCCTTTAATAAAATCCGCCTATATGCCACAGTTCACAAATTGTAGGCTGTCTTTCTTCTTTCTATCATCTCAAGTAATTAAGCAGTTATAACTAAGGCATCATCATCGTCGTCGTCATCATCACTAGCCTGTTAAAAGTCATGTTTTGTGTGCTTATTGTGTTCTTATTCCAGGGTCTTCCGGGACCATCTGGTCAACCCGGTTACCCAGGACCCAAAGGTCATAAGGTAAGTTTGCCATACAATGCTTATGTCTTGTAGGCTTAGAAACTAAAATGTCTTGTTCTAGGTACATGTAGACGTCTTATCCAAAGTTACACCAAGTGCTTAAGTTGTTAAAGGGAGTTATGTGTGTAGAGTGATTCCATGATTGTTGTTTGTGCAGCCGTTCAAAAAACAGTGATAGTAAAGCTTTGTTAAGTAACTGTTTTCTATTTCAGGGATTTCAAGGCATAATTGGCGAAAAGGGTGACCAAGGAAAACCAGGAGAAAGGGTTTGTAGAAAAGAGTAGCGCTTAATAATATTTAGCATCCTTATCCAATAGTCATTTCACCAGGGCCATGTTAAAGTGGGGGCTGAGGAGGCTGAAGCCCCAGTCACACCATAAAAATAGGCCCACAGTTTTTCAAGCGACAACCTTTTTTTTGCTTGTCAGAGATTTTCAGTGAAGGCGGGAAATTTCACAAGGGGCAATTTTCTAATTATGGAAGCGACGACCTTTTTTACTTCTCAGCCCCAGGCCCACTCGGACCTTAATCCGACTCTGCATTTGACAGAGTGAAAATAGATAACTCAACTTCAAGAGTTTCTGAATCATCGTCAAACTGTCTGCTTTTCCTGGCGACTGATCGAGGCAAAGTCTTTCTGAGGTGAATTTCAACTACGGTATGTCCCATGATGACATCGAGCGACTACATTCTTCCTTAAGTCTTTGGACGTCATTGTTCAAATGTTCGTTTAGTAACCTTATCATTGACTGTATACGTTAAGGTGTTTGATTAGACATTTAAGGGGTGTATACCGGTGATTTATTTATTTCAGGGTCCAGATGGACCTGCTGGACCTTCTGGTGAACCTGGTTCTGTGGTGAGTCATTTGTTTATTTAAGTTATCCATCATCAGAGACAACACTCCATTGATGGATTTGACTGCATACAAAGACCCCATTCACTGTTTCCCTAGAATGCTATTAGTACTTGAGCAAATCTCTTCTGCAATGAATCCAACTTATTATCCAAGAGAATAAGCGAATTTACTGGATTATAGAGCTTGATAAATGAAGACAAGAAACAGATGCTGGCTTCGACAGCGTCGATAAATATCCAGGTCGTTTTTAACCAGAATTTTTAACGGATCTCTTAAATGAAAGCGATTGAATGAAAGAAGAAAAGGAGTTTTAGTGTTGAAATTTTATTTCAGCCGAAGCAACAGATTTAATACATTGTACAGTATAGATGAATGAATTCATAGAAAGTTTTAAATGTTTCATGCCAGGGTCATCGTGGAAGTCCTGGAGAAAGAGGACCAGATGGAAAACAAGGCTCAGTGGTAGGCATTTGTAATTTTTGATGACCAATTAAGCGTAAATTTTGAAGCAAATTTATATTTATTATTATCTGTATTCTATTCATGAATATTTTCTCTCCGAACTCACAGGTGACAGGTAGAACAGATTCCAGGCAGAGAACTGCAGACACCTGATTGAATGACTGAATGATTGAACAAGCAGAAATTGAACTGGATGAAGTGTTGAGTGGTTGATTTTTCTGGTTTGTGTCTTATAATAATATATAAATTCTTGATGTTCCGTTGTCAAGGGATTGCGTGGGGTCGACGGTTTGGCTGGACCTCCTGGGCCCGTCGGTAATGCTGGCCCCCCTGGGCCAAATGGAATACCAGGTCACCCAGGGATGAAGGTGGGTTACGGATTGATCACTTTTTACTACGAATCAATTAACTTTGACACTTTGTCAGCACTTTGGCATTTATGACTCGTTGGACAAAGTCTGGACGAAGTTTGTAATAATAATAATAATAATAATAATAATAATAATAATAATAATAATAATAATAATAATAATAATAATAATAATAATAATAATAGTAATAATAAGTAGTATAGTAGTAGTAGTAGTAGTAAGTAGTAGTAGTAGTAGTAGTAGTAGTAGTAGTAGTAGTAGTAGTAGTAGTAGTAGTAGTAGTAGTAGTAGTAGTAGTAGTAGTAGTAGTAGTAGTAGTAGTAACAATGTGATTTAATGTGGTTTAAAAGACTAAATAAGCCCGTGTGAAAACCACTGTAACCCTAACATTTTAAAGGGTAATTTTGTAAGGCTACTTTTCGCAGTCTACCCCACTCGCTGCCCTTATCTGGTTACCTAAACTTCCCTCTAATTGTCTTCTGCCTCTTCTTTCAGTTGCTACAAAATATGCTACAGCGTTCTGTAATGTCTCAGTAAATGTGTGATTTCATTGTGTTAAAATTTGAAGGGTGATCAAGGGGGTACGGGCCCTAAGGGTTCGATGGGTCTGCAAGGACCAAGAGGCGCCAACGGACCTCCTGGTATAACTGGCGATCCTGGAAGACAGGTAATTATTGGTGCCATTGCCAATACAGGACTGGTTTCCGTCACTAGTTGATTAAATGACATGGTCTGTGATGTCTGTGGTTGATTTGCAATGTGGTGTGTCTGGCTCTAAATTTGAAAAGAGATGGTTTGCAACTACTTGAAGATAAAGTAGAAATTCAGCAGCTGGGTTTGATTGTCTGGTTGATTTTTTTCAGGGTCTGCCTGGACCCAACGGAACATTTGGAGAGAAAGGAGCAAGGGTTGGCATTCACGCTTTGTCTCTACATAAGAGCAAATTCATAGAAATTTTGGTGTCATTTCAATATTATAATTTACTACAGGCAGATTGATTAAATGGAGTTCATAGCACCTTCACATATAATCTACCAGCAATTTCAACTGTTGGTTAATCCCCATTGTTTGTCAACAAATCTTCTGCGTGTTGCTGGTTCTTTTGACCAAGCATGGAGTTGAAATTCGCTGATTTTAAAATCTGAAACTTTTACATGGATAGCATTTTGAGAAGTAAATAAGTAAGTATAATGTATTGAATATAGCGCTTTCAAAAGTAATGCCCCAGTAGCTGCTTGTTCTTCGGCACTAAGTCTGAATTTGGAATAGCCACAGGCCATAGCCAGGGTGGGATCGCCTCCCCGGGTCGGTCATTTATGGAAAAGGTCATCATGGTCATCAGAGGAAAAATACTTTGGGAATTAGGAATTATATTACGGTAAAATATTTATCGTTGTTTTTTATGAGCAATTTCTATTTTGATTTTTTATTGTTTTAAGATGCTACTGTTTTCACCTTTTCTCCTTCTGTTTTTTGCAGGGTGATGTTGGACCAGCAGGCATCCCAGGCATGCCAGGACCCAGAGGAACGCCAGGGGCTCCTGGAAAAGCTGGACTCCAGGGTCTCAAGGGCGACATCGTAAGCCTCCAACCATCACGTTAACTAAGCCTATCAACGGTTCTAAACAGTTGATTGGTTAGGGGCACAAACTGCTCAGTTGATTGTAACTAATGCATTAGATTGACGTGATTGAATGATTGAAGAATATCTGAAAATATTTCAGGGTGCACCCGGGAGGCAGGGGCGCATCGGAGAACCAGGGCTCAAAGGTGGTCCTGGAATGCCTGGAGAGAGAGGTGACGTAGGACGCCAGGGAGACGCTGGACGAGCGGTAAGGATCGTTCATGACTCATCGGAGTTTCTCTTAAGCCAGATATTCTGATTCTGCGCCATCTCCATCTTATTATACTTAGTATATAGCTTCTTAATGATTTTTTCCGAATTTATGAACAAGGAAACCATATCTAAAAGTGTAACGTGATTTAAGGAATGGAGTTGATCTGGGAACAGAGGCGGTCCAACAGAGAGAGAGAGACGATCCAGGGAGCCCACCGTGTCTCCTGTTCAATGCGCGTCCCTCCTCACTGGCCTCCCATACTTTTAGCGCACTCATTATAAGCAGCTAGACTAGTTCAGGTTTGTGAAAAATAATCGGTCTCCATGCTTAGAATTTTTGCCACCCTAACGCGCAGAGCCAGCGCGTGGGGCCTGCAAATCCTGCGGCCGACCCCGCCGGCCTCGGATATTTAAGAGTTTTCATACGGATGACCATTTTTTTGCTCGTCAAGACATTTCAAAAACGTTGCGCTCGCAAAAATTGCAGGGGGCCCCCGAAAGTCACGCGCCGGCTCTGCCAACGCGCCCCCCACTTACCAAATGCTGGAGCCGTCACCTATCTAGGAACAGTGTAGAAACTGACTTAACTGACTTTCAGTAGTAATTTATTTGATTAATTTAAGCAATTTAGCGTCCAAATACCGGTAAGTCCGATTAATCTGATCATGCTCAAGGTAGTATGATAGTGGCGCCATAGAAGTCTACTGATTAAATTGATCAGTATTTCTTCTGCACGTGGATGTCAAACTGCCAAAATGAAATAACTGGACTTTTGATTATGTATATTGTTTGTCTTAACATTTAAAGTGGCAAACAATTGCAAGATTCATAGAAATTGAGATTGTATTTTAGGGTCAGCCGGGGTCGCCCGGTGCAATTGGAGCGTTTGGACCAAATGGCGAAAGGGTAAGAAAGATTGCGACACGGAGTTTTCATTGCTACTGAAGAAGACTGTTTAGCAGTTTTTAAAAACATAAAATCTAATCCAGGTGAAATGATCTAAGCGTTTCTTTTTAAATACAAAATGTTAGTCTGTGAAATTGTTTTATGATCCTTTGTATTTGATTCGAGGTGCCTTTAATTTTAATGATTGTCCCAAGGTCAGGTGTAAGTGCTGTTATTTTTAGGGTATTGCAGGTGAGAGAGGATTACCTGGACCAGATGGTCCAGGGGGTCTACATGGGACGCCAGGTGATAGAGGGACAACCGGAGAACCAGGCAACAAAGGTCCAACGGTGAGTTCTATTATCTAACCTATAGTCTAATCTTAAACTTCTATAGCGCCACTTTATAATGCACAGGAGCACCAGCAGATGGCACACCAAATAAAAATCAGTCAAGATCCAGGTCAAATCCAGGGTATCCGGCCGGACAGACGGGTGACAGTCTATGGTGGATAAGACATGTAAAAAAGATGGGGCTTTAATCTTTGTTATAATATTCTGCAATGAATTTGCATTAAATTTATTAGACCCGATGTTAAAATGTCGATAGTAAAAAGCTGAATAATAATAAAAAGATTTGATTAACTTAAACTCAATGGATTCAAAGTGCTAATGAACTGTTGACAACGATGTGAACAAGTATATATATATATATATATATATTCTTTTGTTTTTGCTTTCATTTTTGCTACCTGAAGGGAGACAATGGCAAACCTGGAATTCAGGGTCATCCCGGATTGCGGGTAAGTCAATTAGAAGATCGTCTTACTTGGGAGCAGTATATGCAGCATTATATACCACCGCAAAGGTCTCACCAGATGCCAGTAGATAGGCCTATTATAGAAACAATCGAATGTGGTTTCAATGTTTATTTGTAAAATTTTCACTGGCAAAGCCGCATCACTGGCCATAACTTATGGGTGGGATGCAGTATTTACAATACATTTTGACAAGCTGTTATTTGTCTAGCAGCAGTGCAGACAATCTTAGTATTAAAGACAAAAAAGGGAAATTGTAATTTTAGTTCCGTTGTCAGACCGATCACCCTTTTCATTGACTGTTGCTCCAAAAGATCTTTAAAGGAATACAGTTTTGGTCTGTTTCTTAACTCACCTGAGAAATGTCTTGCAGGTGTTTGACCTTGATATTGACCTTGACTGTTGTAGGGCTCTCCGGGACGCCCTGGACTCCCGGGACCGGAAGGAACGCCAGGACATCCAGTGAGTGTTTTCTTCTAGACACAGAAGACTGTTTGTTGTGCGTTGAACAGGCCTAATGTCAGCCAACAGCCATAGGCAGTGCTGATTAATAATAGCTGTGCTTGGGAATTCTTATTGTTTCTCTGGAATAAATTGTGGCATTGTTGGTTATTGAAATGATTGCTGAATATGACTTTTAGGGCAACCAAGGTCCGGACGGCAAAGAGGGCGAACAGGGCATTCAAGGTCTTCTGGGGCTCCCTGGTCATCAGGGCCCATTGGGACCTCCTGGGCCTCCGGTAAGTTACCTGAACACAGTGTGATTGTGTGAACACATAAACAATTTCACGTTTGAGTATTAATGAATAAGTTCATAACGTTTTTGTCTAAATGATTGCTTTGAGTTTATTGGTGGTTAAAGGGAGAACCTGGAAAAGATGGTAATCAGGGATTGACTGGAACACCTGGGTCACCTGGAGATAGAGGGAAAGAAGGTGCACCTGGAGCACAAGGAGCGCCAGGACCAGAGGTTAGTTGTTAAATGCTGAGTTCTTTAATTGATTACTTGGCTTGTTATAAGACAGCAGTTCGTATTAGAAGTATTTCCAACGCCAAGGCGGTTATTTAGCAATGGTAGTCTGTGTGTCTGTGTGATATCTCTAATAGATTTGATTGCGATCTGGTCATCAAATGAAAGAGAAAAAACTTTCTGTTGCAGGGCGACAGAGGTGAGCGTGGACCAGGCGGAGAGAAGGGGCCTCAAGGACTTCCGGTTTGGCATTTTGTCATTTCGTTATTAAGGATTTTAAAATGAAAACCGTCAGTTATCAATCGTCTGTCTTATAAGGCCTACCCGTAAATAGGCCTATGCACGCATAGTTTGATCAATCTAAATTCACTTTAAAACACCAAGTCAATTAATCTGCGAGCCAATGCAATTATTTTTAAAGAATGCTTGCAAAAATCACACATTACAACGTTAAGTCATGTTTTGCCTATTTATTTTGTGTCAAAAGACGATTCTGGGTAATAGTATTGTAGCGCAAAGCATTATGGGTAATGGCATTGTAACGCAAAGCATTATGGGCAATGGCATTGTAACGCAAAGCATTATGGGTAATGGCATTGTTGCGCATGCCTTCTGGGTAATGGCATTGTTGACGAACAGTTGACCCTCTGTTGACCCAATTCAATGCAGATGGGGGAATATTTATGAAATTCAAAGAAATCTGCGAGCTCCTAAATTTTTATTGTCGACTTATACGCGGCTCATAGAATTCTTCTGCCTAATTATCAGTGAGCTCGACTTTTTGGCGAGTATACAGTATACACGATACACGAACGAAAGCGCTATATAAATCCGCAAGCAAATACTCGACCAGATCTTCGTCTGCAATAGTTCTCTCCCTCTCCCATACTCGGACAGTTCTTGGTTTTCGTGCCTTTTCAGTGGCTGCCCCCAAACTCTGGAACTCATTGCCTCAACATGTTCGCATTGCAAATTCAGTACAGATTTTTAGGAAAAGATTAAAATCCCATCTTTTTGACCTGGCCTATCCACCATAGACTGCCACACGTTTGCCTGGCCGGATACCCTAGATTTGACCTGGATCTTGTTAGGCCTAATTATTTGGATTTGGTGTGCCATCGGTTGATGCTTCTGTGCATTGTTATGTGGCGCTATAGAGGTTTAAGATTAGATTAGATAAGATTTTACTTACTTACCTATATTTCTTTGCAGGGTCCAGCTGGACAAAATGGAGGTGCAGGTGATCCTGGCAAACCTGGCGAGAGAGGTCCAGTTGGCCCGACAGGACCAGTTGGCGCTGCTGGCTCCGCGGTTTGTCTTATATCTAAGAATAATGGCCTTACAATTTATACTTTAGACACAGACTATAAATGAGAAAATCAATTAATCTGTCAGCAAATCATTCAGGTCATTCCTAGAAGTGAGGAACTCTTTCCATAGCACTGTTGCGATGTGATGCATCTTTGTATTGGATTTATTTTCTGTTAGCAGTTTTGCTGAAAATATCGATGATTTGCTTGTAGGGTGAGAGAGGAGCCCCGGGAGATCGTGGACCAGTTGGACCCCGTGGATCTGCAGGGGAGAAGGGACTGTCTGGATTCTCTGGAGTAATAGGGTCACCAGTAAGTACGTCAGATGTTGCCTTGATTTCAATGAGTTTTGTTACCCACTTGCAACTCAGCATGGTAGGTATTGTAAATGTATTTAATGTGTTAATATGAATGTCTTATAAAAATGAGAAACAGAGCATCAGTTGCCTATGACTTAATTGCCACCATTATTTCTATGAGGAATTGTTACATTGTGCCTGTTAATTTGATTTGTACATTGATTTCCACCTTTTTATTTCTAGGGTGAAATAGGTGTAAAAGGTGAACAGGGACAACCTGGACCTCCTGGAATGATTGTAAGTTGCCTAGCTCTTTATTATATTAAGATCCAAATAATGCATAGAATTAAGTTCAGTGGACATATGTACAATCAGACTTGGTTTAACTTACCAGGAAATGACAAAAGAAAAGAGTGAATGAATGAGTGAATTAATTAATTAATTAATTAATTAATGAGCTAATGAGTGAGTTCTTGAAAGTTTAACAGTGGAATAAAAATTCAAGTATTTTAGACTTAATAACTTATATATTTATTTCTATGAATTGCCATTGCTACATTTCTAAAGATAGTGGTTCAAATATGCTTACACTTATTAACCCTCAGAGAGTTATTTTATGTTTTTTCAGTTCTCTGGTTTTGTTTTTTATTTATTTTTAAATGTCAGGGAATTCAAGGAGAACGAGGACCGATGGGACTGATGGGACCAAAGGGAGAAACAGTAACTATTCATTTAGACTTTCATTGTAAAATAAGTCATTCATCTGAATTGCTACTTACTCACTATTTTGCACTTATGTATTCCAGTATTCGATTAATGAATACAGAGGTAGGGAGGGACGGAGGAGGGAGAGGGGAGATAGATCTGATTTGTGCCAAATAAGTCATTACAGTCTTAAAATATTTGATTAGTTGAACAGATTATCAATTGTCTTCCATCTCTGCATTCTGCTTTCAACCAGAGCAGAACACAGATTTAATTATTTTCTAAACTGTTGTAAATTGAGAGAAATTGTTTCATCAGGGTGACATTGGACTCAGAGGAAGACAGGGAGACCCTGGAAAGGACGGCGATACCGTAAGTACTGTGTCTATGTTTGATGTCTACTGCTCTGCTGCAAAAGAGAAACTCAATCAGTATCTCCACACTGGTACTTGACAGGAATGTCTGCGTTACTGTTACAATTTACAATTGATGATATCTTGATCATTTGAAATTGCAGTAAAAATTAGAATATCCCTTCTAACTTAACTATTTAAGCATTTGCAGTAAGTAGGTTGAGTATTTTGTTATTTTGTCTTCCAGGGTGCAAGAGGTCCTCCAGGTGTCCCCGGTCCAACTGGAATGACTCCATCAAAGGGAGAAAGAGGCGATCCAGGTGTTCGTGGAGAGCTTGGATCACCAGGCAGCACTGGTGAAAGGGGTTTGCCTGGACCTGCAGGGCCGGCCGGACAACCCGGAGCACCGGTAAATAAGCACAATCTATTTGCCACTAGAGGATCTTGAAATTGCCCTTTGTCTGATTGAAAGATTGATTGGAACATACAGAGAAATATAGGATGATCTCTGCTCAGAAGTGCTATCAATTGAATTTCTCAGTGACAGTTAAAAGTGAAGCATAAACTCAGAGACCTTATTCGTGATATTTTAAGAGGCGCAACTCAGATGGTTGCTCTGTAGTTGATTGTTGATATCAATTGCTTTGTTTTTGTTACTGACATTTCAGGAGTTTTAGTTAAATGATGATTATGTCTCACTGTCTGACTTTGTAAGGGTTCCAATGGTGAATCAGGACCAAAGGGAGAAATCGGATTTCCAGGTGACAGGGTAACAATATTTATTAAACAATTCTCGTAACTTCAGTTGTAACATTAGCATTGACATGCTACATGTTACATGACACAATTGATGTGGGTTAACTGAAGTACTGTCAAATCCAGATAGTGTGACAGTGAAGAGGCGTTCTAACTGTTGAACTGAATTCTGTGGTTTTCAACCATGTCTTACCACAGTAGTGGGGATGAAATAGACAAAGTTGTAGGCCTATCTATGTTTCAAATGTAAATACTATGATTTAAAATTGTTAAATGTGGTTACTTTAGCATTTAATCTTGATGATGAAACGGTCATCTTGCCATTTTAGGGTCTTCCCGGACCAGCTGGACCTCAAGGTGAGCGAGGTGGGCCAGGTGAACCTGGCAAGGAAGGTGTTTCCGGGCGCCCTGGTGGACGGGGCGATGCAGGTGAAGCAGGAGAGACTGGCCAACCAGGGGCTCCAGGACCCACTGGTCCGTTTGGAAACCAGGGTCCAGCTGGTCCCATAGGAACAACGGGCTTCAGAGGAAAAGAAGGAATGAAGGTGATCAGATGACTTACTTTCTACTAAGGAACATTTCTTCATCTTTCCTGTTGCTCTGTGAATTAGGCATTTAAAAAACAATTAAGGAATATCGAATGAAATATCAGTTGTATTCGAACATGGTTTCTGTTGTGGGTGCATTGATGGTCATGATCTTTTGAATTAAGATTCTTTGTATTATCCACTTTTTTATTTGAATTGTTTGAATTGATATCTAAAGGGCTATTCAGTTGATGTGATCACTTAGAGGGTGATTGATTATGGTTGAAATGACACAGTTTGATTGTTTATTGAAGTGTTTTCATAGCGAATGCATTGCATTTATACTGTTTTTGAACAGGGGGCGAGAGGCGAGCCGGGGGCAGTGGGAAGCACAGGAGATGAAGGAGCCTCTGGGGAGACTGGGAAAGAAGGACCACGGGGTGATCATGGTCAAGATGGACCGCCTGTAAGTAGACACCTTTGCATCCAATCGGCTGAACGAGGGAGGCTTAGACCAGTACTCTCCCTTTTGCAGGGGAGTCAGAGATAGCTAAACAGTTTCTCAAGATTTCTCAATGATCCTCTTGCCTCCTATAGTTTTTCTTCTTCTTCTCAGATGGACTTCCACTTTTCATGATCTCTGGTATTCCTCAGGAGTTTGATGTTGTTGTCCATCTCCAGTCCATCTCTTAGTTTGTCTGTGTATTTTGATCTTTGTTTTCCTCTTGATCTTTTACCCTCCACCATGCCTCTGTAACTGCCAAGTTCTCGAGTCCCTCTTTCCTCATCAAGTGCCCCAAAAATTTCATCTGTTTTAGCTTGATGGTAGCCATCAGTGTTTGTTCCTTGTCTGATAATATAATACAGTCAAACTCACTTTGTTTCATATAAGAGATAATTGAATAAATCCACTTAAATGCATGGAGACTGGGTTTCAATTGAACGTACTAGAGACAGCTTAACTGTAATGATAGTTATGCTGAACCAATGTAATAAGAGTGTTTAGGAGCATAGAAATTCTCTTTGAAATGATTTTGTTATGCACTGAATTGGACAGGGGCAGCCTGGTCCTCGGGGTGCACTGGGACAACCAGGAGAGAGGGGTCAAACAGGTGAACCAGGTGAACGAGGTGAAGGCGGACCAATGGGACCACCAGGTCCTGTGGTAAGTTGTTCCTAGCAATTTACTAAGAAAATCTGTGCAATAGAGAAGAGGAGAATAGTGTATACCTATTTGCTTGTTATAATAAAGAAAATGTGGCTTCTGTGCATTCTGTACTCTCTAATTGTTTATTTAAGTGGAGATAAAGTGTTAAGAAAACAGTTGCATTACAAGGTAAATGAAAATATTGTTTATGATGCATGATATTAATACTTTATTTGTTTGTTCCATTCATTTTGAGAAAATTACATTCTAAACTTTTTACTTGAGAACAATGCGATCAACTGTTTATTTTGAAAAATGCCATCATAAAACGCTTTCATCTCACTGTCTCTGCGTCTGTCTCTGTTTCTCTGTCTCTCCGTCTCTCTGGCTGTCTCAGTATTAATTAGGGCACTTTGATTTGCTATTAATGACAGGGAGAGCCAGGGTCAATAGGTGAAGAGGGAATCAAGGGTGGCCGTGGTCGCCCTGGGCCCTTAGGGCCCCCTGGTGATCCTGGTGCAGCAGGAGAACCTGGAGCAGAGGTGAGAACTACTTTTATTTCTTGAGTTTTAAATTCTCTTTACTATATTTGTACTGTTGGCTGTGGATGATGATTATGATGATGATGATGACAACGACGATGATTTAACAGAAAGCTATCTAGAGCAGTGGTCAAGTTTATGTATCAGAATATTGGTTACATTGTTTTAGAATGGTTGTGTTCTATGTGACAGGGCATCGCGGGACAAGAAGGTATTCCTGGTCTTATTGGACGTCCTGGAGACAGAGGTTCTGCGGGCTCCCCTGGTTTACCTGGCATTCCAGGTGGAGCTGGATTGCAGGTAAAGTCTGTCTATGAATTTTGCTGTACTATTATTTTCAAGAATGTATATGTGTTATTGTGAGGATCAGTCCCGTTATAATCTATAAAGATGACGAATGTTATCTGTAGTCCTGTTTTGTAGGGTGCGGTTGGTGCAACTGGACCACCGGGACCTTCTGGGTCAAAAGGTGCAAAGGTCAGCAACACTTACTTTCCTGTTTTGGAGATTTCAATTGCTTTTCTTCTGTTCTCTTAATGTTCATTGCTGTTATCTTGATGTTTTAATTATGGAGCGTATAGTGTCTGCTATCTCTAACATCTTCATTATTCTTCTGTGAATAGGGTGACCTTGGTCAGAAAGGTGTGGCGGGACCCGCAGGTCCTTCTGGCGCAGAGGTATTTCTCAGTTCTGTATTTCCTTCTAAGTGGCTGAATTTTCTTGCAAATTTTAAATCAGCTTTAAACTGATTCACTGTTGCATTTGAAAATCTTCACATGAAATCATTAAATAATTTGATTTACACGTGCCCTGTTAAATGAATGGATGATAATAGATACATATCAAGTTAGACTCTTGCGTGCATGTTTCTAGGGTGTGGTGGGAGGAGAGGGACCTCCAGGAGTCCCAGGAGACAAAGGGAGAAAGGTAACTATTCAATTGCTGAGCCTTCATATTATTTAGGACAATTTAGAACACATTAGAATGCCTAATAATGAGCAGAAACTGCAGTACTATCGAAAGTGCTATATACTATCTATAGGTTCACCAGATTTTGCTTACTTACTTACCTACTTTTCCTAATTTTTAGTGCTTGCCTATTTAACATACTCGATTATTATTATTTTAATTATTACTGATTTATTGGAGGGTGAAACATTACAAAGTTACAGATCGATAACCATGTTTTAAGTCTCTCTTTATTGGAGGGTAAAATTGAAGCTGCAAGTCGATCCAGGGTGTAATGTGTGCCGATTACAATGTGACTTAAGTTGCAGTGTAGCTTTGAGTGTGTTTTCATATCTTACTCCTCTCAGTGTTTGATTTTAGGGAGACAGAGGCTGGCAAGGTCTTCCAGGACTTCGAGGATCTCCTGGATTTGTTGTAAGTATTCCGGAAATAGTTTTGATTGTATTTCTTCAGGCAGGACCGTTTTAGAAAGTCTGAGCAGAAATGTTCTAAATGCCAATTTAACTAACTGCACTGTCATATTTGTTCTGTCGTTGGACTAAAATGGAACCTTGATTATGTAATTCTGAATTTCCTACTGTTTGTAGGAAATTCCGAGATTGTTATCTATCTTTGCCAGTCCGTATGATTATGTTTAAATATTTAGGTACCAGTTAGACTTTGGCATTTAGTTGTGAGATCTTGCATAGTGTTCATCTTATGAGTCTGCTAATTCTGTAGGAGTGTATGTGTACGAGTTTGAGTGTGTGTGTGTTTTTTCTAAGGGCGAACCAGGAGAGACCGGACCCCCGGGAACACCAGGGCCGCTTGGACCAAGGGTCAGTGTTTCTGAACTCATCCAGTCTTTTCAATGGTTATTCTTAAAGACACTCTTTTGTAGACGTTTTATTTTCGTTCTGCCTATTCTAATTGTTTTCTCTTAATTTAAGTACAGTAAAATGGACACATATATCATTACTCGGCAGGACTTTTGTCTTTTCTGGATTGATTTCATCCTTTCACATTTCCCTTTCTTTTTGTGAAACTGGTTTGTAATGCAAGATGCAGCATTTTGAATGATAAGATCTTTTAGTTAATTAATTTTAGTAGAGAACTGGATTAGATGTTGATCAGGAGCCATTTCGTATTGTTCATTGTCTGTAGCAGTTTGTTCCTGACTGCCTTCTACCCTTAGCTGTTTAAAACCCAATGTATCCCTGTCACAACAATTAAATAATGGAATATAATGATACATTGATGTTTGGGTTTTTTTTAAACACTCTGGTAGGGTGAAGGTGGAACAAGAGGAGCAATTGGACTGCCTGGAAACGATGGCCCAACCGGATTTCAAGGGCAACCGGTTAGTGAATTTACTTTCAACTTACAGATGTGATTAAGATCTTCTTTCTGGTAACTTTAATGTAAGACTATTGAGATTAGCTAAAGAATTCCGTTTGGATCCTGTTGTAGGGTGCCGTTGGTGCAACAGGCGATGACGGACGTCCGGTAAGTGACGCTTTGTCCTCACTGTCTCTGAGAAATTAAATCAATTCTTTGTTTTGCTCATAGTTGGAATCCTTCTGGTTTCCTTTATGTAGAAATCTAGTTGGCATTTGTCAATAGTCAATATGCACGATGCTGATAAGAAATTATATGATGATGATGATGATGACGTTGATGATGATGATGATGATGATGATGATGATGATGATGATGATGATGATGATGATAATGAGCAGGATGTTGTTGCAACTACTAATATTTATATCTTCTGTTGTGTGCATAGGGTCCACCTGGGCCTCCAGGACCCCCAGGGCCTGCTGTAAGTCACTTTCTTTATTGCCTGAAAAAGATTAAGACAAAGCAGTTGAACACATTAAGTACTTACCTTAGAGATTAATTAGATGAATAATTGTCATAATTCTGAAGCATAGGATAAGATAACACAGAGCAATGGACAATTTTATAGCATCTTGACAATTGAACTATCAATCAATGAATGGGAATTATAATTTTTATATTAAAATGTTTAAACTGTATAAATGTAAATATGACAAAACGTCATGTAGACAGTCAATCAATAGAATTGACTTACAGCAATGGATGATTATATTTTTCTCTTGATGACATCAACTGGAAATTTGATTGAAGTTGCATTTTTCAATCACTCACTTGATTGTATTGATTGTTTAGGGCATCAGTGACGGTGCTGCATCGTACCGCGCCCCTCCCCCAGAATGGGTGAACTTTTTCAATCGACCGAAAACTGTCCCTGATACCATGATGGTAAACTGCACAACACAATATCACAGCTAAGATTTGTGATTTGATTAGAATTACTTAAAGTTAGCAGATACTGTTTTTGCTCAGGTAATCATTTATTGTTATTGCTGTAATCATTTATTGGATATTTTTGCAGCTTAATTCTGAATAATTTCTTAAAGGATTATAGTTTTTATTTTAGTATGATGATCCAAGCATTGTATCAGATTCATCATCGGAGGAGGAGGAAAGGAAGGGAACTTCAGTGCAGGTTTAGCAAAAAATATTTCATATTCTCTTTAAATCTGATATTCATACCATTTATTGATCAGACAACAGAACAGCTTTAATAACTTAGAGATTTATTAATGCATGTAAGTAAGTAAGTAAAATCTTGTAAATTTATATAGCACTTTGGAAAGTAGCACAGTAGTAACTGCTTATTCTTATGCATGTGTGATCTGAGTCAAATGAATATGAGGCTAACAAATAAATCTTCTAGTTTTTATGTTTAAATTGTTATGTTTAAATCACTCCTGCTATTTGAGATACGCCCGATAGGTTTGTTTGTTTGTTTATGGTTTTGTGCAAAATGATCTTGATTGGGGAATTGTTTTGCGTTAGAAAGAGGAAACGGCTTTTGATGCATTGGGAAAGATACAGGACAGCATCACAAAGTTCAAGTATCCGCTTGGGACGCAAGAAAAACCGGCTCTTACATGTCGTGATCTTGCCACATCGCATCCAGATCTTGTAAACGGTAGACTGCTTATTATAGATTAACAGAATTCTCTTTCATTTGCTTCAGATAATTACACTAGTGAGATAGAAATTGCATCTTTCTGCTGCTGAAGTTTTTCCGGCATGTCCATTGCTGCAGCAGCTCTAAAAAAGCTCTGTTATGAAATTAATTTTAGGGATGTATTGGATCGATCCGAACCGCGGAAGTCCAGCGGATGCAGTTCTTGTCTACTGCGACATGAAGGCAAAAGCCACTTGCATAACAGCGAAACCAGGCGAGGTGAAATTCCGATGACAAGATTATTTTTCAGTTTCTCTATCGCATATTGTATAGTTGATATGATATAGAGATGTTCCTATCTTAATGGAGAGCATAGCTTTATCAATATTTGGCCTTGTAATTTGAGACCAGTCACTTTTGAAATTTTTAAGGTCACCAGAGGAACATGGTATCGTGGAAATGCAAAGAGTCTTTGGTTTGGAGAAGCCATTGCAAATGGTTTCCAAGTAAGTAAGCAGAAGCCACCTTTGAATCTTTAGTTTTTATTATTGTCGAGAATTGTCTTTCTGGAGGCAAACTCGAAATGCATATCATGAAGTCTTATGCAACTCATATTGAGTGCAGTTGAGCAGAAGTATGTTATTGGTTTACTTTATCCTTGTAATTTGACAGTTATAATAATAATCTTTATTTGTGACAAGCACAGCATCAAAAAAATAGTACACAAATAGTACACATATTACCTAGTCATTGCTATTTGCAAATGGATGAAATATGCAAGCAGCGCCTGCCTCTGAGAAATTCTGACCGTTGAAATGTACATGTACAGATGTTGCCAGACAGGCGCAGAAAGATCTATGTGCAGAATTCAGGCGTCCTAATAGATTGTCGACAATTCCAAACTCCAGATTATTTACACTTTCAGAGAGTCATAGTTTTGTGATGACATTTTGCATCTAGAGTCCGATTTCCAGTGAGAAATAGCCAAAGCAAGAGTGTTGGTGTGTGAATCTAGATTGCTGTTTGTTGTTGGCTTTTCAGTTCACCTACGTAGCTGACCGAATACAGCTGACCTTTCTCCAGTTCCTCAGCAGTGGCGCTCACCAGAACGTCACGTTCCACTGTCGCAATACAATCGCGTACTTCAACAAACGCAACAAGACTTTCACGCAAGCAGCTCTCTTCAGGACTTACAATGATCTCAAACTAGTCGCCAGAAAACCGTCAAAGTTTCGATACTCTGTGGCGGTCGACGACTGCAAGGTCAGCGGGTTTTTTTTTGTGGTGACTGGTTTTTGGTCTTAACCCTTTGGAGCCCAGCTGTTAGAGCATTTGGTAACATGACATTTTTTATGCAAAGGGTTAATATCATTCCGATGGCTGATATAGCTAGGAGTGTGGGCCTACTGTAGAATTTTTTTCACAAGGCGTTTTGTAGTCTAGTGTTTGTGATTAGCTTTATTTTGGTTTAAAACTGTTGTGAAACAAATGGTTTTATAATGGGATGGAAATCACTGATGTCCAAATATGCAAACAATACATCTGACTGCAGAGTTGGATTTGCGGTGTTATTTTTAAAAGAGTACAAAAGAACTTAATAATTATAGAAGATTTCGAGGGAATACAAAGTTTTGGTTCATTTTATCCACCAAAGTCCTCTATCATGAAGTACTGTTTGGCAGAATTTTACTGCAAAGTGCCTAGAGACCTCATTTATTAGAGGATTGCCTTCTGCCTGGGTGCATTATCATGAGAGTCTAATGTAGCTGTGATGAATTTGCAGAGTTAACTAGTGACCTGAGATCAGTTCGGCTGAAATGAGTCATCTACGGATATGCTTTGTATTTTAGTATCGCAAAGACAGCTGGGAAAAGACGGTGTTTGTTTTTACGACAGACAAACCAAAGCGTCTTCCCGTCATAGATATTAACATTCACGACATCGGAGCGGAGAATCAAGAGTTTGGGCTCAGCATAGGCCCTGCGTGCTTCTCATGATCCCATGAGGAATTTCACTCAACTGAAGTCCTCCTCTGTTATGAAAGCAGCCTCTCTTCAGTATTTTTAGTGTATTTAATCGCTTCGTGATACAAAGCAGGTATATTTTGCACATCACTGCCACTAGATGATGACTTCGCCATGGCAATGATGCTGTTGTCATGGCCACTGGCGCCATCTGTTCATTGGTTTTTGTTTTTGCTTAGTTACTGCAGTTCAGTTTCCAATCTGTTGCCTTGTGTGTGTGTGCGCGCACACGCATGTGGGTATGCAGATAGTGATGACATCAATCACTGTGTAGCTGCTGTATAGCACTCAGATCTGACCATAGAATTGCAGTAGACATTGCAGTGACGTCATTTCCGGGAAATTCTGGCTATCATTCATTGATGCCCACTGAATTTTTCCCCCCGAGGCAAAGCACAATAGTAACGGTTACTATAGTTTTTAAGATAATCAATTCCACAGTTGTTAGTTAATACTGTAGTTAAAAATAGATTTGCATTTTTCAGGAGATAGTGCCCCCCTTGCACCAATGTGTGGGCGCCCATGCTGGCTATGCCACTGAATTGTAGGGAATTCTTTATAGGCTGAACATGCCAGCTGCCATTTTATCAATTTTCCATAAAGCTAGGGTGGTACACTGATCAAGCATTTCAACACAAAGCTGTTTACAAGAATGTTGCATTGTTTGGATATAGAGTAGTTTTACCATAAATTAGATTGCCAATTGTTTGTGTATATAGTAGAAGGCTTCAGATTCTAGTTTCATTAGTATTGCTTGTTGATAGAAAACAAGATGGCCGCTCAGAACCAGTGAACTAGATTTTAGTTATGTGGATTTTATGCATATTCATATCCATTTATAAATATTCATAACTCACAACAAATTGTTAGCTTAATAATAATAATAATAGAATAATAGTATGGTTCTTATATTTATAAGTGACGAAATGTCACAGAATTTTGGAATTTATCATTTATAAGCATCTTGAAGTTGAAACTTGTGTACGTTCATTTGCATTTCATTTGAGTGTGTAAACTCAGAAGTAAATGTAACAGTACTAGCGTGTTTAGTAAATGTAAGCGTGTACATAAGTGCTTATGCACTCTATTATAGGCCTCCTCCCTAAAACCTTATCTTTGAATTATTCTACTCTCTTTAGGGCTGTCTGGTTTCATTGCAAAATAGCAGCACTTTTAATTATAAATAAATGGACAGTACAGAAACCAATTCATTTAAAATAGCTTAGAAATGTTCACATTCTGGACAATCGAACAAATCCTACGTCCAACTGTAATTCAACGTCCATTGACTTTTATCCACATGTATATAGTCTTACTTGAATACAAAGAAAAGCTTTATGCGATGCATACAAACTTCTGAAATTATTTGTCACAAAACGACGAGTAATGCCTTTAATACACAGTTATTTATGACACAAAAGTCACAGTTGACCAACATCAATGTAAACCTAGATACATTTAATACAGTTGCAGCTGATCAAACCTGATGTAGAAAAGAAATCCTAAGAGTCCACAATGGTAAAACTACACTGGGTACACTGCTCAAAAGTACGCACGCACACACACACATATACATGCTCGGGCATTTACGACACTGTAGTAATTACTGAAACGGTGTAAAACAACGAACAGACAAGAAATTCTGGCTAAACACGGTTGTAGCGTCATCTGAAACTTTAAATAAACAATTAAATGCAATAAGGAAATCAAAGAAACTATGCTTGGCTCTGATGCCATTCCGACAACAGGCAATACACCAAACTGCATAAACTCCTCGATCATGGAATCAGTACGGCGTAGGCAAATAGAACAAAATAGCTACCAAAAGTATGGACATTTTTAAGTTATCCAAAAATAAATGCTTAATATGAAATACATGTTTAACCGGTAAATTCTGGTGATGGTACAACAGCTTAGCAAATACTTTCAAAGCATATACTGGACAAAATGTTACTGTATGTGGCACATTTTAAAACCTGGCAAAGCCTGATAAAATTAAAGAATTTTCATATTGACACAATTAATAAGTATGCAAAATTACATTACACCCATAAAAACTAAGATGTAGCCAATGTGAAAAATTCGAGTATAATTTATATGGAATCCATGGAAAACGAAACTTTAATTAAGTAAATTCAGAGCTCTATGCAAAAAAAACTATACGAAAAGTTGCGACAGGGCAGGAATCATCAAACACATAGTTTTGGTTTTCTTTGCACAACATAAACACATTTATTTTAGACAGCAACTTTATCAGTAAATTGTCAGCCGTTCAGCCCTGCGATGTTCGCACAATACGCCGTTGCTCAACTGTTGTACGAATCGTACCACATCTGCCCAGACTTTTTAAGTGACCTACAGACATAAGACAAAAAGTTCATCAGTGTGTCTACCCTGTGTAGAGTTCATACAAGAGAACTGCTCATAATGGTTCTGAAATGGTTAGACAGCATTTTCACTTCACATGTCTCACAGCTGTGCATAATTTTGATGACAGTCAGTGCTCATTATGTGCCACATTGGCAGTGATAAGAGATAACAGCTGAGAAAAAATAGCCACTAAGATAACAAAGCAGACGGCAGATTAAGTACAGTCACAGGGTTACCACTCACTTTACAATGTCAGAGAATGCTGTTAGTAAAGGCTTGTTGGTATATTCCAGATTGTACTTTTGACAAAGTGACTTCACCAGTGGTGCCACCTTCGCTAGATTATGACGAGGCATGGTGGGGAACAAACTGTAACAACAACAACAACAACAACATTTTAAACACAGTTTTAACCAAAAATTACCACTGCTCTGGGAAATAACGTCAACTGCCAAATGTGAATAAGTGTTTCCAGCTCACTGGTGCTCGATCTGGAAATTAAGATGTCCACTCCACCAGTCGTTGAACCATGACTGCTCTATGTTGCACGACGCCATGACCTGCGTCGTCACCCAGTCGCGCTTCTGGTCGTAGTCAACGTACATGGGGATGTGACTCATCTGCGTTGCCCAAACAAACCAATGGCTTTCCATAAACCTAAATCAAACCAGAAAGTCAATACAATAATCAGACAAATCATCAAGAAATAGAACAGATCCTATCCTCTGCAAATGCACGATATGAAATAACTAAGATACAATGATGATAATGCTGTCGTATGAAAATCTTGCAAGGAAAACAGAAGAGGAAAATATATAAGAGGTAGAGAGTTAAGCAATATGTTACTCATTGAAGTCAAATGATTGCAAAGGGTCTTTGAGCTGCAAAACACAACCCCCAAAGATCCTCAATAAATACAATTCTTCTGTTAAAGTGACCCTCAATTGAAGCAAATAATCCTCTGCACATCTACGCCAACTTCCTTCTGAATTTTTCTCACTGCTCGTCTTTTCTTCACTCACTCACTCACTCAATCTCAACATTCCATCTTAGCTCCAAACATAACAACAGTTGCACAAACATCCCGTACATATACTCGACATTTCAATGCAGTAAACACAAGACAGTCATCTGGACTCACCTGACGAACAGGTAAATACCGAAAACTCCCCAGAAGCCGAGCATTGAACCGAACATGAATTGCCAGCGAACAAAGAAAGTTATCATCCAAAATAATTCCTAAAGAGTAAAACAAACTCAATGAGACTCTCCTTCTGCATACTTACTGACAAGCTCAATTCAACTCCTGATGAAGGCAAATCTTCTGCTGCGGCTAAACAACTACACGTCAAATGGACCAAACACGAGAACTCTGACCCTAGTCTATGACTAAGCGTAACCATGGAGACTCTGCCATTTCGTCTCCTGTTACAAAACCTAAAGGCATTTTGGAAAAATCATTTTTAATTTTAAATATATAAACAAACACTGTACTCAGAAATCTTAAGAAAATTTCACAGGCAAATCAAGAATACACTTCCATGCATTTTATTAACATTCAAAAGAGAAGAGAAAGGATATTCTAGAAACGTTTTCATTACCTGCCATCGACGTCGCTTTATTAGAAAATACGGAATTTCGATGTTAAAGTAGATGGGCAGAAGGAGAGGAGGCAGCACTGGAAATAACAACACATATTCTATTACCATTAGCATTGCCATTTGAGATAAAATCAATCAGTGATGTTACATAGATCTTCACTGCAAATGCTCCATTAACAGTACTAACTACTGATAATTAATCATGAAAAGCTAGGATCAACAAAGCAATAAACATTCTAAAGACAGAAAATGGAACTACATATACATGCTGCCAGACAATTAGGGGGCAAGGATGTGTGATACAAGTTTCCAACTATCCAGCCACAATACACAAACCATTACCATCGTACCACTGCATATGCAGTCACAGGCATTGCTGTTTATTGAGTAATGGTTCTCAATACGAGAGGATTTCTACAAGCCCCCCAGCAACATAGTATTACTGATGAAATGACATGAACCAACTAACCAAAGAAGAAGTATTTGTGTTGGTTGACGTACGGCAAATACCTTCGCTTCTTCTCTCCGTACTAAACAAAGTCAGCGTCACATGTGAAAATCCAGTGTCAAATTCCCATGCATCAAAACAACAACCTAGAAGACCGCTTTCTTATCACGGCTGATTATTCCAACTCTTACACAGCTTGGGTTTAGAACTGTACTGGCCAACACCCCATTAGTGGCGCCATAGAAGTTGATCAATTGACTGCTGTATCAATTTATAGTGAGCACTGACAGGAATGCATCAACTGCAATGAGTCACCTAATAATTACTCATTAATCTCAGTTAGCAAAAGCTGCTCAGACCAGTGCATGGTGATGCCCAGAAGACACAGGTGATCAAACTCACCTCCTTTGCAATTGCATCGCCAACGAGAAAGAGCGGAGCGAGCGTAATGTCAGGATCCTTCGTTAATACATTCGGCTTTGAATGATGGTTGTAGTGACGAAAGTTCCACCAATCGGAAGATGCCCCCTGAAACCAGTAGAAGACAGCCCCCCCTTTAGATGAGTCACCTGAACAGAACACCCTTCAAAATGCCCCAGCAGCCCCAAAATCTCTTTTTAAAAACAGACACACAAACCAAAAGGTCAAAAAATTTAGAATACAACTCTGGCCAAGTTTTACTGCATTACAACCATAATCAAATTAACAAACTTTCAACATTTAAAATTTACAAGTAAGTCAGTCTGTTGATAAATCTGCAGGTGAATCAGGTGAGCTTTTATACATCAGCTTACCTTGATAAAGTTCAGCAAGAAGACTTGGAAATAATGGTTAAGACGTGTACTTGCAAACACCGACAAATGTCCATAATCATGCTGTGACCAACCGGCCTGGATCTAACAGAGTTTGAATAAAAATTAACTTTAGCAAGTTTTCAATTAAAATTCTGATAAAATAAAGGCAAAGCGTCAAGAAATTAATTAATTTTGCTATTTCAAAACAGGAGAAAAGCATATCACGTGATTCAATTCTTATACCTGAGCTGTTGTCAGGCAACAGGCAGCAACAATGTAGGACAACCATCCTGTCCCAAAATTCCACATAATCCACCAACCAAGACCCTCAAGCAGCAATATGTGAGCAACTTGAAACACGTAAAACAACGGACTAGGTCGAAAATATCCTGCAGTCTCGGCAACAGTTCGCAATTTGCGAAAATCCTCCAACAGCGACTGAAATATAAGAGAATATACATTACAACAGCGGTTAACGACCTTTTTTAAAATTGTACCCCAAGCAAAATAAAGTGCTTTATGTACCCCCCCTCCCCAGTACCCAGAAACAACACTCAGCAGATCTGATGTGATATGTGGAATTAATAATATATGTTAAATATTATATATAGACAAATAAATTCAATTTACAATTTTGACAGTTTTTCTATCTTTTATAATAAAAATAGAAGTGAAAATACTGGTAATAAGCACATGAAACTTCAATAATTGTGAGTTTTGGCCTACTTTTAAGTTGCATTTAACTTTGCAATATTTATTAGGCTTCAATTGTGTCACTAATCCATATTCTCCTGTTCTTTTAAATCAGAAATCAATAAATAAGTCTTTTGTCAAATTCAGTCTTCAGTTCACCATGACATGAGAGAGTTTGATGAATTGATTAAGTCTAATCGATTACAGCTGTGCACTTGATGAAGATGTTGTGACATTAACAATGTGAAGAAGACAATTAAAGCCTCTTTTTAAAGTTCATCTAAAATCCATATTTATACTGTGAAAACTAAACTTGCTTAACTTCTGAAACTGAAATGTAAAAATGCATAATAAATCCATCTAGTAAAACAAAAGAGTACTGTTGCACAGTCTGCATCTATTTTGCGCGTATTAGTGCTTTAAAAAAGAAGTCACCGTTTCTTTTGACGGCTGTCCACCTATCAAGTGCTGACGATCTTCTTTCACTCGTCCAATGACGATGCTTTTCATGAATTTACTGACGTACGGCTTATTCGGATGAAATGCATACCAAGCTTCCTAAATGTCAAATACCGCACACATTTGAGTAAAAGTCCATCAACATTTACACGACAAAAATTAGCATCTTCATACAAATGATGATGCGAATACGATAGAGAGAGAGACTCAATCAGCTAAGCATCAGCGCATACGTATCACAAATGTCGCATCCATTCAACTGTACAGTTGAGCTCAATGTCACACTCAAGAATTGCACAAGTTGTATACAATTAAAGAATTGAGTGTGTTCTGCTATACATGTTCACAATCAATCATACAAATAGCTGGAAGGCCATCTGTAAAGCAGATAAAATCACATGGTCACTTGACCATAACGACCATGCTAATAACAACCAAACTGTCCAAACAAGCTGAAGTCTGTACATTGCTAAATCACAAGGTTAAGCCTGCGACTGGAAAAGGGGTCAGCAGCTGCAATTGAATCAAGGTCTGCAAGGCATCAGTCACAACTTGACCACTTTATCATATATTCCAGCCTATAAAGCAGTTAGGCAAACAATCATAATCTATTACATTAAACCAAGTTCTATTTAACCACTTTACCGGTCGTGACGCACATATGCGTCCATTATACATTACGTTACAAACAAATGGCCGGTAAAGGGGTTAAACAGAAGAAGAATTACCGAAGCATCCTGACCAGCGTATCCCGAGATGATTTTCTCCCCTCCCGGATGTTTTCGTGCCCAGTTTGTCACATCGTACACGTACCGGTCGATCGCAATCCACCGATCATCCCGATCAGTGTGTTGGCCAACATCCTCCAATGAATATTCTGCGAGACCTTCATGATTTGGATGGATCCAACCGCCCTTGCCCATGTTCCTGTGACGGTCTACTCCAAGATCTCTCTCGACAAATCACTCCAAACCTAATGACGGCACATTTCAAAAACCAGATCAGCTGATGCCGTCTGAATGCACTGCAACAGGATCGCTTTAAAAGATCGCTAACCAGGACGATCATAATCTAGGCCAAGCACTTAACAAACGGCAGATGCCTGTCAAGAGCAAAAGTTCATTTCAGATTAATCAAGCTCAAACAACTGATCCTCAAAATTTAAGTCCTAGATTCAGACCCTAGGCTGGACCATCGCCAATGAGCTAGAAAATTTAACTTGCATTGCCTAGATATACACAAATGAATAAAAAATAATAATCCTTAATCAAAAGCATGAAAACTATTACAAATTGAATGCCATGTTGGGTCTAATCAGCATTGTTGCCAGCTACGACTTATTGCAACCAGAATGCTTTTAGATCTTGACAATCATGAATTTGGACCATTTGTCTAACACGGCGCTATATAAATCCATAGAAATTACATTCAATTTACATTTCAGTTACAGATCAAAATAACATATTCAAAATTACAGAAGACTGCAAAATGACGTCGCTAATCCAGCGCAAAGTACAAATGATTTCCACTTTAATTCATTTAATATAGTAAAAAATATTATGACAATAGATGAGGAGAGGACAGCGCCTGTGGTAACCAATAGAAATGCAATGAGGCGATCACGCCATCGCCAGTCAAAGTAGTAACTGTGCACCGAACAGACCTCAATTATTAACAAAAATCACCGAATAAATAACCATCGAGAAATAAATGACCGAACAAATGACCGTAAATAGGCACGAAACAACAAATAAAACAGAAATTCTTTAAAATCAGTGCAAACAATTATTTTATTGTTCAATATTGCTGTCGTGAACATAGGCTTGGTGCACGGAACTGACCTGCAAAACGACCACGTTAAAGCCCTTTTAAAAACCGGGTTTAGTTGATAAATAATTATGATTTTATACTAATTTGTAAATATTAATTTAATATTTACAGTTAACAAGCTTCGCTATTGTTTAGATCTGACCATGAAGGGATCTGACAGTCCGTCTGTAGATTTCAGTGGATTTCTCCATATCTACTGGAAAAAAAGTGGACAAACAGTAGGAGCCAGACACGTTGAATAATTATTAGTTAACCCATTAACTGAGGATCACGGATATATCCGTCCATTTTACATTGAGTTACAGTTAAATACACGGTTAAGGGGTTAAAGCGTAAAATTCCACTTAAAATCACGTTCAATTCCGAAGTTTTTCTGGAAATCTTCGATAGTGAAAATCTAACAATAAAAAGTTATAGACAGAATTATTTTTGAGCATGGTAGCAAAGGAAAAATGGTTTGTCGTCTAAGTACCAACGATATTCGCTAGAGGCGTTGCTCATTGTTAACAAAGACCGAAATAATGTTTTTATTTTTTAACTAGGGGTCTAGATTAGACGCAAATCACGCAACTGCTTAATTAAGGCGTATTCTGATTTCTAATATTCTATCAGCGCTGCCCAAAGTAAACACTTTACGACTACAGAGGCGTAGCGAGGGTATCCGGCGCCCGGGGTAACGTGTACTGTTTGCGCGCGCCCTCAAGTGCTGACGACCAAAAAAAGGTCATCACATGCCTTCATTTGGCGCCCCTCAACTCTCTATGGCGCCCCTCTTCCTGTGCCTCTGACGAGCAAAAAAGAAAAGGTCGTCGCAATTGCTTCTTCTTATTTATTTTATTATTTATCCAAAACCCGATTTTGGCGCCCCCTCACCTCGGCGCCCGGTGGCATATGCCCCTTCTCCTCGCTACGCCTCTGGATAGCCCCTAAAGTTTAACACGTAAACGCAGCGGTGTTTGTAGTAGTACGATAGTAGTAGGCCTACCACCCCACAACATTGTCTGATTAAAGAGAATGTTGGGGTGTTGAGTGTTGACCCTTTTCCCTCCCCAACTGATCGTAAACGACCCAAATTGAAATTGAACATTTTTTATCGGGAGCAAAAGGGCCTTCGATGTTTTATTTCTTCACCCGCTGAGAACCAGACTAGAATAGACGCGTGTCCTGTTTGTCTTCCCAACTCAACAATTCTGTTTTTTCGTTAAACTTGACCTTTGTTCAATGAAAAGAGTTGTTCAATTATTATAATTAGCATAATGACAACTCCCGTACTTAGAACCGTAGTAAACGGATGCTAACTGTTGCTGCGCCTAACTTAACAGACTCAATGCTATTAAGTATTAATAATTAAGCAACACTTCAAACGGAGTCGGAAAGGGAGTGAGTGATTGAGTGATTGATTGAGTGAGTGAGTGAGAGAAAGAGTTCATTGTAATTCCTTGTAGATAGTTAAAGACAAAGAAGTGACTGTGTATTGAGTTGGCCAAAGAGTGACTAAGCGCGAGGGCGTGACTGCGACTGCTGCTGCTGCTGGTGCTCTCTTCCGATGGTCATCTCTTAAAACATGCGAAGCTTCGTGCGAACACAGATACTGTTGTTGTTATTATACGCGCATCGTCTTTGAAACGAACGCGTCTATAAACAAACGCACGCCACACAGACGACGCTGGTACAAGCTTTTGGAGGCCAACATCATAAAAGACCTCTCTGATAGAAGGCGTTGAAACCAGGTCTCTGTCATTTTCGATCTTCCTCAGTACTTTAGAGGACTTCCCATTCAATTCATTAAGTTTTTTTATTAAACATGTTCACAGCAAATGGAAAGTCACACAGCCAATCTGATTCTGTTATTTTGTCTAGACTTTACAGTTTATGGTTTTCATTTCCAAAAATAACACAATTTATTTCTTAAGCTTCCATTCTCTTGTTAGCACAGTACCGATGCTTATAACGACATCTAATGGCCTTCCACTGCATAGGCTGCTCGGTCCTTGCCAGGCTCATTTACGGACTAAACCAGGTCATCGAGAGAATAGTTCGGAAAGGATACTGTTCAAACGCTGCTGGCTGACGTTTAGGGCATTGCATCCTCCAACAAAGCTGGTCCTGAACTGATCAAGGGTTTAGTTTAGTTTCAGATCCTTTCAAAGGGGAAATGCCATAGTGTGGAATTCTCGGTAGATCAGGTCCGAAATCTCCCCCGACCGTTTCGCTCAGAAACTGAAAACTTACCTTTTTAGTACGTCTTATGGAACTCGTCTGTAAAGTGCTCTCGACTACCGCCCGAGCTTTAAGATAGCGCTATAAAAGTCGTCACTCTAATAATAATAATAATAATAATAACCATCTAACACTCTGTTGTCATAAACTACATCAGAATATCTGCACTCCACATCCTCCAACAAAGTCCTGAACTGTCTTTGGTTTAGTCCTCTCGATCTAACGAAGTTCACTTCTGCAACAATAGTATCAGTGACCTGCTAAAATTTAAGGAACGATTTGCACAAACTTTCCTGGTGAATGATGCAGTGAAATGGAAAACCGTGCGATTTAAATGTTCGCCTTTTATTTTGTCAGTGAGAAACTTGACAGGACCAACATGTTTTCCTATTAAGTGAAGGTTCGCCATCTGATGTTAGTCTGTTATACTTTCCAACTTATTTCACGGTTAGACCCATTCCGTCCAAACAGTTCTTAACGCAATCAAATAATTCTCTGCCTGTCGTTGCGTCTTCCAGAGGTTCAATCCCTGATAATTATTCAGTATAAGGTTAGACTGCTCATCTGTTCATCTGATAAAAATTAATATTTTTTACTTGTGCTTCGGCGGGCCGCATTAAAGTCGTCCGCGGGCCGGGCCGGGGCTGCTGGTCACCCACCTTTGTCTTACGGGTCTTACCTGTAGACGGCCTTAGATCAGTTGACACAGAATCAAAGGTAACTTTGCCAAGGCCTACCGCCATCTTAAAAGTGACGCGACTCCTTTGCCCTCTACACCCTGCTAGATGACACCCGACTGAACAGGAAGGCCTAGAAAGTGCTCGGACTTAATAAACTTTTCAATTGAATAGTAAAGTCTAGGCAGGTTTTCAAATTAAAACTCTATTGAGTTACAGGATTAGGAAAGTCTGTTTCATTGTCAGTTACTGTCTCCGAGACCCTGGCTCGAAGATCGACGGCCTATAAATGAGGCTGAAAGGGGCAGACGCCTCTAGTTTCCTGTTCAAACAGAAAACCCTTATCTAGACGGTGCAGGAAAATTAGATTCTAATCTCATCTTAAACTTCTATAGCGCCACTTTATAATGCACAGGAGTATCAGCCAATGACACGCCAAGTCAAAATTATTTAAGATGCAGGTCAATTCCAGGGCATGCGGGTGACAGTCTATGGTGAATAGATTCTGGTCGACAGAGATAACTACCGTGGCCTAGATGGGATAATGAGACCTCCTCATCTGTGCGAAATAAAACGTCGGCTGCAGAGATATAGTATGGTGGGCCTAGTAACAGTAATAATAATAATAATAATAATAATAATAATAATAATAATAATAATAATAATAATAATAATAATAATAATAATAATAATAATAATAATAATAATAATAATATAAGCCGTAGGCCGTCACAGGCCACCGTCGTCTCTTATATAGATGACTGGAGCCAACAGCCATCTCTTCATGCTCCATCAGTCAACGGTTGACACAGTCGAGCGAATCTATAGTAAGGCCTACGTAGGTTGACGACGGAGGTTCGTTGGATGAATTTCCACAGTGACCGATTCTGGGCGAAGTCTTTCCAGTCGACGCTTGACGCTCGGATTTTGTCTATTTGTTGACAAAGTTTTTATATTTGTGTTCGCTTAATTAACTGCTCGGCGCTGTTCTTGTGGCCACGAAACTAAGATGTCATAGGCGGGACGCGATGTTTCTTATAGACGTTGGAGTCGACTGAGCGCAGTTGATACGAACGGTCGGTGTTAGTCGCGCGGTCCGCTTGGTTCGAGGGGCACGGAGGAGGAACGGATCAGGTCCCTGATAGCAGAGACGTAGGCCTACCTGCTGGAGGTAAGGACCATCGATGATAAATTGTTTTTCAGATTTTGTAAAACTGATCCGGAATTTGAATTTGTCGTTACTCTAACCGTCATCGCATCAATTGGGGATGAAGCTGCCCCTCACCCCACCCCTCATCTCCCAAAGAATATAAATCATCTGAGATATTTGTACAAAGGTAAACGATTAAGGCCGAGTTGGGTCTAGAAGAGGGGCTCGAAGAGTGGAGTTTGCTTTGGGGCGGGAGGGGGGACCAACTGATTAACTACGGGCTATTTTAGACGGATCTCTTGTGACCATGCAAAGTCGGAGAAAAGTTTGGCTAAGAACAAACACAGTTTATTGACAGCGCATTTCACGGAGTCTTGTTTGCAGTTCTTCATATTGTTGCCCGCCAACGGGTCAAAAGTTCACCCATCCGAAGACAGCACGGAGGTGACAATCGGAATTCCCAGTTTCTCAGGTCTATTTCTCTTCTGCCTGTAAATGGACCTATAGACTGACTAGAGGATTACGAAATCTAGACGCCTATGTCCCACCGGAGGGCCATTAATTCCGCCTTGTAGGCCTACACACGTAGATCCGGTTTGGTGCAGACTGCTCCAATGTGAACGATCAGTTATGTTTTTCTCTAGTAATTGTCCAACGATTGAGCGAGTAACGGCGGCGCGGGGTGCCATCTAAGCGCAGGAAGAAGGTCGGGCGCCTGAAATGGTAGTTTTTGGAGTCGTCTAAGAGAAAACATTTCTTATCTTCCAACGGATTAAAGAAATCGCAGAAATTTACGGATATTATTACTTGATGCAGTTCTCTTTTGTGCCTTTCACTTTTCGTCCTATTCTGCATAGCGTCTCTCTCTCTCTCTCTCTCTCTCTCTCTCTCTCTCTCTCTCTCTCTCAACTCCCTCTCATCTCTTTGCAACTTTCCAGATCCATGGATTGACATAATGGTGTATTAGAACTATTATATATATTCTGTTGTATCGGGCGTGTGTTTAAACAAATAAGAATAAGATACGATTTTAAACAGACACTCTCTGTCTGTTAAATGTGAGCAAAATTCGCATGGGCGATTTCATTGCGTTGCCAGCGACAGTTGAGACTCACTTGAGAGTACATTAGATTAAAATACCTAAGAAACTGTTTCTAAGCGTTTCAAATTCACTTTTTAAAGTCGCACATCCACCTGCTTTCTGACCAAGCAGCTGCCGTCATTTATCTAGCGATCACTAACAACGCCTTGCCTGAGTATGAATACAAGAGGCGCTATACAAATGCTACATTACAATTGACATCCCTCTTCTGGTTAGGTGCTGACGATGCGTCGCCTGACACTTGTTCAGATGCGGAGACTGTTCGTTGGTCTCGTGATCGCCATGCTTTCGTCATGCTTCGTCATGTACGTCGTGCGTCATGCCGTCGCTTGGTCACCCGTCCAGTCGACGTGGTGGGGATGTCGCCGTCGTGATTTCGTGCTTACTCTTGCCGGTCGTGCCTCTCCTGACAGATTCGTGGTCCTGGCGATGGTCGACGCCTCGTTCGCCGACATGGCCATCAACCTCTACGAATCCAGCTTCCGGCCGAACGGAATCGAGCACTTCCTGTTCGTCGGGACCGGAAGTAGGACGTGCCGGATGCTGTTCGACCGCTCGCTGCCCTGCTTCTACTACGCCGACGACACCGACTCCGACGTAGCGTCCGTCTACGGAAGTCCGGACTTCATCCGGAAGATGAACATCCGGACGGAGATGATCCTGGACGCACTGGACGCCGGATTCACCGTCCTGCACACGGATCTCGACGTCGTGTTTCTGCGAGATCCAGTTCCGGACGTGAAGGCGGTCGTGGGACGCGCCGACCTGGCAGCCCTTCGGGACAGCAGCGTCTACAACGCCGGCTTCATCGTCGTTCGCCCGACCGCCTTCGCGAAGATGGTCTACGAGAGAACGAAGGCAATGACGCTGCTCAACGAAAAACTGGACGATCAAAACGCTCTGAACGCAGCCATAAGACACGTCGACAAACAGCACAGGAAGAACGGATTCAAAGCCATCACACTGGACACTCACAAGTAAGTAGTACGTAGGTCGACTCTCACATCCACGACGCCCTAGTTTACGTGAACGCGCCCTCACACATCTGCATTTTGGAGTTGGAAAGAAACGCTTAAATGGCTGCATTCAGAATCTAATGTCGGCAAAGGGATTGTGAAAATATCTGCAATGAAACAGGGTGGTACTCGTTTTATTCGCCCACCCTGTATATATGCATATATATATATATACATATATATATATAATGACGTTTGTTAGAATAAATGTAATTGGCTTTCCTTCGTAGTCCTCAATTTGTTCAAAAATTGTCTAAACATTTTTTTGACAGCAGCGTATATTTTGATATATATATATATATATATATATATATATATATATATATATATATATATATATAATATGAAGTTACATTGTCTCGCGTTCTGTATTTTCAGGCTGGTTAAATTTGTGAAGCTGTGAACGGGTCCTAGTTACAGTAGAACCCCGCTAATGCGCCCCGTGATGTGACTTTAAGCGAAAGACGTTAGTGTTAAAGTCGATGGTCCGTGTCTTTGTTAGTCTGACTTCGTGCTAACGAGCCTTAGCTGTACGCCTAATCGTTATTTGCAGAAGTACATTATTCATCGCCATGAAATCGTCTCTTCGATTTTTGTGACCGTAGTTGCGCTCTGATATCGATCGAGGCAAGGGAAGCGCTTGACACTTGCATTAATTGCTTCTCAAAGTCTCTGCGGTTTCTTAATCGGTTCTCGGCCTTAGACATGGAAAATTGGAAATGTGACATCGTGTCGATGTCTTAGGGCTTAGTAGGTTGTTGCAAGATTTGTCTCACGTTGGCAAACAGGTTGTAGGAATGCGATTGTCAGGACTTCTGGGATCCGACTCGTCCTATCAGAGTTCAATTTGATCCGCTCGATCGTGTTTTTTGACTGTGTGATAATCAGGTGACATGTTAATCTGGGTGGGAAGAGGGGGGGGAGGGTGACTGACGTGTGATGTTTAATTTCGACTGAATTTCATATTAGAGATCGAATGCTGCACCCTTTGGCCCAATAATTCTCAAATGGATTCGACCCCTTTGGATGGAGCGCTTTTTTCTCGTCTATAGTAACTGTATAGATGCTTTAATCATGAAAGCCAATTTTTGCATCGTAACCAGATTTCACGTAGGCGTAGAATTTCCAATATGCCCATATTTCAAATGAAGTGCTTCTAATCGACCATGAAGTTGTAGTGCTTGTCATGTCTCATAGCATGACAAATGACTGAATATATACAGTATATATATATATATATATATATATATATATGGCCATGCTTGTTGTGCAGGGGAGAGGTTTCAAAGACAGTTAAAGCTTCGAAAGCATTCACTGACTCACTTACTATTAACCTATATCCTACGTTTTGACGGTGCATCAGAGTGGTTCACTGAATAATATAGGTGTATAAAGGTAGAGTGTTTAGAGGTTTGGGCAGTGGAAAAGCCGTCGTCGTCGGTTGCGTGGTCTATAGGGCCATGCTGTGACCCATTGAATCCGCCACTGGAGACAGCATACCTGTGGTACAGTGCATGGTCGTATTTTCCCATATGCTACAGGTGTCTGTCACCTTCAGTTGTCTATCTCTTCAGCTGTCTGGGAACGCAGGTGTTTCGACAGTTTGATTAAATCGATGCTTTATTTGTTGTTTTCCTTCTCTGCATCACGTGACTGTTGCTTTTCTACGGAACGCAAAACAGCCACAACCAACAAGTCCCAAATTATTATAGGTAAGGGCGACGTCTCCATGGCAACGGCGGAGTCATTGTAATCTTGGTTAATTACAACTGAAGCAGAAGAAGAAGAAGAAGAAGAAGCAGTGGCGGCTCTAGGATTTGGCAAGTTGGGGGCCGTTGGGGGGGACAACTTCTAATCATGGGGGGCCAACCATTTGTTGTTTAATGTATGTAGCATTAAGTATAGGGTCCCAACTGGGGGGCGCTGGGGGGCCTGGCTCTCAATTGGGGCACGGGCCCCCCTGCCCCCCGGTGGAGCCGCCACTGAGAAGAAGCGAAAAGCGGAAATAATGATTGTAAAAGTAAAAACTCCTCGATGAAAGTGTGGTACAAAGAATTTGAACCCATCGGATTGAAACTCTTGTAATAATCGAAGCACAGCGTTCTGGTCTTAAGGTCAACTTCAAGAAATGAAGGCAAACAGACTGCGATTACTTTCACAAGTCGAAGCTACGACCGAGGCGTATAGAGGGCGCCCATGGGCCATGGCAGGAGGTTGGAAAATAAAATTAACAGGAATAAAGAGTTACTTCGGTGCTTCTTTTCAAAGCGCTATAGAAGTTAACGAGATTTTACTTACTTACTTACTTTAATGAACAAAACAAAACGTATTACTGACGCAAGACTAAAACTGCAGATGCACTTATCTTGCATTTTACTGATGGGAACTGGTCTATGAGGCGCCCCTCGAAGTCAGTTTTCTCAGTTTCTCCTCTTTCTACGCTGAGTAGAGAGCAAGATCACGGGGTGGGTTCTGGCCTGGCCACCCTTCAAGTGGCGCCCAGGGCATCTGCCCCACCTGCCATACCCTTGGTCGGGAGTTATTTCTAGGATTATCAATTTGAGGGGTGTCGGTAAATTCTGGGGCCCCCGGCCAAAAAAAGTCTGACAAGCAAAATAACAGGTAATCCCAGAGCTGAGATTGGAGGGTGTTGGGGTGGGTGTCGGTCTCAAATTGGGGTGGGGTGTAAAACTATCCCTGTCCTTGGTACCGCACTGGGCCCCAACTGGGAACGTTCGATTTTTGTACTTTCCCCGTGACAGACGGAATATTCGTCGATGTACGATCTAATTCAGATATCTGTGTGGATCTGTGTTAGATATCTGTGTGGCAAGAGTTATTTCGAAGACGGCAAGCGACCGTTTGCCTCCTTCTGTCCCAACTGCAGCGTCGTCCATAACAACTGGATCGTCAGTCGAGAGGCGAAGATCTATCGCTTCAGGGAACACTTCATGTGGCGCTACGACAAGACCCAGTACTACACGAACGCCACTCAACGTTATCTCGTCTACGACAACCCGGTCGTCTGGGACGACGAAGAGACGAGCATTCGCGAAGAGCTGGGCGCTCTGAGGGCCGCGCTCACCTACGGACACCTGTTGGACCGCATCGTCATCCTCCCGCGCTTTCACTGCGTCGACGAATTCAGTTCGCCGCTACCACAGAAGAAGACGACGAAGAAGAAGACGACGACGAAGAGGAGGATAAGAGATGCGAAGAACGAGGAAGCGACAACGATGAGGCAGTCGGTGAGCGCGACCAGAGACTGTCCTCTGAACAGTCTGCTTAGAATCGATTCTTTTGACTCGCAGTTCGATGGACGCTACCGCGAATCCAGTTTTCTCTCGAACCCGATGGTTCCGGACAGCGTAAGACTCGATCGATCGGCGCTCTATGTCCTACTGGAGGACAGTGGAGGAGTTGGTCCGACGAAGAAGGAAAACCTGCCAATCGGTGACGACGACGACGACGATTACCCCTTCTTTTTAAGAATCTCCCGTAACTCCAACTCTTCGACTGACAAGCTGCTGAGTTACCTTTCTTCCAGGAGCGAGAGAGTTCTGAGGTTTCACTCGCTCTACCATGCCACTCCGTCGCTGTCCGGCACAGGCGAGGAGGATAAGTTCGAGGCGAGGGTGAAGGCCGCATTTCAGCGCGGTCAATATCGCCAATACTAATTAAGCGAATCTCCTCCTGTGGTTGGGATATCACTTTCCCTCACTCATCATGAACAGATACCAAATGCAACCGTTGTGTACGCTAGTGATCAGAATTCTTCCGATGTTTGAGTTATAATTTGTAAGTTAAGCTGCAAATGGGTTTTAGGATAATGTGTAGTTTTTAGTGATTTATTAAGACTATTCAAATGAGAAAGGTCAACAACCATTGTGTTTTTACAGATACTTGTTTATAGTTGGCGTAGCCATCGGGGGGGGAGGGGGGTTCGGGGGTCCGTCCTCCATATTCAGACGAGGAACGGCCATGGGATTCGTGCAAAACTGTTGAGTTACATGGGCGTCCAAATAAATTTTTCCAGGGGGGGCGAAACACATTTTGGCACAATGGTTAATATTTTAGCGAGGTTTTCAAATTTCAATGTAAAATATTGGTATTTGCATTTTCCAGAAGGAGAGTGACCCTTTTGCTTTAATGTGCGGTCGTCCGTGGTTGGTTATTTTGGGGTGGGGATGGGGAGGGTGGTGGTGGTAGGTAGTATTATATGACGATGGAAATGGATGAGAGTGAATAGAAGAAGGAGTTAAAGCGCTGTGCATGGAGTTTGACACAATGACGTGTTTTTGCTCGTCAAGATTTCTTCACCTGAAAATGTCAATATCCTGATTTGGTAACTGTTGTTTATGGCGGAGGTAAGTAGGTCCCTACTGTTGCGAAGTGTGTCTTCTATATAACGGCCTATAAGGCTTTGGCCTGAATATGCTCTTCTCGTCGCGTATAGGACCCATTGCAGAGGATGTGGTGGCTCTACATTAATGTTTTCTCCAAGCTTATGTTACGCCTCTATTTCGATTATTAAATGCATTCGATATTCCATCAGATATTCGATCAAATAAAATGTGTAAATATTAGTCTGGTTTATGCATTTAACTTCAATGTTATAAGAAGAAGGAGGAGGAAGAGAAGAAAAAGAATAGAGGAAGAAGAAGAAAGAGACGAAGGAGGAGGAGGAGGAGGAGGAGGAGGTTTAAAATGATTCAGTAAGGTCTGATGCAGACATCACATTTCAAATTTTGATCCATCGGGTAACAACGAAATCCAGCTTCGATAAAGTGAAAGTGGAGCTATTACCTCTTCTCCCTTTCCTCCTCCTCCTCCCCCCACCAGTGACAGGTTCATCGTCACAGTTTAAAATTTACAACAGTTCACAGGTTTCACATTTAGCATTAACTCTAAAGTAGGTATGATAGATTTTTTGCCATTACTTAGCGTCTGAGATCGAATGTTCAGAGCAGAGAATGTGAATTAAAGCCTTGTTTGTGAAATGAAGGCGAAGCTTCTTAATTCACTCGGAAGAGTGGATTTCGGGGTCCTATTATTATTTCCCCGATGGGGGATAGTGGGTGGACAGGTAGTTGGCAATCGTGTTCGTCAGGGCGATGACGTAATCATCACGTAAAGGCGGATCACGAAAACTCCTTGGCGATTCTATCTGAATTCCGTCGATCACTCCTCCGCCCACAGATCCGTGCGTCTGCGTGTTGTATCCTCCGGCGAAGTACGGATTCCCGTTCGGACCCGGCTTCGACGGCGATGGAACCGCTTCGAAGCCCTCGGCCTCCAGAAGGTCTCCGAAGCTCCCCGTTCCCCTCAACAGCTGGTCGAAATCGCCGCCGACGGCGCTCGCCAGGCTGCGGATGGAAGTGGTCGCCGGGTCGATGGGATCGCCGGAGTCCAGCTCGGCGGCGGACGCGAGGTACCCGAGCTCTGCCCACTGGAGGTCGTGTCCGTGGCCGTGGACGTCGACGAAGAGACCGGGCCGACCGCCGATGGACGCCCTCTCGTCGGCGATGTACGCCTGGAACTCGTCGTAGGCGTCGACGGCCGCTTGGACTCCGAAGGTCGCTTCGTTGACCTCGCGGTTGGCGTCCAGTTTGACGCGGTGAAGGAGGTTGACGACCAGACCGGGACACAGTCCGTTGAAACGGTCGCAGAGGGACTGGCGCAACTCCCGACCCAACTCCGCGGTGTTTACGTCGCGAACAGTCGTGGCGCCGCACCTATAACACCCAACCAGCACCCAACCAGCACCCAACCTCTTTAAAAGGAAAACAAACAATATTTATCACTGCACTAAACTCAGAAAATTTGTGAACATCCGCGGCGTAAAAAACACAGGTTAATAGGGTCGTTCGGAAAATCTATCACTGCAAAGAATTGGTCATTTTGACGTTGCATATTTTCAATTTATAACTGCACATATGTTGTGTATCACTGCGCGTTGAAAATAGACCCTGCCCAAGCAGCATCACTCCCTTAATTAATACGCAGCTGCAACATGTCGTGTATTTATCCACCCAATGGTATTAGTTTGCCCCGGAAATTTGGAATGCTATTCCGCTGATGGAATTCAATCGTCGTCAACCTAGTCTACCTACTGGTCGGGATCCTTGACGCCACAGGTGTGACTCCAGATGCACTGGCTTCCATCCCAACAGCCCGCATCTCTGTCTGGAATTGACGCAGGTTCTTCAACTCCGCCGTGAGGAGCTGACAGGATGACGTTCAGCCCAGTACCTGGTAGGTACTCGACGTACCCGGTGGCACGGGACGGAGCCGATGACTCCACGTACCCGAGTACCAGGGCTACAGTACCCAGCATACGAAGTACTCCCGACATCATCATCGTCATCTCTACGGAGATATTAAGCCAAGATCTACTCTCCAAACACACACATATAGGCCTATCTACTTTGTCCGTCGTTATCTTCCTGTATTCTGCCTTGTCAGTGATAAAAATGGAGGGCGGAGGGAGGGAGGGAGTACCGACAGCTGCAAGAAAGATAAGAACACCAAGTCCTCTGCGTTGAACTGATGCGATAAATGAGACGAATTTTCTCACAGAAAAATTGCAAAAAATGAACGACGCTTAGCCCCATACTCAGTTACTCTAGACCGACCTATTTAGGTCAGATCGTAAGGTCAATGATATCAGTCAGCAGTTGGGCCTAACGATATAACCGGCAAAATGTAATAATCACAGAAGCAAAATGTAAGTGCCCAGGGTGAGGATCGAACTCACGACCTTCAGATTGCTCGCATTCACTGGATTATGAGACTGACGCGCTACCTACTGCGCTACCTAGGCACACATTTTCAATATCTTATTCAAGGCATTTATTATGGCATAGGTTGGTCAAACCTGGTTTATAGCTGTCAAAACTGGTTATTTCTTTTTAAATTACGTCGAGCAGTTCAATTTATTTGCATAGACTCTCGAGTATTAAAATACATATAAGTGAATTCTAGTATTTTATAATTAAACTACTATTCGCAAGAGGTCACCGCTGGTCTAAGTACCAAAATAGTCGCTAGGTGGCAGATGACGACACTAATGATAATAAACAAGAGAATAAAAATATTGTCCAGCACTAGCGTCGCCACGGGGGGCAAATACAATCTGACAGATTGCAAATCCGGTGAGAAAGTTTTCTGTGAAGGGGAGGCAGGGTGGATAGGAATCTGACATACTAGCCCTTTTGCCCCCAACCAAAAATTCCTGGGGGCAAGTGCCCCAACCTGCCCCAGACAACCTTTCAGATTAGTGTCGCAAATCCGGTGATAAAAGTGTCTTTTCTGTGAAGGGGAGGCAGGGGTGGGTAAGGAATCTGACACGCTAACCCCTTTTGCCCCCCAACCAAAAATTCCTGGCGACGCCACTGTTGTCCAGAATCCAGATACAGTCATATATGTATCAAAATGGCAATGGAAACCTTGTTAACAGGAATTGTCACTGATATTAACTTAATAAGAGATATTTTTAGACGTAAGCCTATTTTGACTACGACGATCAGTAGATGGTTAGGCCAATGTGTTAAATTACAAACGGCGCCATAGAAGTTATAATGATAATTATTGCTATCGTCATTCTCAGTTTTCTTAATTTAATCTTCAACAGGTGCCACAGCAGCGTTTTCCTTCAGCCAGCCAGCCTCTGAAGCAGCGGCGGCGGGCTTGGAGGACTGAGGCGCCGATAGCATTGTCAGGTGGGGGGGCGGAGATGTTTGTCTTCTTAGTTGGTTCTGCAAACACAGTGTGCGTAGAGCGGCGACTGAGAGCCAGCTCTGGACTTTGTGCGTACGCTTTGCTAATGCGCCGGGCGCCGGGCGCCGTGCACAGGGACTTCCCCTCTGCATGCAGTGGATCCAATCGGAAACGCCTGGATCCGGACGAAGCAGTATTTGAAACCGACGGGTGATTCCGTCTGTACTCGAACGCTTTCAACGTAAGACTCCAGATTTTATCGAATCGTTTAATAACGGAGAGAGAGAGAGAGAGAGAGAGAGAGAGAGTGAGACTGACTTTAGCTATTTTGGACATTAAATTCGGCTAACGCTATAGCCTAGGCTGTCTAGCCCCTAGGCCTGGTCGCTGTCTGAAGTGGTTTTGGCAATAATACGTGTTTTAGCTTCGTTGTGTAGCCGTTTGTAATATGCAGTGTAATAAGTTACATTACAACGTCTTCGAGTCTTCAAACAAATGCGTCAATTCAGTTCTTTGTATTCGCCGTTGCATTTTTCATTTATATGGCGCCAGTTAGTTTACTTTCTGGGCGTCAGTCTACGGGGGGGGCTCAGGCTAACTAAGGGGAGTAAATAGTATATTTATGTTGATTATGCGGTGAATATGACAGCTAGATTTCGAACGTGCGACCTCTATCTAGCGTCCAGGAACCTAAACCACAATGCTGTGAGAAGATGTATACGATGAAAGGAAGAGGATTTGATCAATTCTTTTAATTCACTCTTGACGGATTTTCCCTCTGCCTTCCTTCATTAATCGCACGTCAATAGGAAAGCCCTCTGATCGACGGAGAGCGACGAGCGACGGTCTCTCTGACGGTTTCCCTGGGAATTAATTAGGATTACGATGAATCCTCCAGGAGCTGGGAATAGGATGCAGCCAGCCACTGTGGGTGGCAGAAACCTCGTCTCTGACTTTTAATTTGCCCGCAAGGGGCGTTCAGTCTGCTGTATGCTGTCCAGGACGAATCTTGATTGCTTTACTCTTTTATAATAGTGGAATAATAATAATAATATATTTACCTAAGAGCACTGCGTCCTATCAGACTCTCTCTCTCTCTCTCTCTCTCTCTCTCTCTCTCTCTCTCTCTCTCTCTCTCTCTCTCTCTCTCTCTCTCTCTCTCTCTCTCTCTCTCTCTCTCTGTTTATTTCTAGGGAAGTGCAGTACAAACAAGGCGTCAGAATCAATCGAGCAGCTCCTTACTCTGGTTACTCTGGGGCTTGCTTGTTTTTCGTGCCACGGATAATTAACAGAGCTGGTCTTTCGATTTTTATTTCTGATCTGCTATCTTTTTTGCCTTCATTGCTATTGACGACAGCATTAGCGAATGACCGTGGCGCCACCTTTGGAATTCGCGGCGTCTGCTCTCGCGATCAGAACCACATCGAGGCTATGTTGAGCCTTCACCGGTCGAATAATCGATGAGATCGGAAGAGGAGCGAATGAGCGATCGTTAGCATTCAGCGAATGGAAGGAGAGCACAGACCGTGGTCGGTCGAAGAAAGACTCTGAGATAAAAGAAGGAACTGCTTAATTGCCTCAATAATCGTGTCTCGTTATAATCTACACTTAAACACTAAGTACAGTAGAACTTCGCTATAACGTACTTAGCGGGTCTGTAAAAATTAGTACGCTACATTATCCGAGGCACGTTAGTTATATCCAATACCATCAGTTAAGGTAACGCATCACACGGGACTGTATACATTGCGGTGCTTTATAACCGAGGATACGTTATAACGAAGTCCGACTGTATTTCTTATGCGAAATAGTATTTGCGTCCTGCTTTTTCGGAGAATCTGATGACCTATTTTTAATCATCAGCCTCCATATTTGACGTAACCCGAAGAAGCGATCGTAAGTAAGATTAGCCTAAAGTACACAGAGCCATGACAGCCAAACATCGTGCTCTGTTTTCTGATGCAGAATTCTGTGTTCCTGTGCTTAGTTATCAGTGGAAGGACGCGTGGCGTCTAAGTAGGCAACAGCCGGTGCTCAACTGCGAACAGAGGCGCCAACTTGGATGAAAAAGTGGGGAGAGGGGCACAAATCCTTTACTTTTCCCTTTCCCTTGTCCAGACTCTCAAATTGTAGGGGAGGAACCTAGCGCCATAATAGAAGTTTACGATTACGACTATAAATAATTTGCTGTCGTAAAGCTTCTCTCTCTCTCTCTCTCTTATGTCACACATTGAAGCAATGTTTTTATGCTTCTGTGAGCAGTCAAAAATAGCGACAGAGAATGAGAGGAAGGAGGAGTGGCGTATAGAAACCGGACATTGGTTGATCTATTCTGTCATGAAATGGTGTGACGTCTTCTATGACCGCCCACCTGTTGCTCTGATCGCTGTCGTGTCCCCTCTCTCTCCCCTCTCTCTCCCTTCCCTCTCTTCTGCCCTCCCCTGCTCTCCTCTGCCCACTGTCGTTGATTGGTTTCTGAGAGGATTCCAGTAAAGCGTTTGTCTGTTGTTGTAGAGAAGTCTTCTGCCGGAGGCGATGCTATGCTGCAGCAGACGACGAATGATTACTAACCAGAGCATCTCGACTGAACAGGTGGTTGAATGATGTCATCTGGTGCTACGATGGACGGCGGAACCAGTCTGCGCTGGTCCTCTGCCATTCAGGCACGTGCTTTTTTATATACGAATGCGCTTATCTGAGTATCGGGTTCTTGTGGTTCGTAGGTTTTGAGGCTGAAACTCAGACATTTCTGTACCAGAGGGAGAGGGAGTAGGTGCTCCGTACCCCTCAATGAGGATGCGAGGGGGTCGCCTTGGAGGGTCAGTTTGTGTTTGACGGAGTACTTTACGAATTGCTTTCAGATCCTAATAACAGCATTGATCGGCGGTTTCTGCTGGATCTTTGGATGATATCAATGATCATGCTTTTGTCGTGTTCTTAATTAGGTTTGGCGCTTTAATTCGACGAGAAAGAGGGAGAAACTGTGGAAGCCATATCCGCCGAAGAGGGGCATCAGCCTTGTCAAGGCAGAGGGGGTAGTGGTGGCTCCACCTGGCGACGACGGAACAAACAGTGGACCAGCGCTGCTTAGAGACGCCGCCGCTGTCTTACCGGCGCCTGTCAGCGTCGTTCCTATTCGTACAACGCCAAGGAGATCTTCACGGCAGCAGCAGCAGCAGCAGAAGTCAGAAAATGACGAGCAAATTACAGACTGGGAAAAATCCCTCTCAAGAAATTCACTCATGAGGAAGAAACGCATCTGAGCTGTAAAAGTAATTTCTCATATTATGTGTGTTAAAACTGAAATTAACTAATTTGATTTAAGATTTAGTTTCGTCGTTGTAGCTGTAGTAGTAGTAGTAAGTAGTAGTAGTAGTAGTAGTAGTAGTAGTAGTAGTAGTAGTAGTAGTTAGTTGTTGTTGTTGTTATTGTTACGCGAGTTGAACGATTTGTATTAAAAGTCTGTAGAAAACATTGAAGAGTTAATATAGCAGAAATAATTGTACAGATGCATAGAGTTACTCTGAAGGTTTTCTCGTGCAGATATCTATGCCAATCACCAACATGGATTTAATTTGAGACAGAACCTAAATCTTCGCCGGAAGAATCCATCAAAGGACCGTTGGGCTGTCAGCAGGGCAGGGTCTAACCTTGACCCTTACCTCTACGAGGACAGTCTCTTCAAGGTCAACTGGAAAAACTCCAACCAAAGACTGGAAACTGGCGCGAAGACGAGGCCAGTAGCAGCCTCGTTTCTGCTCTGCGCCGGTCGAAAATCCATGAGATCATCATCATCATCATCATCATCATCATCATCATCATCATCATCATCATCGGTGGAGAGAGACGACTACGGGCCATTTCAAAGGTTCTCGACTATAAGGGAAATGTCGGGGAAGAGATCAGTCGAAAGGAACGAAGGTAAAAGCAGACGACGGAAGACAAACAGATTCAGTGATTCCGGAAAACGAACGACGACTGATGGCCATTTGCCAGTTCCTCTTCCTCTTCATCCGGAGGAGGAGAAATCGCCTTTACCAGCGATGACGTCAGAACACGGAAGCTGTTTCGATTCCGTCGCGGGTACAAGGCGGCGTCGCACTTTCTGGACGAGGGGTGCACCAACGGAGTGCCGGGCCAGACCAGTCCCCACCCCTCGGATAACTGCGCAGTTCCCAGATGATGCACTGCCTGATCAACCCACCGAGATTTTCGCCAGGGATTTTGGAACGAGCTATCCGGGCACCTGTGAAGAAGTTTCCGCGGATATCACTGCGGAACCTTGTTCTCTTCGAGTCATTCCAGAGACAATCGAGGAAAGACCCGGATGTCCTCACACTCGGATTTCGATCGAGCCATTCCTCTCAGGTCTGTCTCAGGTCTTGCTCTCTGCGTGGGCACATTTTGTGTTATGCTGATCACAAATGGAAATGCAATAATTATGCTGAGGCAACATTGACTTCCATAGGCCTATAGGCCCCTACACTGGCCGCTGTGGGTCGTCGCTAATGGTAGTTCCGCTGGCAACGTATATAGGATGTCATAGGTCAGACGATCGTTTGATATATATATATATATATATATATATATATATATATATATATATATATATATATATAATAAGCTTATTATATTTATGAGCGTGAGAGAATGCCATATAAAGAGAAGAACGACTGTGTTGAGGCGTGTCTGGATCATGGACTCCATGGAGCAACATGATCCAACATCACGCCAATGTATTCGAAGCATTAGAAAGACACTTCGCATGACACGTGAACGTATACGATCTTAGATCTATGCGTGTCAAGAGTGACCTCGTTTTCTCAGCGCTTCTTTTCGTGTCCAGATGGCGCCAGCTGCATGCAACTTCGGAATTTAATCTATATGTTGTCTTTGCGTGTGTTCGATAAATGCGTCTGATGGTGGGGGGAGCTGTCGTCAGCTTTTGCCGATTGTTTGTAATAGAAAGAAAGAACGAGAGAAACTGCGGACGAGATCCAGAAGAAGACGGCGTCCATCAGTCTACACGCCATTATCATCCAGGGTTATTTAGTTTAATATATTATAAATAAATCATTATTATTTATACCACGGGTGGGCAACTTCTTTCATCAGCGGTCCACATGTTAAGAAATCTGTGATACTCCCCACGGGCCGTAAGAATCAAATCAAATGAGGCGCCTCAAGCTTTCTAATGGACTGCAAATGCATGAACCATTATCAGAAACGATCATTAATTAAGAAAAAAACTCTTTATAAAACAATTTACATACTTCTTAGGCCCTATTATATGCTACGAAACACACATAATCTCTCTCTCTCTCTCTCTCTCTCTCTCTCTCTCTCTCTCTCTCTCTCTCTCTCTCTATTTACAGTCGAGAACGAGGGACATACAGTTCTGGACCCGCATTTTGGATATCTATCAGATATCTGACTCTTTTAAAGGTTTGAAAATCTATAAAATGTATAGCCACCATTATTATATTTTGCAATATAGACACATTAATAGGGTGGAAAGTGACGGATTTTTCTACTCCACTGACATCACTGCAAGGTGTTTGAAGGTTCTAAATAGAAATTTGGGTGAAATATCGACATGAATTTTTGGGTCGCCCGAAAATTTTTCATGGACTATAGTCCAGGGTATTTTTTCGAAATTTGAGCGAAAATTTGTGGTGTCGTAGAGATTTCATATTTGCAACGATTGAAGCCCCGTCGATGTCTACAAGGAATCTGTCATACACTAAATGAAAGATTGAAAGTCCTGTCGAATATCTCGTGGAATGGTTAGTAGGGCGATCGAGGGAAGAGCCGCGTACTAAGATATGTGGTTCATTGTACAACAGGTTTTATAGACAAGAAATTTTTTATAATTAATTCGCTGAGCGAAAGAAGTCAATGGAAGGCCTGTTGAACAGTGGGTGCATAGGTATGTAAAAATCTCAGGGATTTGAAGAAATTATCAGACAAAGTCCACATTTTCCTCTTGTTCCATCTTCATTGCTTTAATCTTTGCAAGAATGATAAATGATATCATTATCAATTTCGATCTACAGTGTTCGAAATAGAGCACTCCCGGCCATTTCTTACTACACAGTATAGCGCCAAAGACTGTACGAGAGAATTCGACGTGCATTCGTTATCATTGAAACTGCCCCCGCATGTTGTCCGTTCCTGATTTATACTAAACAACAGTCGTCTCTAAAATCTTTCTTTTTTTTTAGTATAAAAGAATTTCTACTTTGAAGACACATTTGTTTATGTCGTCTACAGTAAAACATCATTAACGCGATCTCAGATAACTATTGACCGTTGGATAAATACAGATTACGTTATTTGGACCGATGAAGTCTGAATGAGTTTCATTGGACGCTGTTAACATTAATACGTTCTAAGTGGATCAACGATTGGTTTTTGCTCAATTCACTGAATTCAAGCGTTTATAATAATAATAATAATAATAATAATAATAATTATTATTATTATTATTATTATTATTTGGACGCGGTGAGCATATGCATACGGAGGACATTTAGACGCAGTGGGCATTCACGGTGGTTTTCATACAGGCTTACTTAGCCTCCTAAAACACTTAATATCACATAATGATTCACATTATTATTATTATTATTATTATTATTATTATTATTATTATTATTATTATTATTATTATTATTATTATTATTATCATACACTCCAAAAGGTGCATTGTCACAAGGTAAGAAGAGAGTTAGAATGAAATTGAGTCAAGTGTAAAATTCTGTTCGTATTGAAAACATCTTATACAGGGCGGTGCTGCTGTCCGGCGAATGCGAGTCTCGACGTCTCGAAGGAGACGAACTCTGCGGAGAACAATTCGTCCACACGGAACTGGAATCGATCTGCAAGGAAATGGGAAATGGTGAGGAGGAGACTGCTGCACTGAAGAAGTGCAGAATGCAGAGTCTGCCGCTGCACTCTTCGGACGACGAACAGCCAACGGATTTTGCGTCGTTTCGACGCAGCGGCAGCAGCAGCAGCAGCAGCAGCGCCACATCCGACTGGTTCCCTGTCCACTGCGAGGCGTCTTCGTCCGTCTGCTGCGCCGAGAGCATCGGCAGTGATCCAGTTAACAACTCCGACTACAGCGCCTCCTCCTCCTCCTCCTCCTCCTCCGGCAGTTCGTCCACTTGGATTTCGAAGGTAAAGAGGGCGTTTGGAGCGATGATGGCAATGCTGCTGCCGTCGAATTCGAAGAAGCTGAAGCAGACAATGGCCGCCAGGGATGCTGACACGCTGTCAGACGCTGACAGCGGATGTAGTGTCGGAGGAGGAGGAGGAGGAGGAGGGGGTCAGACACCGCTGCTGCTGCATTTTCCCAGTGAGATGTCAGAGCTGGAAAAGTTGTCGTCTCTCGCCAACAGAATAGCGGAAGGTCGTAAGAGGATGGAGACTTCGTCAGAAGAATCACACTTCGACCACAAACATCATCAGACCGCTTTCTTTAGAACAGAAGAGCAACTGATCACTGGTGCATCCGTTGGAAATATTGTCCTGGATTTTCCTGTAGCTTCTAGCGCTACCTTGGGCGTCGATTCTGCCATGCACAGGTGTTTGTCAGGTGATGGTCTTTCGAGCGTTCCTTTTGCCGACGGTGTAAAGGGACGCGGTGACTGCGGGGGAAGAGATGAGTCGGCGGAGACGAGCGATGCTATTTCTAAGTGCAAAGAGTTCGTCGTTGAAGAAAGATCGGAGAATTTTCCAGAGAAGACGCACTGGACGAGAGAGCACGGCGGCTTCTGTTTGATTGACAGGTCCGAGATTTCGCAGACGACAGACGGAGTCTTGAAACGTCATCGGCAGAGCGTCATCGACGGAGACTCGGCGTTTGACGAAAGCGAGCGACGAACTTACTTAAGACAGCTCTTACTACTGTTCTCTGGTTTCTCTGTTTCTCCAGAGCTAGACAGGGCGATCGAAATGCTAGCGACACCTGGCGCTAACGTCTGTTCTATTTCGAATCCAATCGGACCATTGACCACTGACCGGCCGACAACCCACCCTGCCTAAAGCTATTTCAAGAAAGATTCAGCGCATAAGAATAATCAGCCAATACTGTAGGCCTACTACTTTCCAAAACGCTATATAAATTTACGAGATTTTACTTTACCTTATTCGAAGATAAAGTAGAAAGAGCGGCGATTATTATTAACCCCTTAACCGTGTATTTAACTGTAACTCAATGTAAAATGGATGGATATATCCGGGATCCCCAGTTAAGGGGTTAATCGAAAAATTTGTGGCGAGTCTCTTCCAAGCAAATCTTTGTTGCAAACACGAAGCGGCAGTTGATGTTGCTTTAACCGCTCGTCTGTCTGGCGCATGCGGTGGCCTAGGGGCCTATACCAGGGTCGATTCCGAGTGTCGACCGGTCGACCAGGTCGTTCATAGCCATTAGGCGTCGATAAATTGGTAACAGTATATAGCTGCAGTGGCGTCATTTCACACTTTTCTTGGGGGGGGGCGAGAAATTTTTTAAAATTTTCTTTTCAAATTTTTTTACTTTTTTGGAAATTTTTTGACTGAGTTAGTTTTAGTTTCAAAAAAAGGTCGACGACCTTTTTTTTTTTTTTTTTTTTTTTTTTTGCTCGTCAGTTCTTTTTTACGTTACAATTACCCAAAAAATAGTTGACGACCTTTTTTTTTATTTTATTTTTTTTTTTTTTGCTTGTCGGCCCATTCGAAATTAATATTTTCATTTCCTTGGGGGGGGGCCACGGCCGTTTTTTTTGTTGTTGCACATATTTATACATTATAGATTAATATTTTCATTTCCTTGGGGCCCCCCAGCCCCCAAATGACGCCTCTGTATAGCTGCGAAGACAAGCGCTGGCCTTTGGCCTTCGAGGCTAAGGCCTTTGACGCTTGTCTATTTCAAAATTAATTAATTGAAATTAATGTTAAGGTCTGCGCTATATTTATATTTACTTTTTTAACAAGACTGTTTCCTGATCGGTTCACCAGAAGACACTCATTGTCAGCTGTTTAAAAGCGTTAAGACATAAAATACAGCAGATGAAAATGTTGCTTTGATCAAGTTAAAACAAAAATTAAAATAAAGTAAAAATAAATATCGATATTAAGCTGGTAATGAAACGTCTGTTCAAAATATCTTCAGAAATACATTAGAAAATGCACCGGTCACTTCACTGACCACGAAGCTTCGGTCGTTAATTGGGGAGGGACTAGGGAGTGCTGTGCCTGAGTCCACCCTTCCCCTGGATACACCCACAATGGGAGTGACTAGTAGGGCATCAATCGTAAACTTCTTTAGCGCCATTATAATAAATAGTAATAATGCATCTGCATCTGTGTGTGTGTGTGTGTGTGTGTGTGTGTGTGTGTGTGTGTGTGTGTGTGTGTGTGTGTGATCGGCGTTGGTCGCATAACTTAGTAGGATTGAAAAATTCAGTCGATTTTATTAAAAATAGACTGGTCATATGTAAACGATTAGGTACCCCATTGGACTGTTAGTAAATATAAAGCATTCGGTAACTTGTATTCAAACTCTGACAAGAAGAGGAATAATATTACGAAACGGAGATCAGTTCGAAGAGGCTGTCTGTTTTGATGACGTCATCGACCAGCGCCGTGACGCCTCCTGGCGTCGGGCGTTGGAACTTGCAGCCCATTCGACTGATGATGCAACCCACTTTGTTTGTGCGGATTCTCGTGGGCGGTCGTTTCCTTCGGTTCGCCTCCAACTCGTCGCTAGCTGCGCCCACGGCGATGATGATGTCCTCCATGCTCTTTGACCTGCGTCTCTTCCACATCGGTGGCTCCAGGTAGTCGTCGTCGTCGTCGTCGCCGCCGACCTCTGCTTCCGGTGGCGGGGGCTGGACGGACCCGCCGAAAGCGTCCTCGGGGTCGACGGAATCCTTCTTCCGGATCCTGTCCATGACAAGGACTTCTGCGCTCAGCGGTGGATCGACGGGTAAGATGCTGCGACTGACTGTCTTCTCCGGAATCTGACTGAGTCCTGATTCCGTCGACGTCGTCACGGAATGGAAAGACGGAGCGAAGGAAATGGAGTTTGGTCGATTCAGAGGTCGTCTGACAACGCTCGAAGAAGAGCCGCTCTCACGAAGCCACTCCCTGTTCACGCCATCTTCCTTATGATGATGATGATGATGATGATGATGATGATGACCTGTGGAATGATTTCGACTCGTACGTTCATTCGACGATTGAGCGGCAAATGAGAACGGAGCGGGTGGAGTTCCGGGAAATGGCGGCGAAGACCGTTCGCTCAGTGGACTGAGACTGGCGAAGCTCAGTCGCGCCATAGTCTGCGTCGGGGAGTTGACGGACAGTTGACAGGTGCTTAGAGCGGCCGGTGGTTGTCTGAGGCCCAGGTCAGACGACAGGTGATGAGGCCATTCGTCGCAATGCTTTGTGTTGGTCTGCTGCTGCTGCTGCTGCTGCTGCTGCTGCTGCTGCTGCTGCTGCTCGTATTCTATCAGTTGACCAAGAAAATTGAAGTTCGGCGATATTGTAGGCCTTTTATTCTTTATGTATCTACGATTAAAAGCATAGAGATCAGATAACTCTTACGAAAACTCACCTGAAAACCGGAATTACAACAAAATGGCCGTCATGTGGAAAGAAATAGTACAGGACAGCGCTTAGCAACTGACGCCATCGTAGTACATAAGGCCTTCTACGATTAGGCCTACAGTTAGGCCTACTGTTAGGCCTGCTGGAGACTAACCGATAGGCTGCTTCCATTTTCATGTTGAGAGCGCGCATGACGTAAGCAATGACGACGGTGGGCGATCGAGATATTCCCGCCAAACAGTGAACGAGCACTCGACCGTTTGCCTCACGGATCTTATCTGCAGACGACAAAAATAAATCCGCCACTTTTCATACACGTTAATCGTCATCATAAACCCTTTCCCCCCGCAGCTCGTAACTAAACCATGCGTTACGTTGTAACTGTAACTGTAAACGAGGAAACGAAGGCAACAACTATATTAGACGCGCGACATATCCTCAGTGGCGGCTCCAGGATTTGGCAAGTGGGGGTCGTCGGGGTGGTAATTTCTAAGCATGCGGGCCAACTATTTGTTGCTAGGTATGTAGTAGTAAGCATATAGGGTTCCAACAGGGGAATCACTGGGGTGCAGGCATTCATTTAGAGGCACGGTCCCCCCCCCCCCCAATCACCTATGTGGAGCCGCCTCTGTATATCCTACTAAAACACATAAAAAGTCAGTTATTATTATTATTATTATTATTATTATTATTATTATTATTATTATTATTATTATTATTATTATTATTATCATTAGTAAAGCAACTGTACAGACCAAGAAACTGAAAGGCGTCTTTGAAGAAGGGCAGCAGTTTGTCCGAGTGATTGTCGTTGACTGGAATTCTGAGAAAGTGTCTTTCCTGAATGAATTCCGGTTTCTCACCGAGGCTTACGTTCAGAACGTATCCGATTCCATTTTGCTGAAACAAGAAAGCGATAAACCAGTCGTCAGAAAATAAAACAAAGCAGTTAAGCTTATATATAGGCCTTTACACAAACTCTTTCGTCGGCTCCAGCCATCGAAATCGAAGCTAAAACTCAATCCGGTCAATTAAAAGAGAAAAAACAAACACTTAGGCCTATGTCTCATACATTCACGCAGCATTACTGTAGAGAAATATTCACAAAATGCTCGTATATATAATAATATATATATATATATATATATATATATATATATTATATAATGATTACAGAATATTGCAGTGATGTTGATATGCATATAGGCATTATAGTCCTACCGTCATCGTCTCGGCGCAGAGGGCGTCGACCTGAGATCCGAGAAAGAGAAAGGGAAGGATCTTCGTCGGTCCGACGTTGGCCACCGGAAGACAGGGCTGAGAGATGGAATGGTGCTGGGGGTGGAGGGGGATCGAAGGGTCTGACGAGGCGGGACAGAGCCGCATCTTGTTCACGCACAGCTCAGGAAACGAAGACTCGAATTCCATGAATCCACCTGACAGCAGAAAAGAAACTGCTATTAGCATCAACACTAGCAGACTAGCTGTCAGTCTGGCCGATCTCCCCTCCCCTCCCCCTCCACCTCCAATGGTCCTGGACCAACAGTCACCTCCACAGATTCAAATTTCAACGAAGACGTTAAAATGGGCAAACAAACGCCTCGCGACAAACACATTATTATCTAACAGTATATACAGGATGGCGTCAAAAAACGGACTAGTCACATTTAGGTTTGCATTTAATATACACTGTAGTCAGGTTTTTTGCGCCACCCTATACATATATTTAATAATGTTGACGACAAAAAAGTATTGAAGAGAGAGTTTCTGTATCACTCGACTGCGTACATTTCGCTCCGTTAAGCGACACTGTGAAAGATCAATTCAGAATGTAAAAACTCCGGTTACCTTAGAAACAACCTCTCCGAGGCCCTTACGCAATCCAACCAGAGAGGCGCTCTTATTCTCGTTTCATTTGCAGAGAATCGAATAAAAGCCTCCACGGCTCTGATAGAATTTGTTCTCGCAAGACGTCGAATTATAGAGACATACAGAGTCCACCCCTTTGGCGGGGTCGTGACATTTGGTGGCCCAGCTGCCCCACCCAAGGATCCACCTCGAATGAGACATCATCGGGACAAAGAACTGAGTCCTTGCCACCAAAGTCTTCGTCGCAGGACAACAACTGACTCAGAATAAAGACGTCACACACAGACACACACACACATTCACACTCACACACACACACACACAGCCATCGCCGGTGTCAAGTTTCGAATACCGGACCACGAATAGGGCGTCAGTATAGCACAGGGGCTGAGTCAGTTGGCGCGAAGACACGCGGGAGGGGAGGGGTGATCCACCCCCACCAGATCAATGCATCACCAATACGAATGCTGCGTGAAAAAGTCCCCCTCTTAGACTGCCTATTAATACATGGAAAGTGAGTGATAGACAAGACTAAGAGATTACTGAGAAGCACTGGTCGCCTGCTGTGAGAAGTCAATGGACTGCTAAAACCGCATCTTTACCCGTCACTGCCAACCCCCCTCCCCCCTGCACCGTTTAGAAACTTCTTCTCACATTTTGACTAATTTCTCCGTGAAAGACTTTTGAACATTCAAAAACCCGTCTCAGATACGACGAATTCTCGATGTTAAGCAATGACTTATAACAGTGGCGCTATAGAAGCCGATTCATCAATTGATTTGCCGCGGATGCTGAATCAGAACGTGGAAATAACTGTCACCGGAATTTCTATTTAGGGGCTGTCCATTAATTACGTCAACAATTTTTGACCCCTTTCCCCTTGGCAACAACTGTCAAACTACAATTTTAAAAACAAACTACGATAACGTAAGACTATATGACTCCCCAGGTAAGAGCACAAACGGTTAAGGATTAAAAGGGTTGGCTGTTGTCTGTTGACTGGCGAGCGAGTGTGTACCACGGAGGACTAATGCACCGATTATTAAATTAAAATTCATATCTCTCTTTATTTGTTAAATTTATTGTAAAAGTAAAATTGTTGCCGTCAATTTATCTTTGCCCCTCCCCTTGTCGACAAGTGTCGAACTTTTCAACCCCCTATTTTGTTGACGTAATTAATGGCCAGCCCCTTAAGAGTTCCAGCAAAAGCTGCGGAAATTCGAATAGAATGAAGAAAGGCCAAGTTTCGCAAAATGCAGAGTCCTAAACACAAGAGACAGGTGTCTTGCAAGGTGACCTGCATCTACCTCACGAAACACGACCACGCAGCAACCGTTCAGGTAAGATGAAAGCACTGGGTGACCCCGCATCACGCGCAATTCTGAATATATACTGAGTCGAAGGACGGCATTCGGATCTCTGACGAAATTTAAGAATTTCCCCCGCGAAGAATTCTTTCCCTAACCCAACCGATACGGAAGAGGCCATCTCTTTCCCCAGCGAGAGTTGTCACAATCCTTGCGGTGGCCCTCTGCGGCGTCGAAGACCCTGGGAGGAGTCTAAGCCCCCCCACGAGGGTTCGTATAATCGGCTGGGGGGGGGGGGTGGAAATCACGTGGAAGAGCGATGTCTAGATAAACGTCGTGATCGAATGACCCTTAACCGGAAAATGCTCTTAGTTCGTCTTTTCGTCACTTTCCAAACTATGAAGAATTGAAGGGAGGCATACCCGTACATCGTAGAGTAATGGACAGTGGCGGTTCCACATGGGGGCCCGTGTCCCCTAGTGAATGCCTGGCCCCGAGTTGCCTCCCTCTTGGGACCCTATACTTACTACAACATACCTATCAACAAATGGTTGGCCCCCATGCTTAGAAGTTGCCACCCCAACGCCCCCACTTGCCAAATCCTGGAGCCGCCACTGGTAATTGATTAGAGATTCCATTTTTCTACAAATATATAGTCTGTCGTCATAATACGAATATAGCTGTGCACTTATTTAGGCATTTCGAATGCAGACAATGACTATAGTGAGTGTGTTGAGCGTTTGGCTCGGTACCTAATCCGCTTGAATCATCAATGATACAAGCGCTGTCATGCGTCGCACTCATTTCATCTCAAGATCGTTGAGAAATTGCCAACACAGGAGCAGCAGGTTAATGAGCCTCTGATTCACGTCTTACTAATGTTGACCGAATGAGCCACCGCGACTCACCTGACTCAGCGACTCATAGAAAACGACATCGACACAAGAATATTTTCATTTATGTTGCACTTGAATTTTATGGCGCAATTAACGATCCAAGAACTTGGAGTACTAGACATCGATAGGACAACAGTCGACCCACTGTAGACGTTACCCCGGGGTCCTCTGGGTCCCTCGGGGGAAAGCAGCACCCATCAAAAGAACCCCACGCGCCGAATTGTACACATTAAGCTTTGATTTGGCCATACCATTGTAAAGGGAATTGCGATAATCAGGTCTACTGCTGACTAGTGCATCGGCAAGAGGAACCACAGCAGGTTTGGACAGAAGATCACAAATTCGTCGAATATTTCTGATTTGCAAATGAGCAGCTCTGCTGACGTCGTCTTCGATCTATATGATCATTCAAATACAGGTGTTTGCCAAATATCGAACGCTAGTGCTTCACGTGCTATCGGCCAATACCTCAATGCACTATGAAGAGGCGCTATAGAAGTTCAAGATGAGATTCACACCATACCTCTGAGTAACGAGGTGGATTTGGCGATGACAGAGAGCTTCTGGAGAAGGACTCCGAGGCAGGAGTCGGTCGCCAGACAGCCTGCGAGGGATGACGTCGAATGGTCGTAGACGAAGATCTCAGAACCCGAATCGATTTCAACGCGAAAATTCTGCGCCAGAAACTCCGTCACGTGCATCTAAACACAGGAAATAGACAGACAAACATAACTCAAATAACTAATTTAACGCCCATTTGTCCATGGGCGCCTACACATCGATGCAAGGGGGCACTTGCCCCCACCCCCTGGAAAATGCAAAACGATTGCTGTAGCTAACTATATATACAACCAGACGAGAGAGAGAGAGAGAGAGAGAGAGAGAGAGAGAGAGAGAGAGAGAGAGAGATCGTCTGGCACAAGTCATCGAAGCAAACCGTCATCCGTTCTCCGAGTGACTTCCAGACGGCAGAATCTACATATCCAACAAGCAATGCTAATTAAGACCCGGGGTAACGTGATGTCATGCAGTCGGCGTCACCCTTTCGGCTTAATCATCCGTAATGATGATTGCCAAGTGACTCAGGGACCGATGAGTTCGTCTCCTCCTCCTCCTCCTCCTCCTCCTCCTCCTCCTCCTCCTCCTCCTCCTCCTCCTCCTCCTCACCTTGTCGTTTTGAAGTCTGCGTTTCAGGAGCTTTGAACATCCGACGTTGACTGCGTTGATCACGTGATTGGCGTTGAAATCGAGAAACGATCGCGCGTCCAAAATTACTTTCTTTTTAGAAAAAGAGAAGAAACAAGAAAAAGATATCGTCACATTCTTCTTCTCTGTTCTTCAAAAACCTCTTCGTCGCATCAGATTCATTCGTTTTTATAGAACAAGATTAAAAACAATTTTAATCCAATTAATTAATTAATATTATTAGCAGCCAAAATTGAAGTGTTCTGCTCGTCTTTTCCATCTGACTCATCCTCATCCATGGAAATTAATCTGATTGTCTCCGGCCTGATGAGCTGGTGTGTCACCTGCATTACGAAGTGGCGCTATAGAAGTCTAAGATTAGATTATATTGGATTCGAAACAGATCCAGAACATTGGTAAATTCAGTGCAACTGCGAATAACAAACGAATATTGTCATTGAGTGAGAATAACCTAAGTGCTGATTACCGTTAGACAGTGGCGTAGCGTGACTTTTGGGGGCCCGGGGGGCATCTTTGTGCCACGGGGGCCCTAAAGTTCCAAAGTTTCGTGCTGACGAGCAAAAAAAAAAAAAAACGTCATCACCTCCTTTTCTTTCTTATCCTGACGAGCAAAAAAAAAAAAAGGTCGTCAGCACGTTCATTTCTAGGATTATTAGGGTTAACCCTAACCTAACCCTAGCTTAGACCCCTCTTTGGGAGCCCGGGGCCCGGGGCAGTCAGGAAAGTGCCCCGCCCCCACGTTCGCCACTGCCGTTAGAGGAGGCGGGGGCGTTCTTGTGCAGCGACCCAACCAATATGGCGGCGAGTTCTTCGACGCCGACGAAGCGTAGAGGGGAGAGCTCCGCCATCGTTTCTCGTTCGTCAGAAGAGTCCTTGGAACGCCCTCCGCAGCAGCAGCAGCAGCAGCAGCAGTTGCGGTGACAATTAATCCAGACCTATCGATGGATGGATGAAGGTCCGTATGGGATCTGAACGCCTGGTCCTCCGAGTAGACGCTCTCGATTGACGGATCTATCGACGACGGCTTTAAAAGAACATTAATCAAATGGATTAAATAATTGACTGTCAGTTTAGATAGAGACGAACTGCGGCCCAAGAGGCCGAGACACAGCATAGACTAGTAATAGGCCCCCCTCCCCCAATACAAAATGATCATCCGTCAAATGTTTTAGGAGGCTGAGGAGTTAGTCTGTGTGAAATTAATCGTTGTACAGTCATGGAAGTAAAAAACTTATCTCCCTTGTGTCTCCGGAAAGAACGGAAAGATGACGACCCAACTCCTTTATGAAGATGAATATATATATATACAGTGTTTATTCTAGGCCCTATTGGGGGATTCCCCCCAGTTAGAAAATCCCCCCCCCCAATTTCTATATGTTGCATTGGGGGATGGAAATTTCCCCCCAAAAGTGTGACGAGAGGGGCTTTTTATTTTGGAGAGGGGAAAAAGAGAAGGATATGACCATATAGAAGAGTATTTGAAAAGAAAAGGAAGGATGTGATGACCTGTTTTTGCTCGTCAGGGTTTTTAGGCAGACAAACCTTCTCTCCCCCCAAACATTTCAAACTCCCCAACCTCATGTCAAGGTGGCTAGAATGAACACTGTATATATATATATATATATATATATATATATATATATATATATATATCCGCACGTGGAAAAACAGACATCACAGAAATACTACTACTAAAGTAAAACGCAACAGACGCGTTCAGCTACAGTGTAAACTGTAAGCATACAGTACAGCACAGCCATGGCTATAAGTGCCTTCGGTGGTTGTATTCTGACTTTTATTGGCGCCGATTGAAAAAGAATTCTGATCTCGAAGAAGGGACCACACACAGCGTTTGGGGCGTCAATCGTCTTTTCATCAGAAGCGATGGGTTGGCGGCGGCCGCTTCAAAGGAGACGCCAACAGCTGAACGCAGCTGACGCAGCAGCCTATAGCGTAGGCCGCCGCCGCCGCCGCCGTCGCCGCCGCCGCCGTCGGTTACCAGTTGATCATTATGCAGGAACAAAGTGAGTGATTCACCCGACGTGGAACCACTTCTGGTGAATCACGGTCATCGGCAGCTCAAGTTTACGAATCCAGATCAGAGGAACATCAGCCTCTGTCTCATGCGGTCCGTAAATAGGCCCACAGGGCGCATATACAGGGCCTACAGGCCTACAGTCTTCCAGACTAGGCCTATATTCCACAACGGGAAAACCGGATAAGGCATAGAATGAAATAAATTATTAACAGCAACATGGAAAGTACAGAGCAATAATATTAACGCATTGTCAGAGGGGCTTCGACATGCAATGCAAATTATACGCAGTCAATGTACGACTGCAGAGGCAAATGCATGCTATTCATATTTACTGGTATATCGTATTGTTGTACATGATTCCTTGGACAGCCTTTTGAACAAGTAACAGACAAAATGATGCTGTATTGTGTAACCAGAGAGCATCATTTTGTCTCTTACTCGTTGTTATCTGCATTAGTTGATGCTGTTCATTGAACAGGCAATCAACCTAATTTATATGGGGCCAAACGTTGTAGAAGTCTATTTCGGTTATTCCTGTCACATCAATCCATGGACGCTAGGCCTAATGATCTCACCTTAGTTCAGGGATATTTTAACATCCCCGTCGCTCCTTCAAAGAAATCAAAAGTTATAGGCCTAAACAATTAGAGGCCCATAGCCAAACTACATAGAAAAATGCCATTGTCATAGGAAATATATTTTAATAGCAATCAATTTCTGCCAATTTCAGTAGAGGGTGCTAGCCCTCTGGACCATATAACTCAAATATTTAGTCACTCCTTCTGGACCATATAACTCAAAGATTTAGTCGCTCCTTCCAAGATATCAAAAGATATAGGCCTAAACAGCTAGAGGCCCATAGGCAAAACTACATAGAAAAATGCCATTGTCATGAGAAATTAAGAAACATATTTTAATAGCAATCAATTTCTGCCTATTTCAGTGGCGGGTGCTAGTCCTCTGGACCACATAACTCAAAGATTTTGTCGCTCCTTCGAATAAATCAAAAGTTATAGGCCTAAACAATTAGAGGTCCATAGGTAAAACTACATGGAAAAAATGCCATTGTCATAAGAAATATATTTTAATACTATTAATAGCAATCAATTTCTGCTTATTTCAATAGAGGGCAGAGCCGGCGCGTGGGGCCTGCGAAGCCTGCGGCCTGAGGGGCCCCGCCGGCCTCGGATATTTAAGAGTTTTCATACGAATGACCCTTTTTTGCTCGTCAAGGCTCAAGACATTTGAAAAACGTTGCGTTCGCAAAAATTGCAGAGGGACTCCGAAATTCACGCGCCGGATCTGGCTTAGTAGGATCTGTCCTGCATTCGATTGTGGTTGCCTGATGTGTAGCCTACACGTCACGTGTTGTGTCGCTCAATTCAGAGGCGACTCCACACGGGGGCTCCGTGCCCTTATCGAATGTCCCCCCAGCAGTGGCCCCACACTTTAGTACACTCATTCTAAGCAACTATAGACTAGTCCAGGTTTATGAAAAATAGTTGGAACCCCTTGCTTAGAAATAGCCACCCCAACGCCGCCCCCACTCACCATATCCTGGAACCGTCACTGGTCGATAGCCTATAAAGATCACCAACCATGGCCTTGTAATGTTGGGTTCGATTTTTCGGGTATGGGGTGATTTTAACTGTCCCGCCGGTTGAGTCAAACATTCTGGATAGAAAATGTTGGGTTGGTCCGGACCACCCACTGCTTTTGGAAGAATCGGCCACTGTATGTATGCCCAGATGCATTGAAATTTGGCCCCTCTCTCGAAATATAGGCCTAAAACATCGATTAGGCGTGGCGATAATATGGGATCGACACTCTTAACCCAACTGCCTACTTATAAATAATAATAAATAATAATAATAATAATAATTCTTACTGGTTGTTGAAATTCGGTCCAAATGTAGAAATCCAGAAGAGAAACCGATGTTGATGGACTTTTATATGACGGCAACAACCGATAGCAACAAAGACCACATGTCGATTATTCAGCGATGAATGTGGCTTAGGCCTACATAGGTCGAAGGCTGATTATAGGATTGTGAAGCGAATTTAGTGAACTAATTGACTCACTGTTTAACCATTTCTGGCGATTACAGCGTCTGAACGAACCAGCGCTGATATCATTTGCCCTGTCCACTTCAGATCTCTCTCCTTCCTCTGACGAAATCTCACGCTGCCAAATCTATATTTACCAGATGACATCATGCAACAACAACGAAAACGATGACATGCAAAACTATTAATAGTACATACTATGACAATAACTCCTCCCCCACCATGCCTGGCCACCAGATTTCATTGGCGGCAGAGATTTAACAAGGCCGTGATTAATTTAACACAGACACGTGATAAATCGCACGCCATTGGTTTCTAATTATAGGAAGTTATTTTTGTAGCATGACATCATCAGTAAATAACGTCATTCGCTGTAGAATCCCAAATGACGCAATGTACAACCACGTGACATTTCAAGTAGATCTACCTGATTATTCATATTTTAGTAATTGATTAATCAACAGTCTATGGTCGTTCTGGATTCGAATTGTAATCCCCCATTTTAAAATAAAATAAGCGAGTCCCATAATTCAAATCTCAAAGAACCTCCACTGACTTCGGTGTTTACTCTTCGTCAGTTTATTCTGCCTCTGAACAGTTTATTCATCAAAAATGCAAGTGCGTCATCAAATTATGAACTGTCATTAGTAACCGAAGCATAGATATGAAATGGCGATTTAAAAAAGCTAAGAACAACTTCCCAGATGGACTGCAACAAACTAAAAGACTCAAGACAACTGACAAATTTCAAGTGTAACTTGGAAAGCCAGACACACACACACACATGCACAATTGTGCACACAGAAATTAACAGGCATACACTTTTCAGTAGAACCCATAACCAATGCAGACACAGCAGAAGGGTTTTAGAACAACTGAAAACTATGCAAATATATTTAAAAATAACTTCAGACACAGCGGAAACTTTAAAGGTGTCTCTTAAGACGCATAAGCAAGTTGCAAATTTATGCAAAAAGGTCTAAGCCCTTCGTCCGTCTGTCACACACTAACAGCAACTTTTGTGACAGAAGTCAGTCAGTGCAAACAAGCAAAATGAGAAATCAGGACATTCTGCGGGACAAAATCCAGGCTTTTCAAAATATAATCAGTTCCATGTCAAAATGTGCCGAAGAATGAAGTCGGCCTATGACAATAGGAACATCAATGCAACTTAAAAGAGATTACAAGTGTTGTTTGTCACAGGGTATTTTTTTAATGTGCAGCGCTCGCTAAAATGACAACTTTCCAGGTTTTGTTATAAATTTTCGGGGTGACCTTTCTTTGCTTGTTTTTTACGCGGATGTTCACACAAATTTTCTGAGTTAAGTGCAGTGATCAATTTTCCTTAAAAAAGGCTCTGGTTTGTCTTATTCGTCAATTGATGCACAGAGTGAAGATGATAAGACGAAGTGACCTATTCACAAAATGTATCGTATCTGGTCTCTAGAACTATGCGCTTCTAATTCACGCCGGACCGTTTTCAATTGCAGACGACAAAACAGGTTGCAACTGTGAACCGGACGAACCACCAGATGGCATCACAATATTCGTCTGCTCAGCAATGCCGCTACAAGACAACGAACACAACAAGAAACTAACAAATCAACTTTCAAGAGACATTACATTCAACAGAATCCATTGTAAGAAAAAGGCGTCAAAATAACCCCCGAGTTGGGTTCAATAGGCGATCGTTAAATGCCAGCGTTCGAATGCTACTGCAAATTCAAGCCAACCCATTGTTATGTTTACATGAGAAAGTGCTTAGCCTAAAGTTAACAAGAAGGGACCATCTCAAATGGGTTCTCTACAGCTGCAAGTTGTCAATGATTTCAAAGAATACCCAAATCCCCAAACAAATCAAATCATGAGTACAACCAGATAACAAAACAGAGACAAAGATTATGGCTTTTGCCAGAAGATGCTTAATTGTTTACCCAATGCAACGACTGGCAAGGTCACTCGGTCCAGAGGATTCAGCAGCACTGGTGTTGGACACGGCTGCAGTGTACAACAGAAAAGCCACATGTGTACACAATACATCACATACATACACTTGTATGCATTGCATGCGATATTAACTTACAAATAACTTACACATAAGGAAAAACTTCCCTTGAAGTAAGGTTAAACTAGCATGAAGCAAAATACTTGTGATACATAAAAATGAACATGTATTTTACCATAAGCTGAACTTCTGTCTTCAGGAGACTGAGACGCAATGTTCCTAAACAAATGCAATGGAAACTCATGTCACTACTGCCTCTCCAACTACTAGTTCTGTCAATAATCACAACACACACACACACACATCACCTGCTGCTTAACCAAATTACAGCAACTGAATTAAGGTAAAGCAATCAGCAGCCGAACAATCAGTTGCTGCAATTAGCCATAGTTCGAAATTTAAACCCGATACTAACTTAAAACCAGAGCAAAACTGACATTCAACAGTTCAAAACTCAATTCTCTAAAAATAAATGGACCTGGAAAGCATGAAAATGTTTTCATCTCACTTTGCGTCGTCGCTTGAGCCTGTCTCTTCCAGCCAGTTTATCGGTGAAAATTTTGCCCAGCTTTCGTCTCCGTTGTCACGGCCTTGCTCGGGGTCGGCAGTCTCAAACTCCGCCCAGCCTCCCTGTTCGGCGACAGCCTCGCCCTTGATCGCCTCTGTGCTCCACGGTGACTGTGTGGTGGCGGGGGTCACGTCCATTGAAGCCTCGTCAAATTTTGCCCAGTCTTTCAGGGTTCAAAAAACACATGTAATGTAACAAGAGACTTACAAAGTGCCTCTTATATTTATACTTAATGGGGCGCAACAATAACAAAATAATCTGCATTGTAAAAACAGAAACATCAATTGTCATATTTAGCTAAGATAAAATTCAAGAACTCAAGGATCCATTGGAATTTACTTTTAGAGAAATTGTTCAGTAGCTGTGTGAAAACATCAACAGACCATCTGGTGTGACATCCATGTCTTCCACCGTTCTCTCCGTTTTGCATCTTGGCGATTCGGGAACTTGGTGTATCTGACAGGGAGAGTCAAGGTCATCTTCACTGTCTGAGCTGTCTTTTGATGAACTTCCTTCTTCTTCATTTTCATTCATCTCGATAGCATCTTCTCTTAGACTAATTTTGAAAACATTCATCATAACGGTCAGCTTAAGAAGCACACAGATTCAAACCACAATGCAAGAAAAGAGTCTGGCATCTGCAAAATATGTTAGATATTAGAGAAAAATGTCTTCTCTAAGATACCTCGACTTAAGATACATTGACTACAAAATCATTGTCCTTCTAAACATTGTCAATCAGAAATATTGGGTCCAAAACAATTATGAAACATTGTCTATAGTTCCATCACTAAAATAATAATAAGATCACTCCTTAACATTCGATAGCAGATAGCATAATTGTCCAATTTCTCTGTCACTATTAAATTCATGACAAAATCTTGACAGTCACTTTTAGCCGCCTGATAAATAAACTCATCAACACGTAATTCCCCATTCAAGGAAAACAAACGCCGAATGGCAGACAGACCCTTTGGCGTCTGATGGAGAGAAAGGTGAAAAGGTCAGTTCCTTCTCCTCCCAAAGATCTTCATCGTTCATCTCGTCACGGTCGGTCGGCAGCGCATTTCGTTCTGAGCAAAGTGCCTCAAACAGTGCCTCTGAAGAACCCTCCTAAGAAGAGACAACGAAACACACGTAAGGACATCGACAGCATTATCGGCTGACAAAGTACAGGGCCATTTCTGCAATCATAAACTCCACAAATGAGAAGGTCATGAGGTCAGAGGTCAAAGCACAATCTCATATAGAGCCTGGTTTCAATAAGTTGAAATTGATCAATCACACATAAGAACATCATGAATATTTATAAAGTAAACATCACAGCAGATATAAACCATGTGACATCTTTAGATAATAATAAATATAAACAAACCAAACGACACTGACAGATATCACCAATGAGATGCAGGAATATCACATTAATGTTAATTTTAATGTTAATTAATAATGTAAAGTGCTCTTGACTTTGGCCTTCAGCTATGATTATTGTGCTATATAAATTGACATTTTAACATAACATAACATCACATCACAGAAGCCCACTTAACAAAGCTTGTTAAATACAATGACACTGCAGAAAAGTAAAAAACAACCTAGAGAGCTTCTCTGCTAAAACCTAGACAAAAATATGTGACGTTTACTGGTCCTCACATTCTCAGGCAGCGTTTGACCGAGCGAGGAAAGACAACTGGACAGGTCATGAAACACCTTCCTAAAGCAAATTACACAATTGCAGATTAATATTAATATATCACAGATGAAACAACACATCAAACTACATTAATACCTAGAACTAACCAGCTCTTCAGGTCTTCACAGCTCTTAACCAAGTGGATGAGTCAGGTGGTTTTAAATAACTTTACTGATGTCAAATATTTAATTTTGTTTAAATTAAAATTCGGTTAATACACCTTTTTCTCTCCAAGCCTTTATTGTTATGCAAGCATCATCATTATAATAATAATAAAGTTCATAATTCTCTTGTATCAGTGCAATATAAATATCAGGATCTATAAACAGCAATATAGAAAAAAAGAGATTATATTAAAAGCAACAGACCCACTGGTGTCTTCTTTCTCAAAGTCATCCCCATTGAATCCAAACTAAGAACACATTTTTAAAAAAACTTTTATTCTATCAAATATCTTAAATAAAGACATCTAAAGAGACATTCAAATGAGACTAGTTAATCAAACACAAGCAAATCAATGTACAGTAAATGCTAAAACTCAAAGAAGTCAAACCCTTTTGGTGAATGTGAACATCTTTAAATAAATCCAAAAACTGACATCAATGCTGTCAAAGTGTTCATAAATGTATTAAAAGCAGTGATGGGTAATTGAATTTCTAATTCTAATTAATTAGCTAATTAATTAGCTATCTGTCTAATTCTAATTCTAATCAATTACTTCAAAAATTTTGCTAATTCTAATTCTAATTCTAATGAATAGCTTGCTAATTGTAATTGAAAATAACAATTAGTTGCATAATTAGCAACTTGCTTGTGTCAAGTGCTTTGGACTCACGATCCAAACTCAAGTGGATAGAGAAGTAAGGGATGTTTTGTTCAAGGACAAATTAAAAAAGTAGACTAAATTCATCACACCTTTTACACCAGCTATGGACAATGACAAATATATATGGAAGAAACTACTGAAATCAACAAAAACTGAAGAGCTCCAAAGTTACTTAGATACTCCAACCAATACGAACACTAATTGTATTTCTTTTTGGGAGGACCACAAATTGAACTTTCCCTGTTTATACCAGCTGCATTTGCAGCATCATATTATACCGGCCACATCTGCTGCTATAAAAAGATCATTTAGTGCAGCTGGATTTATTCTTAATGATAGGAAAAATTGATTAGATGATAAGTTTGAATTAGATGATGTTTGAGTCACTTTTACTTGCAAAATGCAATTCTGATATACTCTAGATTACGGAGGATGAAATTAATTTTTGTCGTTACATTAAAATGCATCGCAATTTTTATCACTGCACTTCTAATTGCTAATTCTAATTAAATTAGATGGTATCTAATTCTAATTCTAATTAATTAGTTGTGTAATTTTGCTAATTCTAATTCTAATTCTAATTGTAAAATTTTAACTAATTCTAATTCTAATTAATTAGATTAAAAAAGGCAATTACCCATCACTGATTAAAAGCCTTACTAAATGAGAGGTCTCATGGCCTGGCATATTCCCTGTTTATCTGCTACATTACTACATCACAATTGTTTAATTAAATTGTCTTTTAAACCGCATCCAAAATATAACAGCTACACAACTTGACAACATAATCAGGAGCATTATAAGGCAGCCACAACAATATCAGTCAGAGGTTTCAGACACAAATAGACCCCCTGTCACTGAAAGCAAACATCAGACAGAGGAGGGCAATACGCCAACTGCTGTCGAGATTTCTCAAACATAGCAATGATCAACGTCTGCATTGTAAATATCTAACAATAAACCACAACTACCATTAACCAACAATGATTGAAGCAAAGTCTGCACTTCTGGTTACAAGTTGGGTCACACAGACACAAACACATGCACACAGACACATGGACCTACATTATAACAATAAAGCCCTTATGCAAAAAATGAATCAGGCCACAGCAATTTCAACCACACTTGTACTCATTAACCTAGTAACAATGTTGACACAAAGAACAATATTGGCATCAGGTTAAAAGGATTGACTGAAGAGAAGAAATGCAGAAAAATGGCTGCAAATGACAAGGAGAATACATCAACGGTAAAACTATGAACACACGAAAGCAAATGGAGCCAAGAATAGATGCAAAAAAAGGCAGGAAAAGCACACACACACACACACACACACACACACACACACACACACGACAAGACAAATCGTTCAAAAGTCTGACAAAATTTACCAATCTCACAGTTCGACCGACCTGAAAAAGTTAGCACAACAGCCGTTAGCGGATAGAAACTCTGCTCTGATACACGACATCAAGGGGCAACATTCTAAAGACAACCTGAACTGTGACATCTGACTAATTCACTTTATTGTCCTCAAACGAAGCAACTACTATCTCTCGCATTGGCATCATTTTCTAGTATAAAAATTTCATGGCAAGGTCTGTGTGTATACTGCTCTTATGAATAGTATGCTAATAGATAGTAGATACCTTCTGTATATTGACCTCCGGAGGAAATGCAATGTCCCGAAATCCATCATCTGCATCAACGCTCAAAGGAACACTGACAGCGCCACCCAGCTACAACAGCAACACCGCTCCACTGCACAGCGACACCAAAAACTTTGAGTACTGCTGAAAGTATCTAGACTACTAATGGTCACCGAGGGTACTGATGGCATTCTTTGGGTCCGAGAGTGCAAAGCCACAACCCACTTTTAATCAGACTATTGAACTAGCTCTACAAAATTCTTGTCAATTTGAAAAATCTCACAATTACCAACATACAGAACAATAGATTTTAAAAGACAAATGAAATCTATTAATCAGAATGCATAGAATAATTAAGTAAAGCAAAACCAGAAAAAACTATAAACACCGGCCTTTATCAACTAACAAATTCTGTGGAATTTTGCTTGTTGAGTTCAGCGAGTGTTCCCGACACAAACTCACTCCACCTTTTATGCAAATCATCAGTCAAACCTAAGAGGCAACATCAAAAGGTTGTTAATAATTTCAAAGTAAAGTAAAATTTAAAAATTTTTTCCTGTTCAACAAAGTCTACTACAGTTGACACAGTAAAATGCAGATAACATCAAATACAAGGAACTACGCTAATCAAACTGTTTGCTGACTTTAACAGAAGCTGAACATTAAGTATTCAATAGTGATGGGAAATCAGAAATGAAGCAGCATCACCAGTGAATGACAAGATGTGAGACAGTGCTTTATTATTAAGGCCATTGTGAAGCCGTACAGACCTTGAATAAGCTCTTCAATCTTCTGTGAGTTCTGAATGCTGTTGTTTACAATGATGTTGGCTATCCTTGTCAAGTGACCCAAGTAACCTTGTCGACGACCTCCAACTTGTAACCTTTGAGGTAAACAAATAAAGCAAAATGCAAAGCATTCAATTTTCCCACAGACTTCATTTGAATAGATTAGACACCGATTTGTGAATTCCAATATGCACGACAGGAAATGATGATCTGCCACTACAATCCTACAAAAATGCACTCACTGTTGGCACTGGTTGTTATCAAACGCTTCGACTATCCTCTCGAGAAGTCTGAACTCTGTGATTAGCTGCAATCAGAAGCCATTCACAACTCTGTGAAACATCTCTAACCAATATAAGCGTGTCTGTTGTTATAAGCACGGTCATAACAATGAGACTGTACTGGGACAGAATCTGAACACTGCCTGTTATAAAGAACCTGATGCATAATGGAAATCATGTATCATCACCACCTGGAAAAATCCGATTGGAATCGGACCTACCTGTGACAGAAGGATGTGCTTGTTTTCCGTGGATTCGTATTTCAATATGGCGGTTAAGCAGTGCTCCACTTGAGTATGAAGAAAGTTGTTCCAAGTGTATTCAAAAAATAGATTCTACAGAACCAAAAAAAGCCAAAATAGATAATACACCTGCAGCAAATTAATCAGAGTAATAATGCGGTGCAACGATGTAATAACATTTTCCAGCAAGGAAATTCGTTATGACAAGTGGATGCCTTCACATACCTGGGTGCAATTATTACAGGTGATGCCAGGTGCGAGAAGGATGTAAAATCACGTTTGGCAAAAGCCAGTGCAGCAAATGCCTCATTGACCAACATATGGAAATATCACGGACTATCAGTTGCAGTAAAAATTCTACTGTGGAAAGCCTTAATTGGTATTGCAAATAGCAACATATGGCTGTGAAAGCTGGACATTGGTCATTGGCAAAAAGGACGAAACTTGCATAGAGGCTTTCGAGATGAAAGAATTATGATCAATATTTAGAGTTCCTTGGATAGTGAAGAGGACCAATGAATGGGGTAGTGAAAAAAGCCAAATATCAGAAAGTCCTATTGGATAACGTCAAAAGAAGAACACTTACATATTTTGGGCACGTGGTAAGGAAGCAAGAGATTGTCTCAAGAAAGAGATTGTACAGGGTACAATTCCAGGAAGGAATTGAGCTCAAGGAAGGCTGAGGGTAACCAGGCTCAACAACATCTGAACCTGGACGGGACTTACAACCTACCAAGCCATGAGGGCAACTAACGATAGGCAGCAATAGAAACGGATAGTCCACAGTGCACCCGACCCTGGGTGCGAGGAAGGTTGAAGAAGATGAAGAAGAATGTCGCAGCAAAGAATGTTTGCATGTATCTTTGTCTCTCTGACATAATTTTGCGTGCAAATGAATCAATTGAACCAACCAGGATTGAGGCCAGTGTGCCCAGTCTGGCCAGTTCCTCATTGACTGCTGGGTTGTTGGATGCCAGAAGGAAGGCAATGAGGCGTACTGTCTGTAGTCTGGTGTTGCCCAACGGTTGGTTCAGCGCCCCAAATGTCGTGGCCATTGGCAGATAATGTTGCTAAAATATTCAAACAACGTTTATCATCGCCATTGGTGCTTACAAAATACAAAAGATATTTTATTTTCAAAAACTGATAACTCTTCTATCCCAGAGGGTGCATCTTTCTTAAAACCCTAAAGGGACGTTGGAAAATATTTACATACGATGCGCTGCACACTTAGAAAGGCTGAGCAGGTGAAAGAAAGCCTACCCTTGGAGGCTCATGCAGAAGTATATGGAAGTCTCTTAGTCGAGGGGTGATGGCTTTCAATGTGTTCGACGCGCCCTGTGTCACCTTCTCCGTTTCCTGTGAAGTTGGAACTTCTGACTGATCTTCAACACTGAAGAAACACATAAAGACTTAAAACGTAACAATACATGCGCTCAGATCAGGTCTTTGTCTTCCAGCTGTGTCCAGCTATTGACTTCTCCATGACATCTGTCCACAGTTCTCTGTCCTTTGCTATTTCTTCCACGGTCATTCAGCATCTTCCGTCAGTTTTTCCATTGAGACTCAGCCCTGCCATGTTCAGATCCTCTTCCAATCCTTCCACCCATCATCGTTTCTGTCTTCCTTTAGATCTTCTCCCTCTGGTTTGTAGTTGAAAATTCATTTCGGGTTTCTTATTTCTCCCATTCTGAGTATGTGTCTGGTCCATTTCATTCTTCTCTCATATGTGTCACAGCCCTCAATAATCACATAAAATATCATAATTAAAATCTAATAAAGATAATAAAACATTTTAAAATCACAAAAGAAAATAAAACGTTTAAGCTGAAAGTCAATAACGGCAATAATGTAATTTTCTTCTCAACGGCTCAAAGCGATAGTGAAATATCACAAAATTCTTCAAAAGTCAACTTAAAAATCCACTAAACGAAGTAATCTCTGAAGTGGGATTTCAAAAGACCTGCTTCTTCTGAATTCCAACAGGGTCTGCAGAATACACAAGCCGTTCGTCAGAACGCTCTCCGTCTTTTCATCGCTGAACATTTGATCAAGCAACGATGTTACGACCTCTTCCCTAAAACAAAATCAAAGCAAATCAACACAAAATTTTGGAAAACTTTATGCAGTGAAATATTGAAAACAAGAAAGAACGTACAGCATGTAACCCTATCATGAAAAAATTAAGTCTAAAATTTTTGTCACTTTAAAGTCTGTAAGAAGAGAATTCCATAATCAGAAGAACTGTGCAGAACTGAAAAGATGCAAATTCATTAAATTATCCTACAGCCTCTGAGCTAACACAGCAGAATAAAACTGCAAAAGACACTAACGACTCTATGGTAACCAGAAGAGAATCTGGGATCGACTGGTCCTGGAACTGTGCCGTCTGCTCCCGGCTGATCCGAATAATATCACACAGAGACTGAGCAACATTGCTGTGAGTCTAAAAGAGAACAAATGAAACGCGAGGTTTCAGTCCACCCTCCTGTCCCTGCAACTCCTCCTCTACTCAAGTCATCTTCATACACAGAAGGAGAAGAAGTTCATTGCTTTAAATCTGATGAAAACTACACACAGAGGAACACTTGAGAGCAAGTACAGTGCTTTTACCTCAGGCGATTGGCAATGATTTAAAAGACAAATCAATTTCTGAATCAACTGTTGCTCGGACAGCCACTGCAATTTATAAAAAAACACACAACATAAAGTTTAAACACAAATCATAAAAGTCCAAAGTCTCAATCCAACTTTACAACGGAAGATAACAGCGTCAACACATCAGCTCTGTCATAATTATGATTTAATGACATTTTTAAAAAAGCTCAGCTACAACAGATGTGTTCTGTAGACTTCCTGCAATTCAATCATATTGAAATAGATGCAGGATCCATTTAAAGTTCAGTTTATCATAACCAAACAAAACCCAGGTCATCTTTCATTTGGCATTGACAAGTTGTATATAAATAAAATTAGAGCCTGAAATGAACCCGAATGCCTGAAAAGGATAATCCACCAAAAATTCATTTTTAATCACAGCATGATTAAAGACATCATCATAAAAATTCAAAAGTCTTCTTCAGCTGACCAACTGTACAACATATTGAGCGTCAACTGCACCCTTTGAACCCAAAGCGCTGCTTATTTATTCAAGCAAAGTACGAAGCACAATGGCAAAACGACTTTTTGATACACTCACAGCAACGCAAGCATTTTTGCAATTCTGAGTCTCCAGACTTGTTATAAGCCGAAGCAGGAGGTCCATGACTGCAGACGTGTTGAGATGACGGAGAACGCCATCGATGAAATTCTCCCTGGACTTCAGGAAACCAAGAGTCTGTAGCGTACACACAAAACAACTTGTTTACCAGACCCCCTGCCTCCTCTTTGAAATTCCAGGGCCAACCAAAAAAAATCATTTGTAAAAATGAGAGTGTTAGAATAACAGCATTTCCACAAAGGTCATTTAACGTGACGATTGCAAAATGACCTACCAGTTCACTCTTGCGCATAATGAGAAGACCCAGGACTTTGCTGAAGAAACTTGCTTGTAGAGGATTCAGAGCCTTGTCAGTGTCCAGAAAGCCTACGAGCTTAACCAGGAGTGGCGTGTTTTCCGTAAGAGCATCTGTCATTTGATTCACGTCAGAGGTTATGAGCTCACAGGCGATATTTGGAAATCTAAACAAATAATTATTGTAAAATAACAATTCACTTCTAAATTGTAACCAAACATTGCTGTTTAACCCCTCCACCGGCCATGACTCGTATGTGCGTTCCATTTTACATTACGTTACAAATAAATGGCTGGTAAAGGGTTTAATCGACTATTCCTCACGTGCTTAGTGTACTTTTTACCAACTGCATTTGACTCACCAAAACTGACCACCATCAGAGACAGAAAAGAGAATAGCATTTCCTGCAATGCTAATGTAGCATACCTAGTTATGGGCATCTATCTACCTGGACAATTTTTCTGTAATAATCACCCCAAAATAATGCTTAAAAATTTAGTGATCCTCAAGTGCCACCAATGAATATAACAATTTATGAGCATCAGTTTTACTAAAGCACAGTAAGTTATTTATTATATATATATATATATATATATATATATATATATATATATATATATATATATATATATAATTAAGAGGCTCTAGACAAACAATAGACCAACATTGCAAGTTGTGATAATAGAAATGCATCATCAACATCATACTTGTATCGTAATCTTTCTTCGAGTTCTGACGAAGGTTCTTCGATGACCATGTTAACCAGCTGCTCAAAATGCTCCGGGAGGACCAGACTGAAAAAAAAGTTCAAAATGATTCATCCTGTAAAATAACTCCTTAGTCAAGACACGAGAGACGAATTATTATAGACAAAGCATCTAATCTCACACACGTATAATCACATACTGAAGATCTGAAAGAAAACCAAACATCAACAAAGTCAAGGTCACTGCTGTATGATAATTAATAAGAGGATTGAACATTAACAGGAGCTGTAATACTGAAATGGCTGGGAATTGCCAATGTTACTGCATTTCCAGCTTGAACTGGTTCTAATTCTAATAAATGGATTTGGTGTGCCATCAGCTGATGCTCTAGGCATTATGATAATGATACCATAGAAGTTGATTGATTGGCTGACTGATTGAAAGGTTCATTCAGAAGAAAATGACATAGACAGTAACCCAAGAAACAGAAACAAAGAGAGTATAACACATTTGTCTACTTTGATCCTACATCTGGGTCTGAAAATTTGGAACTCCATAGTAAAGTTTGAATAGTAGACTAAATAATCCTTACAAATCCACCAGCTTCTTATTTTGTGCCTTGCATTCCTGTAAGACATCCTCCTCATTCAAAATATCTGCCAAAGTCACATCCTATTTGCAAAAATTCAGAGCATTACAAATCTTAAGCCATTAATTAGGTACTAAATCACTGGACACTGAATATAAATATTTGAACAGCAAATCAGATCTAAATGCATTTTAAATTTAAAACATGATTGGACATTTTGTGACAGAAAAAGTATCTTTGCCATCACAGTGATAAAAACCGGTTTTAACTGATCGAAAAGATAGAAAAAACTGAATGTGTATCTAGGAATCAAAGGAGGCATTTTAACCAATTTAAAAGCCCTTAAATCAACCAGAAAAAAATTAATTCTCACAAATCATCTTTTTATGTGTGGCATTTTATATCAGATGCACACAATCTTACATGCTATAGCCATCTCTTTAAGTCAGAGTACAGATAGAAGGACTGAAGGACAAACTATTGACACATCAATGCCCTGCCATTCTAACACTACAAGGAAATGCCACTTATCATTCCACAAAGATCTAATATCAATCAAAATCAAGTTACCTCCTTATCCAAGAGTGTGTCAATTTCGGAGGTAAGGTAATTGAACCTCCAAAACATCTTCTCATGAGATCTCACAAACAACAGACGAATTCTAACCAACGGCAACAGAAAATCTTTAACCTGAGCTAGAAAAATAGAAACATTTTTGATTTTAAATGGCAGTCAACATTTCAAACAATCAATCAACTTCCATGGTGCCACCATCATACTGCCTAGAGCAGCGGTTCTCAACCTTTTTAGTGCCGCGACCCTTTTAATTCAATTTCCCATTATGTGGCGACCCCCCAACGTTCAAATTATTTTCGTTCACAATGTAAACTGCTAAAAATAATAATGCTACGACAATCAAAATGTTCGAAATGTTCGAAATCGTTATTATTTGATTGTCTCCATGTCTATCCTCGAATGACAATTATAGTAAAACAACGAGTACGTCATAACTACCACTGAGGAAATTTAGTACAATAACAAGAACAGAGACAACCCCATATTTCTGATGGCCTCGGGCGACCCCTGGCAAATCGTCATTCGACCCCCTTGGGGGTCGCGACCCACAGGTTGAGAACCGCTGGCCTAGAGCATCAGCCGAAGGCCCCCAAATCCAATTCATTTGCTTTTCTAAAATAATAAGACTTGCATATAAACAAAAACGATATCTGACAGTCACCCACAACACGACACTATATAAATTCCCACTGACTTCCGTTTAAAAAACCTCCACAACAACACATGCCCTGCATTAAATTTTAGAAGAGATGTTTTGGACACAAATTTCTAAAACAAATATAAAGTCCCAGAATCGCGACGAAATTAGAGCTTTTATATAGCGCAACATTATTCAGAATGAAAACATTACAATGTGAAACACTGCTATCACTTCATAATCCGAGCGTCCACAGTTGAGGAAACCGTTTGCGTTTACGATCGCGCGTTCCGATCAATTAATAAAAGACTAAATTGCTAAAAATGTGCTCTAAAAGAGAATCTAAGCCTCCCACTTTTTACACATCAACTACATTCGGCCATATTGACCCAACGCCGAGAACACCGTAATAAGTAAGTAAATCTACAGCGCTACCAGATGGTAAAAGAAGTAAGTAAAATCTCGTAAATTTATATAGCGCTAAATAGTACAGTAATGGCTACTTATTCTTATGCGCTTAATCTTTTTGGAATAGGTATAGGGAAGGTGGTTTGTCGTCCAGGCAAAGGTTAGTGTATCCATGAGGCGGCGGGTCGGGTTGTTATACAGTAGCCACGTAGAAAGTGACTTTGTTACAGTCGGTTATAGATATGCAAAATTCAGCAGAGTGATTGAAACGAATTAAAACCAAATTTATTTTCTTGTGTCCCCAGCCTTATTACGTCAAATCATTCAATATATTCCGATGCGTTTTTATTCTAGAGACTAGTAGAGTGTTTGTAATGCCTCAAAAAATTAATGGAGCCAATTCAAGCAACATATATACAGTCTTAAAAATATATTCTCTGCCAAATGACTAAAAAAAGTCTCACTACTTTACCATTCTACTCCAGTGCCAGGAGCGCCTCTGAGTAGAAATATGGCGCTATGCAAATACTACATTACATTATGAATGAGTGATAGAATTTGAGAATTGGCGGCGGAGACACTGCCCATGCATGCTTGGTGTTGTTATTTCTGAGATGCTGAGAATGGTTGTCTTTTCATTTGAAACATATCGATTTCATTGTGTTTTAAAGCAAAATCAAAAGTTCCCTGCGTATTTTGTGGACGATGAATGAACGAGGCGCTGTCCGTTCTTCGATCGGATATTCTCTGGACGTGTAAGCGTTTCGTTGAACGAGACTCGGCAGGGACCGTTTAGGTCAAGGCTTTCTGTGATTCTTCCGTCGAAAGATCGCTATTTATCTGGACATTTACTGTAATCCAGTGTCCGATTTAGAGGTCCGCGTGCAGTGATCAGTGATTTTTTTATATTTCCGAGTAAAATCTCTACATTTTGGGGAAATATTATCATTATGGACTTCTATAGCGCCGCACCAGAATGGGCTATGTATTCAAGTCTCATGAAGGACCTAATTGACTCGGTCTTAAGTGCGCCCAGAGTCCTGGCATATTCTCAGACAGTGTCAGATTTTAGCACATGCAGCAGAAATGTAGTGAAATATAGGCTGATGTTGGTTGTCGCTGTTTAGCTACTGATCATTTGAGAATGTTGGCAAAATGTCCACAACTCTACAAGCAACTCTACAGGCCGATTTTAATTTAGGATTTCCCTTTTTCTCAGCATTAGATTTGTCAGGACTCAGGAGAAAGGAACTGATTCCATTAGTGCAATTATCCCCCTTTGATGGATTGTTGTTGGCCTTAGTAGTTGTCTTTGGAGCATAGGATTTTTGAGTATTTGAAGTGATAAATTCTTTAGTATAAATATTAGTTTAGCATATTGTCTAATCTGTGATGATGTTTTGAGGGAGTTGGTTTTATGGCATTATCCTTGATTTTGTATTGAGATGGTTTCTATAAAACTTAAATTTGTTTTTCAGGTGGCTGAGAGATATTTCACTTAATTGCAGTACCGGTAGTATGCTAGATCTATGAATTTGAGTAAATCAACATTTGACAGGTATGTGAACTTATGTCATATAAAACTTTAGCATAATTTTGAAATTGAAATTACATTTTGACTGATTTTGGCCTTTTAGAGTTATACTTTGAACTCCATTCAGAATTAATTGAGTCAAGCTGATGAGTTTTGGACTCAAGGAGCTAGAAGTTTTGGAGTTTTGAAAGACAGTTTTCAGTATTGATGAAAAGTTGATGTATGCATTACTTTTTAATGACTAGTTCTGCTCTTGGGCTAAAGAATCTTAACATTAGTCTTTCAATGTTGTGAGTTCTGACGGGCATAAAAATGATTTGTTAGACAATTTTCTTTTGCAGATTTGTCACTCACTATGTTATGGATGCACTTGTATATTGTTCCATCTTAAAGTCTTTTGTATATACTTGCCTATTATTGAAAGTGATAATGGTGAGGTTAGCTGCAAGGTTCTTTGCTAGTAATATTCTTTTGGCGTAGTATCCTACAATGAACATTTTAGATATATTGAACATTTCACAGATAAATTCCCGTTGCTTATAGACAGTAGAGCTTTTTGAGACTTAAATGACTGAGTGCCCTTGAAAATATTCTGATTGACTGTTTGCAAAATGGAATATTATTATTTGCATGGATGCATGTGAACCCATTGCTTAGCATGGGATAACTTTTTGTGGTGTCGGCAGCGGAGGTTGAATCGTGATTATTCGGTTATTGAAGCAACTGAGTCTTTGGATGATTATCCAGAAGCGCTGCTCATTGTTATTTTTTTGCTTATTTGCCTGAGTCTCCAGTTGCCGGATTGATCAGTTGGATTGGGGAGCGGAGGGAGGGGAGGATGCTGCAGGGCACCAGTGTTTGTTTTCTCCCAATACTGCTTCGATTATTTTGGAACGTTGCCAGGATTGGCTGTGCTTGCACCAGCGTCTGTTCTTTGATGAATCTGTGAGGAAGGAGACAGCTGAAATTGTCCCTACACGAGAAATGTCAATTTTCCCCAAATATTTCTGCTTCTGCATTTGGTTGATCTGTTCAGCGGATGGCTCGTGCAAAGCTTCGCTCGGCTCTTGCGTCGACCAGTGAATGGTGTTTTAGCGCAATCGTTTGGAAGGAGGGAACGAAGGATGGAGGGAGGAAATAGGGAGGGGAGATGCTGGACATGATGAGGCCGGTGGACAAGCGCTGCCTGGCAAGTGGATGGCACCAAAAGGGTGCACAGCACTCGCGGCGCCTATTTATCTGAAGACGGAGGAGACAGTGGGCGGTGCACGACAACACAGATGTCACCATGCATCCGTTCTTCATAAGTGATGACGAGACGAATTAATAAGAAGACAGTTGCTATGGTTGTCTTTATTATTTCAACAGTGTCTAAATTCTGTGGAGTCGTTCATTCAGGGAAGTGAGGATTGGATTACACGGCAGCTGTGGCATTTGATGTTGATGACACCTTAAAAGCTGTTTGGGGTTTTATTTTGGGAGCTGTGCTTCCAATCGAGTCTTGTGGTTGAGTTAGATGGGGAATTTTATGATCATCTGAACTCTTTTCTTGGTTCTTGGAGACTTTTATTGTATCTGTCTCTTATAATTTTAAACTGTGAGTTTTTTCCATCAGAAATTTACCAGCTGTGGTCTATTTATAGGCTTAGTATTTTCTCTGTTGTTTCTCTGATGGTTTCATGATTGATTTGAACAGAGGTGAAAAAGCAGCAGCAGCAGCTTTTGCCTGACCTTGGCAGTGACAGTTGTTGCTTCTATGATATACTGACACATTTGTGTAGAATATTAGAGTATCGATAGTGCCAATTCAGCCAAGAGATATGTTTGCATATGAGAGTTCTAATCAATGTAGCGGTCAGTGATGTCGTTTGATTAGAAACTTATGCAAAATATTTCGACCTTCCAGTAAGGCAGTCACACCTGACATTTAGCACCTGTCACAGAGTTTGACATTTGGAAGTGTGAACAGTTGAATTAGAGATTCAGTTGAAAGATCACGAGAGCAAGACACTGATTGGCTACAGACCACTTATATAGAACTTCAAAGGGGATCAGATGATTTCTGCTTTCAGTAAAAACATCTCATCTGCATGAAAATTTGTCACATGGAAACCAAAGTTTTGTTGAAGTCTGATCCTGGGGAAATTTTAGCCATTGACAACTCCTCAGACAACTCCTCAGCTGACGATGGGTTAGTGACGTCATCTTTGGACGAACTGAACTGTGGGAAGGCCCCTTCCCTGGGTGCGCCTGCAGAAGAATTTTGGCCTGAGATGCACCCTTCTCTCCCGAGATACGTGGTCAATGCTTCAGTGCGAGATACATCAGAAATGATCTACGGGACTGCAGTGATCGCGACTGACGGACAGCCCGACAAAAATCTACGTGGGGCTTTTGAAGCGAGCAGTGACCAGTTGTCCAAGAGGGAAGGTGAGTCGTCGTCTTGCTTTGCAGAAGGAAGATCTGAGTTTGCCTTCAAACGCTGTTCATCACTGTATGGAAATTTTGTCATTCGCAAAAAAAGAGACTCAGATAATATTGCAAATGGCGTAACCGTTGGCGATAAAAGAGAAGAGTTTTTCAATGGCATCGAGTTCTGTAAGGAGCGTGGTAACATCTTCCATTTTAATTCAATGGAAAGTCTCTCAGGTGTTGTAAATACCGGAGGAAGATCTTTTCGTCTATCGCAGTTGTTTGTCCGACCAAATTCCTGTCCGCCTGGATTCTTGTGTTTTCAAAACATGGATCAGGATTTTGAGTTTGGTGATGCATTGAACGAACTAAACGCGGGAGAGAGGCATTTCGAAAAGGTTTACGGAAAATGTGCAGTTGGTGACGGTCGTGTTTCAGCAAAGAAGTGAGTTGGTTTCATTGTGGTTGATGTTGCATGCTAGACAGTGAAGGCTAATGTATTGTCATTGTATGTTTACACAGACATCTCTTCATCTATTGATTTTTAAATGATTTCTGATCAGATGAACAGTTTTCTTGTGTTATTTGTTTGATGTCAGTAAGGTTAACGTGACTGTCTTTCTCATTATGTAATTTAGCAAGAAATTTCATATTTCCATGTTGTTTGCTGATTGTTGGATGTTGGATGTAATTTTCATAGTATACAATCTTGAATTTTTAGACTCTGTTCTGCAAATGTTGTCTGGCCGGATACCCTGGATTTGACCTGAATCTTGAATGATTTTGATTTGGTGTGCCATCGGCTGATGCTTCTGTGCATTATGAAGTGGCGCTATAGAAGTTTAAGATTAGATTATATAATATGAGACTCAGTTGGGAACAGTAGTTGACTTTGATCGTTTTGGAGGATAGTTTTTCAGAATTCCGCAAAGTTCAGTCTCGGTTGCATTCGTTTGCCTTCGTCATAACGGAGCTTCCACAGGAGTTGCGTCTTCTTCTTTTAATAAGACAGAGGGAACCCTGACAGGAGAGACGCAGCCAAAGCGTTCCTAACTGCTGTTTGCGTTGCAGTGCACTCGGCAAACTGTGCACAGCGCGCAGCAGCAGCAGCAGCGGAGGCAGCAGAGTGTCTGCTGAGGGGCGATGGGGGAGGGGGGTTGGTCCAGCTGTTGGCCGTGTCATTGTATCCCATTGGCGTGTTGTTATGGAAGAAGTGGAGTCCGTTTGGATGTACACCCGTTTGAATCGCTGCCAATATCTTTTATTTACTTTGCTTTCCATTCATTTCCAAGGTTGCGTTATGGATTGGGAAGGCCGATTCTCCAAGGCTCCATCTGCCTCTTCTTCCTCTGCCGAGAAGAGGAGAAGGAGTAGGAGGAGGCTTATCCTCTGCGATCGCCGCATCTCAGTCTTATCCTCCGCTTCCTTTTTCTCAGTTTCTCCTCCCCTTCCACACAAATGCGCAGCGAGATTACCCCCTCGTATTTCGTACGACGTACGATAGCTTCTTCCCCCGCCTTACCCTGCCCCGCTAGACGGTCTTGTGAAGAGCCTGCGTCTTCTGTGGCTGCTGTTGTTGTTGTTGCTGCTGCTGCTGCTGCTGCTGTGCAGTTTGCGTAAGAGCGTTTACCTCTTGCGCCCCCTTCTTCGCAAAGCAGCGCCTTACCACAGGCGGGACCTCGTTTCCATCGATCTCGGGAACCAGATTTTATGGGTTCACTCATAGCTGCTGCTGCTGCCCACCAGGTTTTCCCAGAGACAACTCTCTCTCTCTCTCTCTCTCTCTCTCTCTCTCTCTCTCTCTCTCTCTCTCTCTCTCTCTCTCTCTCTCTCTCTCTCTCTCTCTCTCGGCTGCTCAGCTGCATTCCTCCTTCCTTACTTCCTTCCTTCCTTCCTCTTCCAAACAATTCATAAGTAATTGTTGAGGCAAGATCTTGTTTTCATTTTCGTTGTTCATTTCGAATTGTTTACAGTTCATTTCGAACAGTTTTAATATTCGCCGTTTGCCGTCTCAGTGACGTCATCGTGTTTGGCGTTTCGAAAACAATGGCCGCCGTCGCTCGGCGTGTCGTCTGCCTGACTTGTCGTCGGCTGCTGCTGCTGCCGCTGTGAGGAGGAAGAGCTGTGCATGGGACAGGAGTGCCGATTCCCGGTTCCAGTGAGTGGGGAGATGAGTGATGATGCTGCCGCCGTGATTTCTGACGGAATATGTCCCTGATGCATTCTTAATGAATTCGGTTACCATGGCAACGCTGCCGTTGCTGCTGCTGCCGCTTGTGTGAAGTGGCTTCTGTTTGAAAGAGCGAAAACAAAATGTCTTCCGTTTCTTGTGACCAGAACAGTTCTGGTCCGCTGTCCGTCCAGCCGTCTGTTCAGAAGAGGAGAAGCGGGTCGGTGGTGGCCGGTGGCCCCTCGGAGCGCCTGGAGCCGAGCAGTCCGTTGTCTGAGACAGTCGTTGTCAGGCCGGGTGCTAAGAGGCGCATACGATCGGCGGGACCAAGGTTGGAGTTAGGAAACTCGGCAGAGACTGGCGAGGGTGATGCCGGTGCTGTTGTGGTAAGACCATGCTTAAGTCCTCCTGTAAGTCCGTTTCAAAGACCTTTGCACTCGGAAGACGCAGGAGGACGAGAGTCTAACAACGCCAACAAGAAGTATCACTTGGTGATCACAAGATGTGAAGCACAACCATTAGAGGAGGCGCTCAATCTCAGCGCCTCCATATCCCCCAATCTCCACTTCAGGGGCCTTGACAGCCTGCTGCAGCAGCCATCTCCACGGCCGCCGAATGATCCGACCCAAGAGGCGCTCACTATCTCTCCTCCTCCTTCCCAGGGAAGGCTCCTTGTTCTTGATCCTGCGGTCGGTGTCCCTGCGCAGGAGACGGTGTCACGGTTGACTGAAGACGGGAGCGCTCAGTCGCCCCCGCGAATAGTGTCCGTCAAACGAGAGGAATGCATGAAGAAAGAGCACGCAGCCATGTTCCTAGGACAGGACCGGGCTGCCAAACAGCACCGCACCGTTACAGTCAGTCGCAGCAACACCTGGAGCTTTGACGGAAGGGGGACTGGGCCGAGGACCCCTGGCAGTCGGCCACTGCCAGCCTCCAGCAATTGCAGCATTCTGGGAGGAGGAGGAGGAGGGGAAGGAGGAGGTTCATTGACTGACCACAACAAAGCGCAGTAGTCAGTGACGAAGTCCTTGCAGAGAACACTGAAGAGGAATTGGATAGAGATGATACGTTCGAGTGGAATTCGTTTAGACCTTTGGGAAGATCAAAGACACAGGAACCGAAGAAGAGTTGCATCCTTAGATCGAACTCCGTTCAGCTGAGTTCAGCGCGGAAGAGACAATCACAGGAAGGAATGCGCATTGTCAGTTGGCTTGACATTGAACCTGACGCAAAGTAAGTTGTCAGTGATTCCGAAACATATACTGTAAATAGTTGGACTAAACGGTCTCAGTGCCGCCATTTCATGCACTGTGTTGCTAGAGCGTCAGTCATACATACTCTGACAGAAGAGAAAGACTCAGTATGCTTCCTTAATATGTGTAACTTGTTTGTCAATGTTTTGTTTCACCAAATTCCTGGGCTTTTGTGATATTGGAGTCTCTGTTGATGTCGTCATAGTGAAAGGAAACTGCTTTGTCGGCTGCTTTTGACCTCTGCAGATGTTGTGGTTTATCAGTAACCTTCTATAGCGTCACTATCATAATGTCCAGGGTATCAGCAGATGGCGCACCAAATCCAATTAGAATTAGAGCCAGGTCAATTGGAAAGATCAGTCTGAAGAGCGTGGGGAGCAATTTAAGGAGGATAAGCCAAGTCAAACAGGTATGTTTGAAGACCGGATCTGAAAAATGATAAAGTGTTAGTAATAGGAAGTCATACTGGTAATGAATAATTGGGAGCCTAAGGCCACACACTGAGAAACAGCTAGTGCCAATGACTGTATGAGAATGTCAAGCCAGTGCGCCATCGCCATCGTAGCTTGGCTACAAGAATGGGTTATTGTTGTCCATGTGATCTGTCTTTGGTCTCTATAGAAAGGCCAGTCCACGTTGTGATGCGAGAATGAGGAACAGCAAATGAAAGTCCTGCTCTGAATATATACCTAGTGGAGTGATTAGTATCTTAATTATATAGCATGGCTTTATTATACTAAAAGACAGATTTTATAATTAATTCAGTGTTTGATAGGAAGCCAATGTAGGGACTGTATAGCTGGGGATAGATGGGGTTTATGTTAGACTGCCGAGGTTTCTTATTATATCTGTTGTGGAAGAATAGCAACACAGCAATTGCCTTATGATATTTGACTTGGACTTGCCATTGGTTATGTGATTGTTCCACTAAACATCTCATTGATTGTATCAAGGCATATCAGTGTTTTTATAAGAGTCCATAGAAACTGCTTATATTATGCATCAGTATGAAGGTATTTGTGCATCCATGTTGATACCCTGAGGCTACACACGTTTTGGCAGACTTCATTTACTTGCACAACTTAACTTGCACAATGGCAATGCTCTACGTGGCTAGGGAGAGTGGCTAGGGAGAGTGGCTAGGGAGAGTGGCTAGGGAGAGTGGCTAGGGAGAGTGGCTAGGGAGAGTTTTGGATGACCCATGAACCCAAATCCAATGATATGCTTTTACACTGTATTACAATTTGCACCTAACTAAATTGCATAGGTAATACTTGAATGTCTATGCTGTCCTTGTGCAGCTGATCGGGTGCTTTGGGTGACATTCTGAGTGACTAAGGACGATTCTCTGAAGTGTTGTTGTTGTTGTTGTTGTTGTTGTTCACTCTGGTTGTTTCATTCTTCCAATTATATTATTCACAGATTATTTTAAGGGATTTTTTTCAACAGCTCAATAGGCAGACGACAGAGTCCTCCTCTTGCAGCTGCAGTTCCATTGTTAATCAGTCGCTCTCTGCAAACTGTTTCATTTCAGTTCCGCAGACAGTTGAACATTCGGTTGTTTAGACTTTCACTAATACACTTGTTGACCGGTGGGGTGGAGTTCGTCAGGGCCGTTTGTAACTGAGCAGCCTCTGCTACTGCTTTGGGTAAACCTACCGGCTGCTTTTCGATTTGCTGTCACTTAGACAGCTCCTAGAGACAACTCCTATAATTGACTTTATCATTTGAAACAGTTAGCAGGTGTTTTAGTTTATGAAAAATAATGCTGATTGATCAGTCAATAGATTGATTGACTGGTGGGGAGGGGATTGATTGATTTAATTGATATGCTTTGTTGATTGGTTGATGACTGACTGGTTTGGTTGGTTGATTGTTTGGATGACTAGATGGGTTATTGGATAGTAACTGTGTGGGGGCTGTTTGATTGACTGAATGGTTGGTTGATTGATTGATTGATACTGAATACTTGATTGGTTTGATGGTGATTTTTGGTACTTTAATGTTTTTTGAAACATTTCAATGCAGACATTTACAAAAACCGCAGTTGTGAACTCCTTGACAGAAGTGGAAATGTTTGAATGCACGAAGTGTCGTTCATTTGTAAATTAACATTTGTTTTTATTTATTTTTACTTTCTCTGTGTTGTTGTTGTGACTGTATTTAGTTATAAGCTTTGATAAGTGATTTGTGAAATATGTGCGTATTATTTTTGTTTTTGAACACTTTTATATACACGGGTAAAACTGTGTTTTCATGAGGCAAATGGCCTACAACGGCCTAAATTCAACTGACTTATTGTTTCTTGTGATTAGAACAGAGTTATTCTTGCAGTTATTGAGGGTTTTAAGCATTCATTCTTTTCCAATATTGATAAGTGATAACCTATGCCATATTCTTGTGTAGCACTTAGACTTAATTGATGAGCTATTTGACGACTGTGTTTATTCTTGCATTATTTTTCATTTTGGAACACCCAGAGTTTTGACTTATGGCCAGATAATTATATGCTTGACTAGAGCTTCATTAATGTCTGTGTCTTTAGACCATTGCTTATATTATCAAGTTATGATTTTCTTTGTCAGATCAAGCATATATTCTCAGGATTTATGTTATACATTGCGATTACATTGTATACATTGTAGAGTACCGTATTATGCTGTGTTGCATTGTCATTGTGGCTTGTTCTTATTTTGCCTGTTTCTCTAGAATTGGACTGCTTAGCAGAGATGGGGTCAGGGGTCATGGAGAGGCGGTGAAGGAGGAGGAACCGATGGATTCGAAGTCTAGGGAAGAAGGCGTCAATTTGCCAGGTATTAATTATGATACCTGTAATTGCTTTGGAATTAATAAGTTGGCAGTTGGTTAAAGCGTTTGATTGAGTTCAATTCATTTTATTTCGGCTGCAGTTGGACTCAGTATTTAAGCAGGGGTTGCAGAGAATCGAATGAATCAATTCAGTTGCATTGCAGAGCACTTGTTAGCAATTGCAGTGCTTTTGCCGGGCAGAGTGCAGTTTCTTTTGTAGTCAAAACTCATTATAAGTGATCCGGATTGGAGCTGGCCAGGAGACCAGTCCCAACAGCCTGTAGTTTTTAAGCATTCATTCTATAGTTTTCATTTTAAGTGCATCGTATGGGAGGAGATGGTTGGCTGGGAAGATGAGGGGTTCACTGGGGAGATTCATAAATGAGAGAAAATTGTGCCCACCCTACAATTAGCCATTTCTTTTAGAGTATTTTCAGTTGCCTGGTATGCTTTGTATGTGCCATGGACTGCTAAATGTATGCGCTCTGTTAGTGCAGTTAGAGTCAGTGCAGTGGCGTCGCCAGGAATTCTTGGTTGGGGGGGCAAAAGGGGCTAGCGTGTCAGATTCCTTACTCACCGCTGCCCACCCCCCTCTTCACAGAAAACTTTCTCACTGGATTTGCGTGAATCTGGTAGGTGGTCTCGGGCAGGTTGGGGGAGCACTTGCCCCCATTTGTCGCCCCCCCCGTGGCGACGCTAGTGCCTGTTTGACATTGGACAATGCAAGGATTATTGCTACAGTAGGCTATAGATATGCAAAATCCAGAAGAGTGATGAAACAAATTAAAAGCACATTTTCGTTTGTCCCCAGCTTAGCTGAGTCAAACCGTACTAGAATTGTCAATATATTACGCCTCAATTTTATTCTAGAGCATTCGAAATGCCCCGAAAAATGGTGAGCCATTTGAAACGACACTATACAAAGTCTTTCAGAAATCTGTTGTCTGTCAAATGTCTAAAAAATCGAACGAGAGATAAGGAGGGGTATATTAAGAGAGCTGGTTTCTTGTAAGACAAGTTCTATAGAAAACAAAAATATTATATAATTGATAGCCTGTTTGCAGTGCGTTTCCAGGTATTTTTGGTTGGGGGGAGGGCAAAAGGGGCTAGCATGTCAGATTCCTTATTCACCCCTGCCCCCTTCACAGAAAACTTTCTCACCGGATTTACGGGAATCTGGTAGGTGGTCTGGGGCAGGTTGGGGGGGGGGGAACTTGCCCCTATTTGTCCCCCCATGGCGACGCTAGTGAGTCAGTGTACTTCATCCATCAAAACCTCTCTCTCTACCTGTGAACACTCTAAAACCCATTGTCTTTTCTCACTCTTTTACTTACGTCATGTAAGTATGTATAATTATTTGGTATTATTTGGTATTGACATACGTTCAGCTATTGTGATGATTTTAGTATTTATGTGAAAGATGGCAGAAGTTTAGAAGGAGCCTCAAGAGAATAAAATGACTGAAGGAAGAATGAAAGCTATAGGCTTAGGAACAACTTCATGAGGAACAACTTCTCCATTCAGAGGAGAATTCCTGTTTGGCAATGGAGCAGTTGTTACAGTCTCCACAGAATAAGTTTTTGTATTAGTAGCCAGAGAGTCGACCTTTTGCTGTTTGGCATTTTCAGCGGGCTTTGGATGCCACATCTAGGAACTGCTAATTAATAGAATGAACGGAAGACGCATGCAGTGGAGAGACATTTTGACTTCTTAACTGCAAGAAGTCTTGCAAATGTGTTGGTTGGATATAACTATCCATGCTATTCTTGGTACAGACGTTGCTTATTCGATTATCTCTGGCTCTGTGAGATGAGAGCAGAATTGAATGCTAACAGCATATGATGACGGTTTTAGTACTGAGAGGTTAATGCTTCCAGAATTACTATCCACCGGTAATAGTGGGAAAGGAGTTATCGAAGCAGAAGGAAAATGGAATAGCGTACTTGGCAGAATGCATGGCTAGCTAAGTGATCCGTTATTAGCAAGACCTCTTGTTAGTATACATTTCCTGCTGGGCATCTGGGCGCTCCATCCTAGGCCTAATTGCAGCGTTTATGGTAGACGCAAATGTCCGGAGGAGGAGGAGGAGGAGGAGGAGGAGGAGGAGGAGGAGTGGTTACGGGATATTTAGTGCGTTTTGGAAATCATTCAGAGACCAGCACTGCTTGAAGCCATAGTTCGGCCCCAGTTTTTACAGCAAACTGTCTCAATGCACTGCTTTTTTTAAAGCGCTTGAAAGTAGATCTAATAATCGACTGAAAGGTGTGTGTATAATGTAGCCTAATATGATATAATATAATATTGTGTGTGTGTTGTCACTTTCTTTGTTGACATGATTATAGCTGACCCCATTGCAGTGTTTTAAGGCAAATAGATTCTTCTTGACAGAATTTTACCAATATGGCCTCTGTGTGCTTTCATTCATTTATTGAATTTTATTCAGTAAGTAAGTCAGTCATTCAATCACAAGTACTTGTATAGGACCATTGTCGAATTACTTCCTGGCATCGGGTAATGGTTATTCAATGTAAGTTCAATTGACAGATTGTAGGGTCATCAATATCAACATTTATATCAGTCAGACTGATGGATAAGGCTTAAAATGTTTTAGAATGTCTTATGTATCTGATACATTCAAAGTTGGACGTAATTCTCTTAGGACTGAACAACAATGGAGCTTTTCTTGTAAAAATTGTGCTTGTTCATTGAGCTGTTGTTGATGGTTTAGGAGTCAAAGTGTGGTCTGTGTTTAAGGGTTAGGCTGATCATGGTAAGGGGCTGTGGTGCTTGATGCTTATTTGTAGATGGAGGTCCCATGATCCATAGATGTGTCATATTTCACCGTGATGAGAAGGGCTTTGGGTTTACAGTTTGTGGAGACAATCCAGTGCTTGTGGAGAATGTTAAGCTAAGTAAGTTTAATCCTGTGTCTTATCTTAGCTGTGGACCATTTTGCTATCCTACACAGCTGTCTTGCATTCCTATATATTTTGTCAACAATTATTCTTGGGCTTTATATTTGGTTTGGTCCGTCTATGGTTAGTTTTAGATCTGTTAAGTGCTTGAAATGGACTGCCATAAGGAGTAATCAGGTGGTTGTTTTGGTGGGGATAGTGGCAACATTTTGCTGTTTAAGTTTTGTTTGCATTTGAATTTTAGTAACTTTCTAAGACAAGTTGCTGATATTTCTAGCTGATCTCTGTCAGTTTGATAGTATTGTGAGGAGTTGTTTACCATAATATTTCATTTCTGCTCTTGAAGATGGCGCAGCGTACAGAGCGGGGGTTCGAAAAGACGACCAAATAGTGAAGGTAAAATGATTGCCTCCCTTTTCCTTTCACTTCATCAGTTCTCTTGCCAAACAGAGAGTGGAATCTTTTCAGGCGTGTCTTTGGTTCTTCATGTGTTCTTGTGTCTTATCTTCATATCCTATCCTGCTTTTGCCATTTATTCAGTTTACTGTTGACTATTGCTTAGTTTTTAACTGTTGTGCAGAATTATTTGTCTGCTTGTGCTGTTGACAGAATACTAAAGAGCTTCTTGTGACTTACTTGCATTCTTGTAATCAATTCTTAGAGATTGTGGTTTAAAATCTGTTGCAAGTGGAATATACCTTTGTGATGTTACAATGTTCAGGTGAATGGAACGCAGGTACTCAATTGCAATCACACGGAAGTCGTCAAACTCATCAAATGTGAGTGAAGTGTTTGAATATACATGTTTTCAAAATCTTTGTCTATTGCTCATCATCATTATCAGGTGTTTCTGTTCAAACCAGTTTTTGTTTTACTCCCTGTCTATTGGTTGATCATAGAATGAATGATTGTAGGAGTAACAGATTAAAGGAACTTTGAATAAATTACATCATTGTATACAACATTAATCTGCTTAAATGGTTTTATTGCTGTTGGGGTCAGATGTGTGCCTGATTTTCTTTCAACTTTACTGTAATCTGTGGGTGTCCAGTGGGTGTTCAATGGGTGTACATTTGATGTAATGACCGACGGAGGTGGAGAGGAGTGATTCTTTTACTATTTCCTTTAAAATGAGAGCCGTTGTTTTATTGGTGGCATCACCTATAAGGGCAATAAGATAATATATATATATATATATATGTATATATATATATATATATATATATATATATATATATATATATATCTGTGTGTGCACTTTTAATCTGATGTGTGATTGGTGGAAGGTCATTGACCTTGGCCTGTGCTGTGGATGCAGACATGATGGAGCCTTGCAGGGGAATTTTTGACCCGCGAGAGTGTTTTGGGTCTTTGAGTAGAAGCCCCTCTCGGGTGGGGGGGGTGGGGGCATAGTGCGGCGGCGGCGGCAGGGTCTCCTCGCATGCAAATGGTAGCCAGAGTGCTTAGTATGCTTTGTTGAACCCATGGCCCATGCTACTGAATAATGCCTCCAATGCTCAGTCATTTGACTTTATAATTAGGCTTTATTTTAGTTGTCAGGCCTATTTATCTCACCGTTGCATTTGCTGATCAGTTACAGTAGAAAACTTTGGTTGATTGTTTCAATGCAATGGCTTTGTTTGTGATCGTTCTTGTACTGTGTCAGAGTTTATGTAGCCCCAATGTGGTTCTTAGGATCTGTCTTGGTTTAGGAATTCAAGCATGGTTACTAATTTGCCTTTGATTGAACTAGAATTAGAACATAGAGACATTCTTTGTCTGATCTGAGTTAACTTCAAAATCTTTGACGGTGACTTGTGAGCTCATGATCTGTGGATGTATCATTGATTCGTGGATGTATCATTGATTTGCTCTTTCTTTGCTCAGCCAATCACCTCTTCTGTTCTGTCAGACTTGTCTTTGAGACGGGACTCTCAAATTGAACCCTAACTTGTAGGCATCTTATAGTGGCTTGTGGACTGCTTTGCTGGTCTATGAGGCCCTGTGGGAGATACTGTGTTACCCAGTCACACTGCGCTTGCCTGACACTTGCAGTGACCCGTTACCAATCGATGCCTTATAGTGAGGATGTCGTCTGCGCGGCCTTTCCTTAATCGTCTGACAGACAGGAAGTGGTGTGTTTGGGTCACGTGACTTGCCATCCAATGATAAGCTTAATGCCATTAGGAGTCTGTCAGAATTGAATAAATATTGCGGCTGTCGGAGCAGATGAGAAGCTGGGACGGCCGATGGAAGAGGACAGTTGGTGTCACCGTATGCACATCAATTGCTTGCCGTGTTTTCCAAAAAGAGCCTTCACTCATTTCTAATGCTTTGCTCTGGCACATGCATGCTTTTGATTCTTCCAGACACAGCCTTCAGAGTCACGTGGATTCTACTGCAATGTAATATTTATATAGCACAATTTCTGTTCCTTCTGAAAAGAAGCAAGAGAAGATCACAAATTGTTTCTGAAAGTTTGATATTTGATATTTTAGAATAAGCGATTCTCTGAAAGAGAATTGTCCTATAGAGACATAAGCTGTGTCTAAAGACAAATTATTCTTGAAATGTTTCACTGTTTTTTTTTGTTCTGTTTTGATATTTTGCCACCTGCAGAAGAGACCTGTAATTAATGATGCAGTTGTTATTCTGGGAGGTGATGAGCGCATGTCTAGCGACAGGTCTGTTTTAAATCTAGTAAAATACTTACCTGGTGCAATTGATGGCCCTTGACCTTTGACTTACAGGTCATGACCTTGACTGTGAAACGCCGGCCTGTGTATGCCGGCACTTGTTGGGTCTGAATTGCTTGCGCTGGTCTGTTCACTTACAGTCGGAGACCCCACTGTAGTCGTTCGTGGCCCGTCCATGTGTGTTTGTTCAGCGGTATTTGGATTCAGTTGATGACGTCATTTTCCAGGACCTGGATGGATTGATTGATGCTCAGATACTAAATATCCAAATATCCGAGTCGTCCTATTATAATTGCTGCAGTTCGATTCATCTGTCGCTTGTGTTTTACTTTCTTGGATCTTTATAATGAATGCAATTCTTTTGAATATAAGAGGTTTTAATAAACAGACGGCATTAAAGGACAAGAGATCCAAACAAATCCAAGATTGGCAAAAAACGTGACGAGGAATGCCGGTGGAGAGAATTGCTTTGACGATCCTTTGACATTTCAGTGTTTGTTGATTTTATTTCTGATTGGAAAATGTGGGACGTTGATTAATTTGGTGTATTTGGCAAAATTCGTGGCTGTCATTCTGGCGACTGTTTGGCCGTGGTCGAGGCCCTCTTGTGACACGCAATGACCGAGATTTCTGGTCCAATAACTGTCTGTCCAGTAAAAACATTTCAACCAATGATAATAATAATATATAATATTATAATATTATAATATATAATATTATAATATATAATATAATATAATAATACCAATAATAATAATATTATTATTATTATTATTATTATTATTATTAATGTCACTTTCATCTCGGCTAACTAGTTCCCTAGTTTCCTGCTCCTCGACCAGCGTTGCAAACTATCGGTTGCCAATGGAATTATAGTATGTGTACTTAAATGTTTGTCGTTATTATGCTAACGGAGAAAAGGTGAATGCCATGTGAACAAGCGCTTCTAGAAATCGCCGAGTAGGCAGACGATTGCCCGCAGCGCACTTGCTCTGCCTCTGCAGCTTCTCCCGCCATCACCGCCTTCACAATAGGGTGAGAGCCTTCGTTAGCACTTGCTGTCAGTGCGTGCGTGCGCGCGCGGAATGATCCCTGCCTGCCTTTAGGAATAAGTTAGCGCTATAAGGCAGTTGTTTGGCTGCCTATTAGAGGCTGCCTTGACTGACGTTATGGAAATTCAGAGAGTAATTGAAACCGTGAGAAATTTCAAAGCCACCGTAAAGATTTAAAGAAAAACGAAGTCAAAGTGCTGTGGAAATGGACGACCTGTTTATCACTTCTGCCACTAGAAGCATAATAATTGCTGGGTATTAAATGGATATAATGGACTTGCACTTCAAAAGACTCGAGATTTGATGCGAGGAGACTTGACCGTAGATAACACGAGCATGTGATTATTTATTCTCTCTGGAAGGGATTTGTTGACTTTCTTCTTCCGTAGCAGAGGTGATGATGATGCATCGTAGGACCAAGTCCGGTGAGTTTCTGCTGCCTGGCACCAGGCTGTGTACATCCCATCTAATCTCATTAGTCTTATCTTATAGTACACATGTACTTATGCTTTTGTACGACTGTTCCAAATGCATTTTGTGATGCTGTGTTGCTGAATGTTAGATATAATTGATGGTATAGCTGTATGGGCCTATGGGGAATCTTTTCATATTGAATTTTATTCACAAAACATAACCAACTGAGACGTTACTAGTCAAATCCATTGACAGCTGTCTAAAGTATTCGTACCAGAAGAATAGTTGGATTACTTATTGTTGTATTTGACTTAATATTGTTGCTTAGTTGGCAGTTTGCATTTCATGTGATGGCAGAATGAGCATTATATTATATGCACTTCTTTGTACTATTTCATATAAAATATGCTATTATTTATATATGTACAGTGCTGAATGATGTATTTGTAATGTATTAGACTTACACATCAAAAGTTCTAGGCCATTCAGATATTTGCCAAAGGCAACAATACTGCCTAAAATAGCGAATGACATTTAAATTAATTTTTGTTAATTCTTCTCCATCTCATGCATATTCTCTAGCAAGCACTCACCCTCTGCACCACACAACTGCAAAATTTAGGCACTGTCTCCTATTGTAATTACAGTGTTGTAAAGTAACCAAGACTAGTTATCTCATCATCATCATCATCATAGTTGCTTTCTGCCAGCTCATTAGCGGCAATAGTTAGACACGAAACTTCTCCATTAATCTGTTTCCGTTGTTTGTCTCTTTCCATGGATTACAATAGCGCTATATAAATCAGCCTATAAATAACTAACTAACTACCCGGTAACTGATATCTGGTATCTTTCAAAGTCTTCTTTGATGTTATCCATCCACTTTTTCCTGGGCCTTCCTCTTCCTCTCTTGCCTTCTTTGTATGTGTAGAGTGCTTTATATGGGGGTCTGTTGTCTTTCATTCTTTTTACATGTCCATACCATCTAAATCTTCTTCTCTTCTGATTTTATCTATTATTGTCTCTTGCATATCCAGTATTTTTCTGGTGTGTTCATTTCTTATTCTTTGTAGTCTGCTTACTCCCAAAATCTTTCGAAAGCAGCTCATTTCTTTACTTGTTCTATGCTATTTCCTTCTAAAGATATGTGTATACTTTTCTCTCTCATTTTGCTGACTGCCCTGTGTTAAACCAGAGTCCAGATCTTCTGCTTGTTTGACTTACTTGATCAGTGAGCCTTTTGTAGTCCTTGTGCTTTATCCGGGAGTAGGCTTACATCATCTGCAAATTTTAAGTTTGATATATTTTCTCTCCCCTACAATTCATTCCAATGTACTTTTGATTCTCAGTTGCTGCTTATCTACAGAGGTCCTAATTGATTGGCTGTAACACAGTGAGGCTTTGTTGCTATACGTCATTATGCAGTCACATTGACCCCTCCTCCCCTCCACCTCCCTCATCTGCCCGCATGTTATGCAATCCTACTGAGCACGAGGTCTTCAATCTTCATCACTCATTGATTTCATTTTTGGGAGATGGGGGGGGTGAGGGCCAACAGGGGCGGCGTGGCATCCGTTTTACAATGCAGTGACAGAATCCTGAGGCAATTAGTGCAGGTGCACTTAATTGTATGAAATTTGAGGGAACCGAGTAGCCAGTGTGGGGGAAGTGGGTTCAACTACGGGGATGACAATAAGAGTGTTTGACTGTAGATTATACCATATTCCATATTTTTGTTGTTGTTGTTTTGCAGCTGGTTCGTATGTTGCATTGACTCTGCTTGGACATCAGCCAGTGGCCGCCACAAAGGCCCTGGAAACCTTGGAACAGAGTAGCCCGATTGGCACTCCTGCAATCCCGTCACTCATCCAGGAAAAGGGAAAGATATCCAGTCCACTGGCAGTCGATGTAGGGTGTTGCTGAATTTCTCATTGTCTATGATTTTCTGATTTTATCGATTAGTGTTGAAGTTTAATCATCATCACCTTTAAGAGTCCTGGTTTACCTGTGGTTACCTGTTGACTTTCATCCATAGAATTTCTGAGCAGTCAGCTTTTTCTTGCTTTCTTGTCCGGTTTCCATAGTTTTAATTTGGATAATTTTTTACAGAGGAGCTTCTGAACAAACTACCAATGTCTTTCTCCCCTCCCCGCATTCCCCAACAGCTCGTTTAACGCTTACTAGTCTAGTAGCCCAGAGGAGGGAGCATTGGATATTTTTAATGGTTTACGGTTACATTCTGTGAAATTTGGTGTTAAAATGTTGTAGCATGATAAAGATTTGCAATTCAAGGCCCAGCGAGTAACAACTATACAGTTGATGTACAAACAAGTATTTGAGGAGTATGAGGTATGAGACTCAACTGTTGTGTACGATATTCTAGTCATGACATATGTTTAGGCTTTGGTGGTGGTGGTGGTGGTGGTGTTACCGCCAAGTAATTTCATTTTAAAAGTGCTAAATTGTGGGAGAAAAAATAAAACCTTAGTTGAGACAAAATTTCACTGAAACAATAAGTCCTGCAATTAATTCATCAATAAATCATTCAGTCAATCAATCATTCAATCAAAAGCAGGCATCCGTGGATATGACTTGAGTGTAGAATCATTGTTCAGAAATATTTCCATTGTTGGTCATTGGTTGAGATCCAGTTTGTCCTCTTCCAATTGACTGAAGGTCTGAAGACATCAAACCTCAGAGGGAGAGAGGGAGTAAAGAATAACATTGAATCAATAAGAGGATGTCAAGATCGAACAAAGTGGAAATCCTTGGTCGCTAACGTAGAATTACACAGCACCTAGAGAAGAAGAATACTATTTACTAATTTTTATCCATCTGCTTTAGCCATTAATTAATATGAAACTTGTATTGAGGTCACCTCTGCAATCTGTGTTGAATATGCAATTGAGCATATAGTACAGTAGAATCTTATTATAGCAGTCATAGGGACGTCCACTTCTCATCCATTATGTTCAGAATGACCTCTTACTAAGTCAGTTTTAATAAGATAGTATTGTAGGAGAATTGCTGCAAGTTACAACCTGGCTTTCCTTGTAACTGCTGTTCATATTATGGCCAGATTCCAATGTTGAACAGGCTGGAAACAGTGGTCGGTGAAATTTAATATTAAGGACAAGAGATAGGAGGCACATGAAGGAACATAAGTGATAATCAAAAGGAAGGCAGATAAGAAGAGATAAGCAGTTCCAATTGGGTGTAGAGCTTGATAAAATCACAGGCAGAGCCTCTGGCTGGCATTGTTGGCTTCTGTTTGCACTGTTTGTAGTAATGTACATAACAGGTGATTTGCACCTAGTTCACTGCGGTATTAAAGGTGCTGTTCATTTGCGTTGTATTTTGCTGCCAGTGGTTGGTGTAAGTTATGAAGCAGCACCGGTTGTTATCTGGTTAAATATCGAGGGAGGGAGGGAGAGAGAGAGAGAGAGAGAGAGAGAGAGAGAGAGAGAGAGAGAGAGAGAGAGAGAGAGAGACATGTAGCGGCAGTTAGACAGACTAATGGGCTGACAGAGACGGTTATTGGCATTGTTTGTGCGTCTGCACAACATGATGTTTTTGGCATTGTCTTCAAGTGGTGTTTTTGTGTGAGGTGCTGTTGGAGATTGTGCACCTATTTAGCGCTGATTCATAACGGATGCTGGGTTTGTGGTTGCAGTGGAGCGTTGGGTTCCATGGCTGATTCCGTGGATCATAAGTGGTGCGCGCCATGCCAGCAGAAATATTCTTTGTGGGTGTGAGCTGACACGATGTCTCTCTCAAAAGGAATGATTTTTTTTCCATTGCACATTTCCCAGTTGACTGTGGAAAAATGTTACCATAAGAGAGGCTGTGGAGAGAGTGCCTGCCAAAAGCAACATTGATTGAATGTTTGTGATTGTTGGAAAGTTGTGTGTCCACATGCAGTGCTTAACCGATGGAACCATCAAGTTTGTCATGAGTAGTGTGGCTTTTTTATAGTTGCTAGTGTCTTTAGTACAAAATTCCATGAAACTGTTGAACTCAGTGACCTCTTTACTACGCATTCCTAGGCGATTAATATTCAGTGACACTGGTATTTGTATGTCATAGAAACATGGCAGACAGTTTAGGGAGGCGTGTAAAGCAGCAGAAATATTCTTTGTGGGTGTGAGCCTCAGAAGAGGTTAAGAATCAATGCTGTAATTCCTTGTGATGTCTCTCTTCAAAAGGAATGATTTGAGTTGGAGTCTTTTGTGGAAGTCTTTTGAATTGCTGACTGTGGGAAGTATGTTTGCAGAGTTTGATGTGTGTTTTTTTTTACACAGAGGATGAAGGCTGAATATGAGAAGAACCCAAGTGAGATCCTGCAGCAGAAGCTGCAGATGAAGCTCCAGATGGTCAACCGGGTGGAAGACCAGCTGCGCACCATTGATTCCAACCATACTATGGTAGTTCTACTTAGTCACTGAGTTCATTTATTTCAAACTCTTATGAGACCAATTTGTTCTTCTCTCAGAGATGATTGAATTCTTGTTCCATAGTCTTAGTCATCTGATGTGTTCACCAATTATTGTGTTTTTCTTTTGCAGTTAGTGTGAAAACTGTGCTGTAACTTTGTCACAATTTAAACTTTTCGTAAGTTTTCTTACTGTAAGATCAGTTTTGTTTGTTTTGTCGCCCAGCTGTCGTCTGCGTCGTTGACGTCATCGACGTCGCGGTCGTCTGCCGGTGATTCTTTGCCGCCGCCGCCGCAGTCTCGGCCATCGTCAAAGCGACCGTCAACTGGTTTGAATGTCGTCAGTGATAAATCAGGAAGTCCGGACGTTGTTTCCCAGTTGCCAAGTTTTCTGCATCGAGGTCCAAAGCCCTGGGTTTGTTCTACCAAAGTCTGTGTGTATCCTATGAGAATTTTCAATCAGCTAACGTCGTCTTTGCTGATGATGGGAAGAGGAAAGAAAATATAGGAGCTTGGAATAGGTTGAATTCGAGTTCTATGTAAAAGCATTTCTTGAGATGAAACATTCTTATTTTGTTGAGTTTTAGATTTGTTTTTAGGAATGGAGATGCAGCTGTGTTGTCTTATTGCTTGTCTTCATTTTCTTTGCATGGAGTCTTGATGTTCACAATTTAGCTTTTTTTTCAGTTCAGTTTTGGCACCCTTGCGTCATCGCTCATTGAAACGGGTTTCTGTAGTGGAAAAACATTTAGATTTTGAAAATGTTCTGCCTTGTTATTTGTGTGCAACAGTTGCCAAGTGTCTCGCTAGTCCAGAAACAGTTTTGTTTTGTTTTAATCAGTTGAATATCTCAAAAACTACTCAAGAGAGCAGGCTAAAATTTTACAATCTTTCAGATGGATGTTTGAGAAGCACTGGAAAAACCAGCATTTCTTGAGATGAAACATTCTTATTTTGTTGAGTTTTAGATTTGTTTTTAGGAATGGAGATGCAGTTGTGTTGTCTTATTGCTTCTTGTCTTCATTTTCTTTGCATGGAGTCTTGATGTAGCTGGGCAGTTCTTCGGCACCCTTGCCGCTCATTGAAACGGGTTTCTGTGTGCAGTTAAGAGAGAAACCACAGCAAGAGAGGAGCGATGCAGCGACTTTGAGCAGGGCAGAAGAGGCTGATGTTGAAATGGTCGCTGTACGTCAAATGATTTGTTTTCTTGGTTTTGTTGGAATTTTAAAAATTTGCAGAACATTTTGTTGATATCAATTCATTTCCAAGAATGAGAAAGGTTGATTCTGCTCTCTATTCTAAAAGAATGAATCTTCTTTACTTATTTCATACCTTGTAATGTAAATAGTATTACCAGCTTTGATGTGCCATTGTTATCTGTATTCATTTTTCCAGGCATCTGTGATAGGAACGCCTGCAGTGGAGTCTTCCAGCGTTCCCTTGTCGTCTGCGTTTTCTGATCCAGTGTCAATCATCTCCCAAGACGTCTCATCTCGTGACGCTGCGGAGAGTGAAGTGCCATCGTCTGCCAATCTTCAACAGGTGGGTTTCACTCCATTTGCTGTAAGCGGTTTAATTATATTATTATTATTAACCCTGGTCACCATGTGATCTCTGCTTTATGATGGCGGTGGTAGTGGTGATGATGATGAGTTCTCTGCACAATGGCAAGGCTTGGCTTTGAACCAGTGACCCTGCAATTGCAAGGCAAGATTCCTATCACTACTCCACCACCCCCTTTTTTGTCAAAATAAATAGACTAATTTTTAGTTGTGTATATTAGGAAAAAGTTTTCTTTTATATAACAGTTTGGTTGACAGTTGGTCGGTCACTTGCCTGACGTGGTTGATGACTGCCTGTCTCCTGAATTTTAATTTGCATTGCAAATGTTATGTTAATTTTATGTTAATTTTGAGCATGAATCAGCGAAGTCAGATCGTTTGCTAGCGGCAAAGTCCAAGACATTTATTCAGGAGATTTTGCCAATCTACCTGCCCAAGAATTGTGATTCATTCTCACCTGAGGTCACCTCTTAGGTCACCTGTGTAGTTGCATGACATCCAAACTGTCACCAAATCAATCCGTAGAAGCTGTGGTCATTTCCGTCATGCATCAGAACACCAAGTGACGTCACTGGGATTGTTGTTGTCACTGGTTGCAGTGACATTTCTGTCCCATTTATTTAGAATTCCTCCAATTTCAAAATACTATTCTTGAGAAATTTGTTTGTTGACATCGATGACGTCACTGTCAAGAACTGTTCTTATAATAGAATGACAGTTGATTGGGTTAGATGTAGCACAGCAGCAGAGTCAGAGAAATACGAAGGCGCTAAGGGACTTTGCATGTTTGCCTGTCCGAGTGACCGTCTTTTGAAGATTTTCGTTGGAGGAGAGGATTTCTTTATACTCGGAGTTGATTGGTTCGTTGATTTCTGTTCATCCCCTCAAGGTCAGCGTCCTGAAGCCTTCGCTCAAGGTCATCTCGCCCAACCAAGTGAAAGTCGTTGTCATGGAGGATTCTGACTTTACGACTGTAATGTATTCCTCTGGATTTTGCTCCTCACCGTAACCCGTGTTCCGCTTGTTCTTCGAGATCTCATGACAGCTTTCATCTTTGATCCATCGCTGCATGCTTAACAATTGCGCCCTTGTTTCTCTCTTTTGCTTCTTTCTCATGTGCTTATGATGATATTTCTTTTATGAGAAGTTGCTTTTGAATATTCATGCATCGCGTGGTTTCAGTAAGCGCTTTGTACCGTATTTTGATGCATATAAGTTTCACATAGAACCAAATCCAAACAGAAATTGCCGATGTTGTTTGCGCATCGGCCAAAATTAGCTCGGTCATTTGGATTATTTACATTCAAGCGTTATATGCATTAAAATACGGTAAAACACATATATATATATATATATATATATATATATATATATATATATATATATATATATATATATATATATATATATATATATATATATATATATATATAGGTAGGACACTATAGTTTGCTTATTCTTGCTTTTGTAGTGTCTTTTGTGGTAGTGGTTTGGTGTGTGCGTTTTGAAGGACTTTTATAACCTAGAGATGTGCTTTATCATTCGCCGAGGTCGTGTTTTCGTAGTCTCTGTGCGTCACCTTCTTGACTGACTGTTGATTGCAGTCTGTTGTTACCAAACCCTCTGCATGGTCTACTGGTTCCCTGTCATCGCCAGAGACCAGCGCCGCTGTCATTCCACATGCACAGGTGAATGTCATTTCCATTGAAGATGACGAATTTAGCTCCGATGACGACGAACACGTGAGTTGCTTTGTTTGTCTCTCTCGGGCCTTTCTGTGTTCCCTGTGCTGTGATTGGTCAATATTTTGTCATTCTTTTTTCCATTTTGACCTTCACTAAGGCCATGAACTGACTCCTGGGTCAAAAATTCAGGGGTTTTACAACATTACCATTTACTTCAGGTTTATGATAATTATGTGGGTGGGAGAAATTCTGACATCCTCTTATGTTGGGATGATTTCCTCCCTCTCCTCCCCTCCCTCCTTCCCATGCCATTTCTGTGCTGTCCTGGCGAATGGTAAGCCAGCAGTGATTGGCTTTGATGTAATGCTGACATTCAATGCTTTGCTGTAAAGCACACATTGCATATTGCAGAAGAGATAGATACAAAGAAAAGAAATTTCTCACTTGGGAAATCTTTCCAAATTGTAACGACTTTAATCCTATGGAGTTGTATGGAAGTGCTCTTGTATTGGGTCGTAGCGCATTCGCCTGCTTCTGTTATCGTAGAAGTTACGAATGCATGTTTGATGCATGAATTATGTGAGATTCTTATGATTTGTAACTTTATGCTTAAGCTTTTTTGTGGATACATCGGTGCTGTGTAGATAAATGCTTTGATCATGTTTTGTGAGTTTTCAGAAGCAGAATTTCCGAGTGATTTTCTGTTTTATTTTAAAATGTAGTTGTCTTGTAAAGTTGTGAACCTTCATCCTCTTTGAATTTCCCAAACAGAATCTGATTAACTTCTGTGGCTTTTTATTTGCACAACTAATGGAGATTTTTATTTGATTGGTTTAAATTAGAAATGACCCGATGAAGTTTGCTTTGCCCTTACTCGATGCTTACGTCATCTTGTAATCATTGCATGCAGATTTGATCAAGTATTCTTATTTGTTAATTGGGGTTGTTTGCTTTCATGTTTTAATTCAGAATATAGGATTTTCCAGTAGTTTTTTTTATCATAGATCAGGTAGCTCTCCATCTGTTGCAAGTTAAACATCACAAACAGAATTACCGGTATTTGAAATTAATGTTATCAAGACATTGTTGAAATGATTTAGGCAATCTACAGAACAATTTTCAGCCCTCGTTCGATCTAAAGACGAGGTTACTAAGGCCAGAACTTGTGAAGCGCCTCTTAATTTTTTATCAATAAAATTCAGTTAATGATGTTGAGAGTTTTGATGATTTTTGGGGTTGAAAAACCATCAAATATTTCCTTTCTTCTGACCTAATTCTTTCAATGTTCAGAATCTGTTCTTGTTATTCATTGTGGAGAGAGGAAAGTGCTTCTGATTGCTTGCATTGTTTTCGTTTTCTTAGGTTGATGACCCTGGAGCCTTCAGTGACCTCATGCAGTTGAGGCATCATCCAGCCCACTTGGCAGTTTTCCTTCACTATCTCATCTCCAACAGCGACCCTGCAGCCATGGTAACCACTTTAGCTACTTTATTATTACGAACATTTATAAAGCGCAAGTTCACAGTGCAGCAAATGCAAGCGCTTTGTTAAGCTTGTCATGGCTTGAGAACTGTTCTTTGAAATGGCATCTGCTGGATGTGTGTGTGTGTGTGTGTGTGTGTTGTAGGTGCCATTTGTGAGCTTTGACTGTTGTGTTGTTGATGTGATTTCTTCCAATGTGTGTTTGTAGCTGTTTTATTTTGTGACGGAGAGCTATGCACAAGGGACCATCAAAGAATTGCGCAAATGGGCGTACGAAATATTCTCTACTTTTCTCTGCGATCAAGCTGTGAGTCAGTTTGTAGTCATTATCAGTCATTTAGTTGTTTTAGTAGTTGTTTTTTTATTTGAAAGACAATTTCTGTAGCACTATGGGTATGGCAAAGACCAGGTTGAAGAGTACCGGTACTTAACATGCATAAGTGGGTCTTAGAATTTTGCTTGAATAAGGCAACAGAATTTACAGAATTTTCCAGGTAGTGAACTCCATAAAATTGGATTGCTATGATAGGTTGGTTGATCTATCATTGTGCTTGGCAGTTGCAACAGTTGCCTGTTGTTGTCATTATTGATCTTAGACAGTTTAAGAAGCGACTGTTAAACACCTATTTAGTCTGCTCAGTATTACATTATGTTAGTATTGGTGCTGCCCTTTGCATTAAGGCAATTTCTCTTGTCACAACCATAATAAATGTGCCAAGTTAAAGTGCTGAGGCAGAATTTGGTTTTTGTCTCAGCCCCTTAAAATTAACGTGGACGAGGTCACAGTGACCCAGGTCACCAACACCCTCCAGACAAGGCACGATCAAGAGGAGGCGATGAAAAACGTCTTTCAGTCGGCAAGGATATTTGCTCAGAATGAAATCAACGATCACCTGACGGACTTCCGTTCAAAGCGCGCCTTAGGTAGGACGCAGTTATCAACGTATTATATTCCGTGCACTTATATACAAATTATTCATGCCTGCAATGTCTCTCTGATGACACACGATCATGTCTTATGGGGTGTGTGAGAATATTGATCTTGTTCTTAGGTCTTGGAAGTCTCTATGGTGATCATGACCTGAAGGACAACATGGATCGTCAGTCAGAGATGCGTATTATCGAAAACACCCTCTGGAAACACTTTGAGCGCTTCATGTGAGCGACATTCCTACTTATTGTCAATTGTTTCTCTATCAACCTTTGTTCTTTTCTAATACACCATCGTCACTAACAGTAGGGGCAGGAAGATAGCAGAAGTGGTAACAACACAACGTTGGATGATGGAGCAGAAGGTCGCGGGTTCAAATCCCTCAGGAGCCCCTAAGGTCGACTCAGCCTTACTCGCTAGAGCGCGGTTATAACACCAAATTGAGGAGCAGCGTTCGCTGCGAAGTAAAGCGCGGGCCTAGACGTTTGGCTGGCGGCAACCTACTGTAGGTTAATAGCGTATGCCACCTGCATCGCTGTATGCCTAAGAGACCGGAGATCAGCACCGGCCCCAAAGCTCGAATTTGGGCATGGGAAAACTTTACTTTTTTACTAACAGTAGACTGCTTGTATTGTTGGACATGTTGTTCTTTGCTGTTATTAATTTGAAGAATGCCTAAGAGTTTGCTGAACGCTTAGTTTAATCTTGTGTTGTGTGTATGATGAAATGTTTGCAATGGACTTTGCAGGCACGAGGAAGAGGTCGATCGGAGCCAGGCAATGTCTTCTGCATTGGCAACGTTTTTCAAACAGATTGGTTTCATGAGTCAAAAGAACAACTCACTCCTCGAACGCTGTTCCAGCTTCAACGCCAGGGACAGGAAAATGTTCAAGTTCAAGAGCAACGCAAAAAAGGCAACGACCATCGACAGTCATTCAGTGCTCTGTCATCTATTCATTGTTACCGTCTCTTGACTAACAGACACTCAAGTGCCATTGTGATTCTATTGCCTTGGTGACGTCACTGTAGTGGTGATACAGATACAGTCAAACTGCCTAATGTCATTCATCGGCTTAAAGTCACTACATTTGTCGCGTCTAATGGCCATCCTCACCTCCTGCTTACCCATCGTGTAATTTGACAAGTCGTTGGATATGACATTAGATGGACTTGGCTGTCCGTTGATCGTAAAGCCTTTTGAGATTATGTTTTCAGGTGATTCATTTGAATGGCCATCAGTTCATCACTCAGCACTACTTTGTGACTGCAAACTGTTTCCACTGCCAGATTGTATTATGGGGAATCGGTAACCAAGGATACCAGTGCACAAGTGAGCATTTGGCCGACTGTAAATATGAAATTGTCAGTACTATTATTTCATGACTTTATACTGATTAAGGTGAATGGCCGAGGGTTTAATGACTTACATGAAAAAGCTGGTTCTGTGTGTTTGTTTGCCGACCGGTGGGGTTGTAATTGCCGCTGACGGCGTGTTTACTCGCCTGTCGTTGTTGTCTCAAACTGTTCTTCTTGTGTTGTTGTTGTTGTTGTTGTTGGCAGACTGTGACATAAATCTTCACAAGAATTGCGTTGATGTTTTCAAAGAGTGTTGCTCTAGCGGCAGCACTCTGCGCAAGAAAAAGGAACGCCGTCCACCCTCGATGTTTGACCTCATCTCTCGTAAACTGAGTCACACAAACCCGGCTGCCAGTGAGTGTAGTAGATGCTGAGGATGGAAATGTCAAATGTTGAATTAGAACAAAACGCCGTAGAATTTATTGATTTAACGAAGAAATGCATTTTCTGGAACTCGATTGGCTGAACCAGATTTCTAATAGTTTATTTAATCGTCAGATTTTTTGGTTTCAATTATTATTTAACTGATCACTTAATTCTAGGAACGGTCTTTTAGAATCTTGGCATTTACTGGTGAAGTTAAGTTTGTCAGGATGTTTAATAGCTTTTGTTTTGAAGATGTTTGGATTAATTTACTTGGTTTTTAGATTTTAATGCTGACTTTTCCATGATTTTAGTCAAAGAGGCACAAATTCAGCATTCTTTCAACAATGAGCCGACCTCAGCCAGTCCCTCAGTTGCTGCTGCTGCTGCTGCTGCTGTGAGCATCCGACAGGGGCTGCAGGAGACTGAGGAAGCAGGTGACTTATTTAGTTTATTAATTTAGTTTATTTAGTTAAATATTTACACCTTTGCATTGGTACAAATGGCTTTGCATGCTACTAATAATTAATTATTTACTAATGACTGTTACTGGTAGTATTTTTAAAAATCTTTACTGCTTGTAGAGAATGAAATACTTTATAATTATGAGTTAATGACTCAACTGCATGTAAACACGTGAATTGTAGCATGTTTATGAGCAGTTATTTGATATTTTGGACATGTATTCATGTGAATACCAGTATCAAGATTGGTTCAGTAATTGAATAGAAGTATCTCATGCTTTGATTTGTGGATGCTTGTTTCACTTATCTCCGTCAGTGATGAATGCCTTAGCTTTTATTTCTGACAAACTAAACCCTTTCAGCACTGCATGTAATTAATTAACGTTAATCAATTAATGCTAACATTGCATCACATTGAGGAATGCTAACTGAAAAGCGTCACATGAAGCGTGTTATGATCTGTGCATGTGAAGGTGTTTCGGTCCTTTGCTAGCACTGACTGATGCTTATGCTTTGCAATGATGCTAACATTTAACCAGGTGTCAATTCTCCAGATGAACCTAATGGAGCACTGGGCTCGAGTGTCACAAGGGCTGTTTCGATGCCCTCCGTCTGTGATGTTGGGCCCCACTGTGGCCCAAAATCGTCCACATCTACCTACACATTTCTTTCAAAATTTACCTCTAAGGACACAGGTAAAACTGGTTGTCGTGACGGTGCTTAGAGGTAATCTGATAATTGGCCTGGAGGCGGTCAACTTTACAGTTCATGTATTTGAAATGGCAAAGAATTAAATTTTGTGTCAAAATGTAGTCTTATGTTTTACTTCCCTAACTTGGGATGATTTAAGGCATTGGATATGATTATGTACATATGCTGTGTTTGAAAGGCGTACTTATGAATTGCTTATTGTGTTCTGATTTCAGATGCAACGCATCGTGGTATTTCTGGTTTCGTTGGAAGTTTGACGGAGTCTGAGAAGTCACAAGATGAGCCGATCGATCAGAGTCCAGACGACGACGACGACGACGACTACAATTCAAAGTCAGTTCCCCACTAATTGTACAGACGTCGCTTTCTCAAATGTTGTGAATTGTGATTTGGCAATATTATCTTTGACAAGACAGGTGACATAGTGCTTTAGTCACACCGGAGGAGGGAGGAGGGAGGTAAGGGCTTGTCTTAAATTCATGGTTGACACTCAAAGGACAGTTTTAATAGTTCATGCAGATATATTGGCATGTGACCTTGCTTTTTTGCTTGAATTCACTATGTTCTGTTTTTTGTAGCACTTTGTCTGTTGGACTTGGAAGGTCGGAAAGCCTGAGTCAAAAGGCTGGACTTAGAGCCAGTGTTAGGAGAACCCACAGGTTGGTCAGCAACAAACCATAGTTTGTCGTTTAACTTAGGAATTGCATTCATCTAGTTGTAGGGTTTGTATCATCAATTTTGACCATGACCGTAGCACTTGTATATAAACGCTGGCCAAATGACTCTGAAGGCTGCTGCTGCTGCTGATTGTATCATTTGTCAACAACAGGCATTTTATCAATCTAATTTTGTATTCTGCATGATTTCGTTCCAGTGACGTCTCACCTGACAACCAGGTTCTGACGGCAGCACAACGGGTGAGCAACATATCCGGCAGTTCTTCCAACTCCAGCTCCAGTCTTTCTGCCCGGTCAGTTTTAGTCATCTGTCCATTTGACTGAAATCCAGAGAACTCACATCCAACTTGTATTTCAGAGTGAAAGTTAGATGCAGTATTCTGAGGCTGAAAGAAGCTGTCGTTCCACTGCATCGAAGCTGTTCATTGCATCGCATAACTTTAATATTTATTTCTAGATTTCTGTCTCTCGCTCTCTCTCTACTGCGGAATGTAAAAGTGGATTCATTCTTTCTGTATTTTTGCTCATCTGCTGAATTTTGGTTTGGGACCGGTTTTAATGTATAAGAGCAATTTTTCCTTCACTGTTGTTTATGTTGTCGTTTTTGACGCTGACTTTGTCCGTTGCTGCTGCCAATCAGGACGAGCGACTCAAGTGAAGGTCTGAATGACCTGTCCGTCGTGCCTCCTGCCGGTGCTCCTCAGAAGTCGCAGAACAGTGACTCCGACTTTGACGTTGAGACAGAACTGCCGCTCCTCGAGTCTGTCATTCCAAAGGAGTTGTTTAGAAAACTGAAGCCAAAGGAAAAGAAAAGACAAGAGGTCATAAACGGTGAGAGTCTCTTAAGCAGAAAAGTACATCGTTAAGAATTACTTTGGCAGTCAAAATTCAGTTGAATTGTCATTTTGATCCTAGACTTTGTATTGAACTATTATTGGATTCAGCTCCAATTGAATACTTGCTCTTTCCCGCTCTGACTGATCTCTGGAATTGACCTGATTATTATTATTATTATTATTATTATTATTATTATTATTATTACATGATTTGAACAGGCGTACAAATGTGCCATTGAGTAGAATAGTATTGTCATTGAATTCTTTGATCTGTGATGAAACTTCTGCAGAGCTTTTCTATACGGAGCGCACACACGTTCGAAATCTAAAGGTCCTCTATCACATTTTCTATCAGCCGATGACAGACGATCCACTTGCTCCGTTGCTGTTTCCAAATTTGGGAGAACTCATTGAGATGCACTGTAAGTTGCTCTTTTCTTCTTAATTTATTAGCTCATCAACCGAGTCTTTACCTGTTGCTGCCAAGTGCAAATCTCAACATTTGTCGTTTTATTTTAAAGTGCTAAATAAATTCCTGATCGTGTAGTGTTGTTGTTGTTGTTTTACTTTTATATCTTATCAGGTGCTTTAAACAACGAACTTAAGACAAGAAAACAAGAAAGTCCTGTTGTTGGTGATTTTGCTGATATTCTAGTCAAAAAGGTTCGTTTTTCCATTCTTGGCATTTGCGTCATTTTAAAATAGACGTTTTATTTAGCCAATGAGCGGAGATTGTTATCTTTAAATTTGGTTCTGAGTTCTGTGTTGATCTTTTGTTCGTTTTTCTCCCGAAATGTGCGTGTACTTTTTTTTACTGTGTTTTGTATTTTGCTAGTTTTCTGGTGATGAGGGTGATAAATTCAAAATGGCGGCCGCAAGGTTCTGCCAACAGCAGTCGCACGCTCTCGAAGTGCTTCGCCAAAGACAGCGCAAAGACCAGAAGATGGCCGCTTTCCTACAGGCAAGTCACGTGATTAGACACGTCTCTATGCATTTAGGTAACTGTGTATGTCTTGTAGGCAGCGTAAACAATAGACATATGGTCAAATGACTAGACGTCTCTGTGATGGGTTTTATGTATATGTATTGGCAGTGGATTTGGACCATTCAGTTTGCGTACCAGAGTTGTGTTAGTGCGCCATCTAATGATCGTATTTGTTCGTACGTTTTTGTCGAAATGCTGTCGGATGTTTTTTAGGATGCTGTGAGCAATCCACTCTGCCGTCGTTTGGAGTTGAAGGATCTCATTCTGACCGAGTTACAACGGCTCACCAAGTACCCTCTGTTGATCGAGAGTCTGCTTAAGTACACCGTCTGTAAGTTGGCATCCCAAAGTCTCTTGACTGGTTTGTTTTGTTATTGACTAACGCAGTGAGTTGCTTGTTTTTATTTCTGCTTTTGCCAGGGTTTTTTTTTTTTTTTGACGTGACCATGGCAATGCCTGACCAATTCAATCGCTTTTAGAGTCCCATTGTATAATATTTATATCAACCAGATACCGATTGGAGATTTCTGATATGACGATTGAATCAGAGCCTTTTGGAAACGATGTCTGAAATTCTTATTTTACTTTTGTTCTTGTGTGTGTTTCGAGGTATTCCGTGTGCTTTTGAGATCAGGGTCACTGTAGTTTGCAGAGTTATGACGTTTTAATTTGTTAAAATTTGAAATTCGCCACAGCGTTGACGATGTCTGGTATTTTGATGCTTTCAGCCAACACTGAGGAGTTTGATCAGTTGGTAAAAGCTCACGATTGCAGTAAGGAGCTTCTGAACTACGTCAATCAGACGGTTGAAGAGAGTGAGAATCGCCAAAAGTTGGTAGAACTTCAGCGAAGACTCGATCGCCGTCCAATCGAAAACTCCACGCATCCCGTAGTCTCTGAATACAAGGTTTGTATCGGTTATTGCACGAAGGAGAGTGGGAAGAAGAAGAAGAAGACAGCGTGTGACTTGATGTGCGCAGTATTATTACTTTGTTATATTTAAATGATTTTGTGCTTGGAGTGTTGACCGATTGACCGGTGGATTTTTAAGGACGTTGGACCGTGTGTTTGGTGTTTAGAAGCTTGATCTGACCCGGCACAAGATGATCTACGACGGAATGTTGACGTGGCGCATCAACCGGTCGAAACACATTGACCATCACGTCGTTCTTCTCGAGGACATCCTCGTTCTTTTGCAGAGGCAGGACGAGCGACTGGTTCTCCGCTGTCAGAGTGGGAGCAAGGAGTCAACCGAGATGACGGTCGACTGCCCCACAGTCCAATCATCAAGCTTAACAATCTGCTCACGCGAAACGTAGCCGTTGGTTAGTACTGCAAAATCTTATCGAATATCAGCAGTCAGTTGATTTTTATTCTGTACGCTTCCCTTGGTTTCAATAGACTACTATAGTTTTGTGCGATGATATGATGGCTAAGCTTTGGTTTTTGTGTCTTTTTCGGGTGAATTTTTTACGATTTGGGTTAATTGTCTGCTTCAGATAAGCGAGCGTTCTTTCTCGTCAGCATGTCAGAGACCATCGGTCCTCAGATATATGAACTCGCTGCGATGACAAAGGACGAAAGAAACAAGTGGGTGCTCTATTTTCCTTCTTCTTTTCTTTATAATAATGTCTCTATCTACAAAGCATTGTTTACTTATGAGGCTTCATGCCAAATTTGTGGTTTATGGACATAAGAAGGAGGAGGAGGAGGAGGAGGAGGAGGAGGAGGAGGAGGAGGCATTTGATAACAGTGTTTATGCTGTTAGAATTTCTGTGCCTGAGGAATTTGAAAGGTATTGAGTGAAAGCATTGGTTTGTTTGGAATTCAGCTTCTGGTTTGAAGCAGCTGTGCATTGGTCTCTTGTGAGTGAGTTTGGCATTTGCTGTGAAGGCGCCTGCATCGGGGGGGGGGGGTGAAAGGAATTTAGCTGAGGTGGTTTCCAGGTGTGGCATCTCTGGCATTTAACCTGACATTTTCTGGACCACAGCAGAGATGAAAAAGATCACAGCCAAACAAAAGCTATGAGAAATAAAGGGAGATTAAGAGAGAGAGAGAGAGATACAGGTTAAATGTCAGAGAGGGAAGCAGAATGAAAGGCAGGTCAACAGAGAGAACAACAGACAGACAAACAAACAGACAAACAGACAACAAACAGACAAACAAAAACAGACAGATGAAAAGACAGCTATAGGGCTCCTCTTTGAAGAGTGTTGCATGATGCAATTTGCGAGAATTCAGTGTCTGTTATTAGATGAAGCTATGACTCTTCTTCTTATCATCTGCTGTTTCATCACCTGTGACATGTGATTATGCTTTTTTGTAGAATTTAGATTTTTGCACAGAACTTTGCCTTTTTTGATTTCACTTTGCATACGATTACTGTTTTAATAGTTTCTTTGTTGATTGCTTTATGTTCTGAATGCAGCATGGCTATTCACAACCAATGATGCTGTTGCCTCTCTGAGCTTTGTTAAGACTTTAAATGCAGATGTCATTTCATTTATCTGCATAATGACTGTTGGCCTTGAGTGCATTTGGTCAGTGGGCTGCTTTGTGTTATTTGGTTAATGTCTCATTTCATGCATTGATATTTGGTGTGGGTTGTTTAATGCCGTCTCCTCCTCTTCCGTCCTCCTCCTCCTCCTCCTCCTCCTCCTCCCCTCCCATTCTCCTCTGGAGATCAGACATCTGGACTGAACACTAAGGCAGCTGTGGTCCTCTGTGTGTGTGTGTGTTTGTGTGTGTGTGCATTTTGATTAGTTGAGACTATTTGGAGGGATTGCCGCGGCGCACTGGTCGGCTGCAGTCAATCAATTGAAGCTGACTTCATCTGCATTAGAGGCCTTCAACTGACTGCTGCTGCAGCTGCTGTGTGCTGAAGGACCTTCAGTTATGTGCAATTATTCTGGAGTTTGAAAGTGCTGCCGCACAGTTCACATTGGCTTGTGCTCTGATTGTTGCGAATGGATTTTGAATTCTCATGTGGTTAGAATCCGTTAGATGAAGGCTATACACTTAGCGGCTTAGTTAGCAGTCTCTGACACAATGCTCAGCCGACGGCTATGGTGCCAGGACATAGCAGAGGCACTCGGAAAACACTGCTAAGAAATGATGGACAAAAGTATGAAAGCAAAACACCCGGAAAGGGTAAGGACTGCAGAAAGTGATGATGGTCGAAGTCACAGACGACAGGGCAGTCATGGGGTCGCTAGGTAAGACACCATCTGCCCTCCCTTTGATTGAATGTTTGAAATGTTTTTTTGGTTAATGGTTTTAAAGAATGGCTGATGTGCTGTTGCCTAATGGTATAATTGGTGGTGGATATTCGATTTGGTGTTTCTGTTGATAGCTTTGTCTTTGGTGCTGTCTTGCTGATTCAGTTCCTCTGACCGGTTCATATTTGACTGTGGCCACTCATTGTACCTAATAGTTTTCTAAACCTCTGATGAACCTAGACTCTTGTACAGCTCATTATTGATGGATGAATAGACAGGAAATAGATAGACGATAGAAAGGCATGCATGTGATAGATAGATCTCTTTCTTGATAGATAACAGATTGCAAACTAATATATATATATTGATTTAGTGCTTATCAATACCTGAATTGATGTTCTGATTTCCACATTACCTGCTAATTGAGGCTCTGAGCTTGGCTTATCCATTGATCTAAGGGCCTTATGTTTTGTAGCAATCGTGGAAAATTTTCTATGGAGATTTCCACAAGATTGTTTTAATAGAATGAGAATAGAAACTGTCCTGGTTTCTAGAAATTCATAATTACAATGCAGAGGCATTTCAGATTTTCTTTATTCATCTGCTGAGTGTTGTATCTTTCAAGGGTAATCAAGGACAGTCTTTAACTATGTCTATGTCTCCACAGAGGTTGGAGGTTTCACCCTTAGGCCAAACAGTTGGCATTTGACTGATTTGGATACATGTACAATGTGAGGGAATCGGACTATGTATTTACACAGTAAATGGATCATTCCTTGTTCATGTTACCCGATAGTGATGCTGTGGCTAATGAATATAATGGAATATTGTCTGGTGTATCTTCAGTCATTTGAATGAGAAAGTCTTCCAATGGTTTAATTTACATTTGTCTGTTGTGAATTTGATGTTGTGCTGTGTTGTCTTGTAACTGTCAGGTGGTTCAAGTACATCACCGATGCAGCAGAGGCTTACAAGGCAAAAGACAGCGCCAAGAGCAAAGCATCCGGAATGACGATGGACGAGCCGCAGATGGCCGAAGCACAGCGGTCCACAGTGGATGACCTTCACCTTAAAACAGAGGATCTGGCAAAGGCCAGGTCAAGCAGGTATAGGTTGAGATTGCTATTAGTCTGTTGTGCTCTCTCTCTCTCTCTCTCTCTCTCTCTCTCTCTCTCTCTCTCTCTCTCTCTCTCTCTCTCTCTCCATTGCATCGGTTTTATTTATTTCTTGCAGAGGTTTATTATTGTGGACTTATAGCAGCATTTGTCTTAGAATTTCTTTATGATGGTATTTTCAGTTTCCTTGATTGACTTGATATCCTCTAGTTTTATTTTGTTACATTAATTTCTGGAAGTGGATTACTTAATTATAGTCATCAGGTTGAGGACGACAGAGCCGATGCTGACGAGAAGCGAAACAGCAATGAAAACCTTGAGAATTTGGGTCGGGTTGAGGTGTTGAACTTTGAACCGCCCCAGTTGGTTCAGCCAAATGAGGTGAAAGTATCTTGCATGGAAGTAATGGAGAAACTGGAGCCAATGAGAACTCCTCTGGGTAAGAAATAATTTTCTGTGGGAGAGTGAAATCTTTCCGTAATCAATTGTACAATTATTAACTTATAGGAGGGCAGTGACCATATTGTTGCCCAACTTCTATAGTGGCATAATTTAAATAATTCAGTTGCCAGCGATGTTTATGTTTTACATTTTCTTTAATTCTATAGTTTGCTATGTAAAAAATTCCTTTTAGAAAGAGAAAGAGAGAATTTCTATCGGTGTCAACTGTCTCTTGTCTGTCTTAAGCCTCACTCGTGCAGTTCTTTGTTTCCTATCTGCTATAAAATCATCCATTTATCCCTTTCACTACCGATTTAATTTTTTTAGGAAAAAAAATTTTTTCAAATCAAAAGTGAAGTAAATGGAAAGCTTTTAGACACCTAAGCACAATTTTTAATTAAAACAGTAATTAATTATATAATTATGGGTATGACTCCATATGGAGTCACTGGTGGTCAAAGGTCCCCATGACTCCATATGGAGTCATAGAGGTGTAAAATTGAGTAATCAATAATAAAGATTACTATTAAAGTTTGCAAGTTGTAGAACTACAGTGTTACTGTTGCTTAGCAATTATGTTTGCTAGAAACCAAATTCTGTCCCTGTGACACACATTGGCAGCCCCAGTTAATTCACCTAAGTCCACACAGCTGTGGCACAACTTGCACTAATGCTTTGGTTCAGAATGAAGGGAAATGCAGAACGCTGTGACATCTGACTTCCCTTCTGGAATTATAGCATACTTCTTCTCTGGTTTCTCTGTTATTTCATGCTCAGTTGAAGTGTTGAATACAGATGTAGAAGACATTGGAGGTTCACACTTGCAAACTAATATGGCCCTTCTGTTCATGAATCAGTGCTTCACCTGTCGTTTTTTAACTTGACCAAGTAAAGATGTGATATTCTTATGGGTTTTCTTTCACAGGCAAATGAGCACCCCAAAGGGATAATGACACCCAGGTCATGAGACATGGTTAAGGGATTGAAATTTCTCGGGGTGAGAGACGGTGATTGTCAACAGAATTGATATACTGTAGTTGCATTGCGGCTGGTTGCCAGTCGGTGTTAAATTAGAATTAAAACCTTTAAGATATTGGCCTACATCAGAGCTCACTGTCTAACTCAAATGATTGTTTGCTCTCTGCCAACTCTTTAGCGGCAAATATATTACTCAAAACTTTTGAGGCAGTGACAGAGCTGAGGAGCTCACGACTATCCTCTATAGTCAGTAGTGGCTACACAGGGGCCTGTGCCCCTATTGAGTGCCTGGCCCCCAGTTTTGGGACCCTATACTTAATACTACATACCTAACATCAAATGGTTGGCCCCCATGATTAGAAGTTGACACCCCAACAGCCCCCGTGCAAATCCTGGAGCCACCACTGCCCATAGTCCCCTTGTCAGACTATATTGAATGTGCATGTCTGTCTTCTGTCCATTAGCGCAGCCACAAGAGGGACAGCGTCTTGGGGGCCCTTGAGCAGGCCAACAGTAGTGGGAGGTTCTTGCAGAGACATTTATAAAATTTTATCTAACAAATTCAAGATTTAAATCTGTATTAGGCTTATGCTAAATTGGGGCGGCTGGGTCTCTGCCCCAGACCTCTCTAGGAGAACTTAAAACCTAAGGAACATTTTTTTCAATTAGGGAGTGCCAAATGCCAGTGTGCTGTCATGAAGTCTCAAACATATGCACCAAATTTCAAGATTTGAATCTAATATTACCCCAAAAATGGCACACCCTCCCCCATTCTAGAACCCAGGCTATGCCACTTTAGAGTCCATCTGGTGTACTATGTGATCAATAAGTCCTTCATTGACGAATTTCTCAAATATTTCTTAGAGAATAAAACTCTGTCTGAGATCTGCAGTTGGTGCTTTAGTTCCGTTCACAGCCATTGACTCCAAATGGCGTCATGCATAAAAACTCGTTTTTCTAAAAGTGTTTTGAAAAAATTCATTCACATTTTCGGTTGTGCATTCAATAATAATACATGAATGGTAGAATATTTTTCAAATCTAAAAAAATGCACTAAAAGTATTAAAAATTTGCTTGAATACTTAAAATAAATATTGTGCTCCAATGTGGTAACTTCAAATTAGCACAATGCCTCCATCAAAGAGGTTAGCTTGGTGCTAAAATGCCTATTTTAGACAAAATATGCATATTTTATGTATCAAATAAAATAATTGCTTGTACTTGCATTCTGGAGTTAGAAAATCACAAGTTTATACAATGACTCCATTTGGAGTCATTGGTAGTGAAAGGGTTATCCATTTATCCATATTCAACTGATGCTTCTGATGTACAGTTCATGTAATTGATAAGCTGAATTTTAGTGATTTAGTCGTTTACGTGAAGAAGATGTTGCTTAGAATTCACTTGATTCTCTTAGATTCACTGAAAGAGAAGAATCGACTTATTGAGATGACAATGCTGGAGAAGCAGAAACTTCTGTCGAAATTGTTGCAGATTCCAGTCAGCGAATACGAGCACATCGCTGCTGAGGTAAAACCGGAACCAAACAGTCGCTCTTCACTTCATTCTCTGACCTAATTGTATGATGCTCTTCGCTAGCGTCAAATCCATTTACATTGGGACTACAGAACCGGTTGCGTCGTCCGTTGTAATCGAGCTTTCATTATTACGACCGTGTTCTATTGTTCTGTAGTAGCGTCTGTCTTTTCTTTTATCAGTTGGATGAGAAAAATGCAGGAGAGTTGTTTAGCAGATGTGAATGCTGTGGAGGTCGATTGTTTGACGTCTGAATCGGTCGTTGTCTTTGGTCTTAGGTCGCCAGTGAAGCGGTTGACCAAAAGGACCTGAGAGAATTGCTGATTGGTCTGTTGACGAAGGCAGACGAGCTGACGAACCTGATAAACGACGCTCTGAATGCATCTCTTGAGAGTTCATCGGACGCAAAATCAAAAGGTTCGTGGCCAACGGGGAATGACGGCGCCTTTCGACGTTTGTCATGAGTTTCCCTGACGTGCGTTCCACTGTCGTCACTTTCCTTCTCTTCGTTGAATTGATTTCTTGTTTGCGTTGATCATCCGAATAGTTACTGATGCTTGACTTTTGTGATGACATCGTTGTTTACAGACAACACAACTCTACGACCAACGGTAGATGGCGGTGAAGACGATGACGTCACGCCGACACCTTCTCCCAGGGTATTGGCTCTTCCAGGCGCTTCCGGCTGCCAGGCGGAAGCATTGGTGTATTCAACAGACTACCAGACCAACTCCAAAACGACGCCTGGATCGACCGTTGTCCTGCCGAGCTCACAGCTGATGTCGATTACAAGCAACCTGCATAGGCACCTGCTTAGGCTGTTGGTGAGACATAGCGACTGCATAGGTCATAGGCCAGTCTAGGTTCTGACAAGCTGATGGATGATGGAGGGCATTAACAGATCCAGCATTTTGAATTCGTTTATCACGCGGTCCGTATGACGTCGAGGTGCTGTAGAAATAGTTCAGTAGAAAGTGGTGGAGGGCTTTGAAAATTCTGCTTTAGCTGTAAGCTGTTACATACTTATTGGCAGATTGCAAACGGTTAAGTAATGTTGTTATTATTATTATTTGTATCTGGACGACTTCTATAGCGCCGTGGACACTTTAACAAATATCACTTGACTGAGTTGTTGAATAAGTGAATCTTTTTATTTGTTATTAAATAGTTATAGGTAAATATTTCTAAATGACAGGAAGTCATAGTGAAGAAAGAGTCGGAAAAAGACCATCAGACGTCATCGAAAGGCGTCGGACGTCGACCGCCGATCACTGTCGTTGAATCTTCCGCAGAAGAGGAGGAGGAGGAGGAAGTGGTCACCGCCTCAGTAGAGCAGCCAAGTCAGCAGTTGCTCAGTTCTTATTCACGTTTAGAAATTCTTTTCAAATATATTTCTGAGTTAATCTTAGCACTGTAATATCGTGATGTTAACAAGCATGATAGCGCCGATTCTCTGCGTTCATTTGTGCGTAACGTTCTCTCCGTTTGCTTCCGACTTTTCCAGGCTGTGTTCGGTTGTCGGCTTCGCTTGTCACATTCCCAGTTGTCATGGAACACGTAGAATTGATCGAAGTGGAGACGATCGTTCCGGAATCTTTTGCTTGCACCAACTTTGCCCCGACGGAAGAAATGGACAGTAGTGGCGAATCGGCCGGAGTCGACGTCACTTCAAGCTCGGGAAAATGCACTGAATCCAACGCTCGTGTGACATAACGCACAAAACGCACCAAGTGCACTGCTTTCTAACGGACTGGTGCCTTTGCTGATCGATCTGTATAATAAGTCGGATGGGATTCTGACATCTCAGCCGCTTCAAAAGCCCTTTGCCTCCGTGTATTTCGGTGATTGCTTCAGTCTCCAATCACCAGTTCTCACTGATTTTGCATTTGCTGATAACCCGCACTGAATCTTGCATCTAAATTGCAGTTTTACGTTAATTACAAAGACATTTTCTGAGGTTTTGTCAAAATTTAATCACATTTGTGAATTTTAAGAAATGTTGTGGTCTTTTTAGTCTTTGGATTTCAGTGGATACAAATTCATGTTTTTTTCTTGCATTTTGGCTTTTGCATTGAACCAACGTTTACATTATTGGGTAGAGTTCTTTCTATCATAGAGACGTCGTAAAATCGTGTACATGTGATTCACTTTGTTACATTGTCATATTTTGAAACTTTAGCCTATAGGTTAAAATTTGTATGAATCATTGTAATTTAAATATATTTGCATTTTGTTAGTTAAATGGCTTTATATGGATATATTTGAAATGATTATGCATATTTATCTGTGTGCATATTGCATTGTTTTTCTTCTCATGTGAATTTCTCACTAACTTGTGTTCAGAGTTTTGAATGAGATTTGGTGCTTTTGTCTGCAGTGATCGTAATTATTCGATTAAGGGAATCTAGTCCTTTTAGCTTTTTATGCCTCTGTCATTTGTTGATCTCGTCGTTGGTGGGTGGGTGGGTGGGTGGGTGGGAGGGGGTCCCTGGCTCCAAACCCTCAGTTATTTGGTTGTAATGGTCTTCTTATTGCTTGGACAACGAATACAATTCTGAGCTAAATGGTTCAGTTATGGGTAGACAATTGAACGTGGTTATATCCATGGTTATTAGTATCCATGGTCTTTGGGATATTGCAGGATCTATCTGGTGTCTGTCCAATACAACTGCTGGATGTCCTTAAGCAGAGATAAGTGTCTCTTTCAATATTCTGCCCTTTCACGTCTTTTACCTTTTTCTAATGTGAATGCTGTCGGCCAGTTCAGACGAATTTCTGCTTTATAATTTGGTTGTGATAAAATAATGAAGACTGATCGGTGATACTTAAGTAATTGGAAACTGTTCCTGTTGCATGTGTGCAGTTGTTGTAAGCGATCTGCTAGAACTGTTTATGAAGCTGTGTAAATATGTAGAACATATCATTTCAAAATCAATATCTTTTAGATTGCCAAAATAAAAACAAAACAGGTTTCAAAATTAGAAAAGTTGTATAACAGAATTTTGCCAAGTTCCGTTTTAAACGATTACCGTATACTAGTGTATAAAATTCTTGTAGCACTTTTATGATGCTTTATACTGTGAGACGTGTAAGCATTGTAAAGTCACCGCGTTAATATCAAAGCTTTGTGCTTCACTTATTCTTAATATCATTGAACTTGGGATATTGAGTGTAGATCTCAAAATCCCAATTTAAAAAGTTCGTTGACTGTGACCATAACTACTGTAGGTTTTACTGTGTTGAATATCTTTGATAAATCTGATGTACAGAATTCAGCATTTGTCGATCGCACTGTACACTTTGGTGATGTTAGGCTTGCAATATCTTAATTTGTGGAATGCGTTTTTCAAATATGGATTTGATGCACAGTGATATTTGAGCCAGATGTCCAACACAGTTTGTGCAATGTGTTAGGCTTATTATTACCGGTATTATTATTATTATTATTATTATTATTATTTTAATTATTATTATTATTATTGTTATTGTAGGTTAATTATAGAGTAAAGAAATTGTGTGATTGTTCCATTTTTTATATAAAGTAGTGATTAAAATTTAATATATTCAACTATGCAAAATATAAATGGTGGTATGCAACCATTTGATAGTTTAAATTGTTAGTCTTTGACTTTTTAACGTTTTAATTATTTGCATTTCAAATGATTGGATTAAAATCGAAATTACCGGCAATCAGATTAGAAGAACGCGGACAATTTTATCGAGTCTTTGTCATTGTGAGAAGTAAATTGAACATAGCCTGGTAGTTTATATAGCTTCCAGCACGCGTGCCATCCGTTTACTTCAGATTTTTAGATAGCTCAGATTTTGGAATATAATAGTGACAATCATTTATGCATTTGGCCCGCGAGGACATGGAAAACATGTCATTTGGCCCGCCGCCCAAAAAGTCTTGACACCCCTGGACTAAATCTTTGAGTAGGGTGGTCCAGAGGACTAGCACCCTCTACTGAAATAGGCAGAACTTGCTACGTTATTGAAAATTTTTTCTATGTCAATGGCTCTGGCTGCTGCTTTGAATTATAGAAAATGTAAGTGAAAAAATCCCCCAGAAATTTCAATGACGCAACGTGCGTCATTCCCCCCATAGGATAGACGCCCCTGATCGTCCCTAACATTGTGCATTGACGTAACGAGGATTCCGAAATAGAGTCAGAGATTCCATTAATATAACAGAACATGTTATACCAAGATTGAATCTTATGTTTATTTTTAGATTCTGCAACGACTTTCCTAATCGCACGCCAAAACAACAGCATAATTATAGATTCAAATTGTTTCTAAGTCTCCTGTCTTGCTTATTATAGTTTTGAGAGAGAGAGAGAGAGAGAGAGAGAGAGAGAGAGAGAGAGAGAGAGAGAGAGAGAGAGAGACGCCATAATCAATTTATCCACTGAAAGAAATAAATCCAGATACGAGTGATGCCTAATCACATTACACTCGATGCATTTGGAACTGACCGTTCTTCCGATAGATAGGCCTAATCTCAATATTACTAAACGGTGGTTATGCGCTACCCACTAAGATTCTACTTCGGAAAATTAACATGTCTAAAGAGATTAAGCCTACTAAATTTGCTGGCTATATATTTGCTGCTCCGTGGTACTGAGTCAATCAGTCGTGCTTTGATTTTGTAAACAGTCTGAATGACTATGCATTGACACGATGAAAACGACTGATGATCCAACAACTCTTCGCCTTTCCGTAAAGCCAAATTCATTCGTATCGTAGAATAGCGTGCCCGGTTATTTCGGCGTTTGCAATCTTTCCCGCGGCCGTTTTCACGTCGTCTGCTTCGAAGCATTCCGTCGGAATGTTCAGCGAGACACGTTGGATGGCCAGCAGGTCGACCAACTGCTTAAGCAGGTACCTGCTTCCGGCCTTGACTGCCTTGATTCCAACGGATTTTTCGATGAGTAAAGACAACGGAAGGTCAACTCGTTCGCCGTTTTCGCCGAGTTCTAGGATGGTGCCGCCGTTGTGAAGCGACCGAAACGCCACTTCGAACGACGTGGCGTTTCCCAACAGATCGATGACGACGTCCATCTTGTTGTAGCCGGACATGGTAGTCGCCTCGACGAGCTCTTCGATGGACGCTCCGTCCCTCCACAGGACTGCATCGTCGGCGCCGCCGTCCAGCGCCAGACCGAGGTCGACCTGACTGCTTTCGGCGCAAATGACCTTGATGTTCTTGTCGCAGAAGACGTTCTTGAGAAAAGCGACGCACCACAGCTCGAGGTTGTTGTTACCTATTACCAACAGGTTTCCAAATCCTCGAATGACGACGGCCTGTTCGAAAGCGGGCTTTGCTTCGATGATGGCGGCGTAGACTCGAAGAGCCCAGTAGGGCAGCATGCAGCCCACCTCCTTCGGAATCTCCTTCGGGAGTTTTATGAGATTCTGCCATTCGTGAACCACAAGATAGTTGGAAACCGTGAAGCAACAGCCTCGTTGATGACTCTGGGCGGCCGTTGATTCTCCCCCAGGGACTTCCTCCTCGCATAGATACGGGCAACCGGAAGAGCAGGTCTCGCACTGGCCACACCCAAGCCACGGATAGACGATGACAACGTCTCCTGGCTTAATAGAACAGCTCGACGGAACCTTATTTCCCACAGAAAGAACGCGGCCACAGATCTCGCTACCTGCAAAAACCAGAAAAAAGTAAACCAACTTTACGAACAGCCAGATCCGGCGATCGGCCAAGAAACTCGCATTGACATTTCGGCCGTGAAAGTTAAACTGTGGCAAAGCGTCCGAGCAAATAAAACAAGCAGGTAAAATTTCACGTGGTCACATAAAAGCTGTCATCAAAGTCTCAAGATAACCACAATGCAACAAACAGTTTTGTGGTTCCAACTCAGCGGCGTCTGCATTGAATAAGGACTGCACATCAATTCCTTATTAAATATCATACATAATATAGAATTGCATAAGCATTTTCATAAAAACCCGAAACAGTGTTTTTTGTACAATTAATTATCCGCTATTTTCAGTTAATCGCATAAGCAAGCGGGTTTCACTGTAATAATAAGAATTACAGTTTTCATGAGCTTTTGTTCCGCATTTCTAACCAGAGGTCCGACTTCACTCACTGTATAGCTGTTGCTGTTGATTGGAATCTTGAGTATTCTTGTCGCGTCCTAATCCGGCGAATATTGTCTTGACTAGAATCCCGTCACCTGGAGTGTCTGGCAGGATGGCAAAGGTGCTTGTCTTCCTGTGTTCATCCGTTGCGTCCATGACTTCTGTCTTGTGAAGGCCAGACTGAGAAACCACAAAAACAGTGCTTTAGATTTACGTACAATTTCTATCCTAATCTTCAACAGTCACGCACACGCACACATCCTATGATTTGATCGTGTTTTAATCAACTGTCAGAAATTCTGGACCTACCATAATAAACACCCCTCCCAAACACTGCAGAAATTACTTTCTGCAGCAGCGGAGTAGCCAAGGTTCCGGAATAGGAGTGGGGGTGAGAGGTGGGGGGGATCGTTACATTCGTATCTGCTCTTCCGAAGAAAACAGACGCATGGGGGTTGTGCAGGGCAGAAGATGGCGCAGCAGACAGTTGACAACATGTTAGACCTATTTACTGGCCTCTTAAGAAGACTCGACACATACACTGCACTGCACAGGACAACGCCCTGATCACACTCACCCAACGCCAGTCGCCTAACTGTCCTCAATCGTCACTGTCACACGACGACGACGACGACGACGACAGTTGAGAGGAAACGATTCGTTTTGCTTTCAACAGAGTACAGTCATCCCTAAACGAAACGCTCGTCAGTTGCCATCGACATCGGTAGATTCCAGTCTCTCAGTCAGACAGGTGTATCAACTTCCATTCTCATACCGTGTCGAAATCAATACAGTCACCTGTAGTGCAGCGGCGGCGGCGGCGGCGGCGGCGGCGGCGGCGGCGGCGGCGGCGGCGGCGGCGGCGGCGGCGGCGGCGGCGGCGGCGGCGGCGGCGGCGGCCCGTGAGGCCAGCTAGGTGATACTCGGCGGCGGCGGCGCCCGGCCAGGGCGCTCTCTCGGCCGCCGTGCTCAGGGCCTGTCTCGGCGTGTTTATTTTTTGAGAGCCAATTCCTATGCACGGCGTAAGCCACGGTGGTCCAACAAGTCTACCTATAGCCTACTACACCTACTATGACGGCCAACACAGCATAACACGCAACATCAGACAATCGGATGGGAATATGAAAATGTTTTGCGTGAGAAATTTCCCACTGCCTGGTTTATTGAGGCTTACTGTAGTGCAGGAATATTTTTACACCCCTAAACACCCCCAACACCCAAAATTTGGCAATGTGACAATGGTATGTATACAAAATGCATACTAATTAGCTCCGGATACCCCCAATTTGAGGTCGACACCCCCTCCCAAATTCTCAATACTATAGAAATATCCCTGCTGTAGTGTGAGAATTATGTTATACAGGAGAGGGAGAGAGGGGGAGAGAGAGAAGGGAGCATTGGCGTAGACACGGAGGGGAAGGATGGAAGGATGGGGTCGGGCCCCCACTTTTCGGGTGGGACCGGTCGTGAGATTCGGGCAAAACCTCTGAGCATTTGTTGGGGGAGGAGAGGTACGAAATCTAAGAGAATGCAAGACATTTTAAAGCGCAGAAGAACGGGATGTCCAAAAATGCCGACGTGCCCCCCTATTCCGGAATCCTGGCTACGCCATTGGTAATGAGGAACTATATAATAATCATAGTGATTAATAATAATAATAATAATAATAATAATAATAATAATAATAATAATAATAATAATAATAATAATAATAATAATAATAATAATAATAATAATAATAATAATAATAATAATAATAATAATAATAATAATAATAATAATAATAATAATAATTCGGATTTAAAGTCGTTTAGGACAGTATGGAGCACTGCCCTGTCAGTGTGGAGCACTGCGCAGACAGGCTGGAGAAATGCGCCAACAATTTGGTGCACTATAATTGGAATGATTTGGAATGATTAGCGTGTCAATCGACGTAAGACCCGCGAATAAAGATATCTGGTTCATAGTACAAGTAGTACAGTTGATAAGCCGTATCATTGTTCATTTTGTGGATAAAAGCATGAAATTTTGAACATTGACACTTCTTATAATTTAGTAACATTCTGTCCAGAGGCATTCGAATAAACTTAAGGGTAGGGGTACCCCTAGGGGTAGAAGAATGGGTACCCCTAGGGGTATGGCTAGGGGTAGGGGTACCCTTAGGGGTAGTGGAACCCATAGGGCTAGGGTAGGGGTACCCCTTGGGATAGGGTAGGGAAATCAAAAGTGCTAGCCATTCACACGTCTGCCAATACCATTCTCTGTAGTTTTATATCAAAAGTGCTTGGCATTCAGAATTTTGCCTGTGGTATTCTCTAATGCGTAAATTGGACATTTTAAAGGACATTTTTAAACTACAGAGAATGGTATTAGCAGACATGTGAATGGCTAGCACTTTTGACAGAGAAGTGAAGAGCACCTGCTAATCCAGTTTTTTTTCAAAAATTAGGCCACTATCTCTTGTATATCAAATGTGCTTGGCATTCAGAATTTTGCCTGTGGTAATTTCTATTGCGTAAATTGAACATTTTAAAGGAAATTTTTAATCTACAGAGAATGGTATTGGCAACATTATATCAAATGTGCTTGGGATGAACAATTGTGCGTAAAGTTTTCATCACAATCTGAAATGGTGACGTCCGATTTTATTCAAAAGCGTTTTGATTTGATGCGGAATTACCCTTTTCGTATTTTGGTTTCGGAGGAAAAGCGAAATGAAATGATAATATTCATATCTGTACACTCTATAAGCACAATTATTACTTAGTATTGTTTATTTGGTACTGTATCGATTGTCATTTGTCTACGTACTGCAGCTCAAACGGAATTTTTTTTACAAATTATCAAGAAAATTTATGGTGCCAAATTGTATGGTAAGAGATAACAAAAATTGTGCATCCTTTGGGGAAATTGTTCAGGGCCATGTACCCTATAACTGTGCCAAGTGGCATGCTTTTATCCAGAAGTGAACGATTCTTGGCTTTTATGGACTTTAGCCACTGAACTAAAGACTTAATACTAAAGAATGCTAAAGATAGTGGCTCAATGTGGTACTTGAAAATGATCTCTAACAGGAAGAAGCATGTTTCAAAAATGCATTTGAATTTGCACGGTAACAGCGTTGGATAATGGTGCAGGAGGTCGCGAGTTCGCGCCCCGCAGGAGCCCTAAGGTCGACTCAGCCTATTTTCGCTAGGGGGCGTGTGATAAATGAGGAGCATCCCTAAAAATGCTGCGACAAGTCAAACAGGTCGCTACGCGATGCACTAGCCCCGTGTCCGTAGCCTTGCACGCCTGGCTGAGGGCTAATAGAAACGGAGATCAGCGCCGCCCTATGAGCCCGTGAGGCTCGGGAAGGACTTTGACTTTTTTTGACTATGCATTATTAGCATTATGGAATAACGGGGGTTGTCATGGTGGAGGCGTTAGCTCAGTGTGGTCAGTAAAATGTCTTCATTTAGCGCAAAATGAAATATTCTCTTCTGATTCGAGACAGAAAACTTGGATAGATAATTTAAGCTTGTTCGGTATTGTAAACCATAGATTCGCAGATGCTGTAGAAATAAAAATTGTATGATCGAAAACCTACTTACTGACTAATAAGTTCAGAATGGCGAATGTTGCGAGCTGGCAAGGTGCGAAGATATTTAAGATAAAATCGATTTATTTCATATTTTAAGTTCATTTTTAACGATCATTTCAATGCAAATGATGCCAAGAACATAATTATTTAAAGAGATATTTAGATGATGAAAGTAAAATGAGCGATCGCTGTTTCAAGCGATTGTATGTGAAATGATGCGAGAATTTTATAGCGCCGTACATTCACGGCTGAATTTTTAAAGCTTTGCTCAGATATACATTCGCATTGTAATTGTGTAAGGCGTTTAATTGATCTATAAGAATGCGATCTGTAGCAATTTGAAATCTATGCTAGACCACCCAAAACATTCTCATTCAACTAGATTCGCTAATTCATTGTTAAATGTACCTAGAACCAACGTTGGTAAGAGAGCTTTCTCTATTTTTGGCCCAAAACATGAAACTTTCCTCGGCTGTCGGATCTTCCAAAGAATTGAGTATTTTCTGATCTAGATTAAAAACCCATCTCTTTAATCAGCATATCCTCCATAGCTCCTCCTCGCTTTCTCACCTACTGATTCCTGGAATGAACCAGTCTTTTGCTGATGGATTTGAAGTACCAATGTCAAGTGGTGCTATAAAAGTGCATTATTATTGTTGTTGTTGTTGTTATTATTATTATTATTATTATTATTATTAATTTGTTACTCAATGTCAACTAGGGTTTTTTAAAAAGATGTTATTTATGATGGAAAGATTGGTAGGCAAATTATTTATATGTTTTGTGAATGCTTGTAGAGGTTATTATGTGGTAAATTGTGTGTCAGAGGATCAAGTCAGGCATTGGCAGGGTTTTGCTAGCAAGATGAATGTTGCTAAAAAAAATGGCACGAGTCTATTACAATGGATTACTTGTGTTTAGCTCTGTTAAATTTTGTCGGCAGAAGCAAAGAAGAGCTGAAGAAGATCCGAGAGGAGCAGAAGCGGTGTAGCGACCGAGTGGTCGAAATCTGGGAAGACTTCTTTGATTTCAGCAGCAGGCTGGGAAGTGAAGGTGACGTCAGAAGTTCGATTGCAGTCAGATGTGTTGAGACTGAAAAGACTTGTCTTTATATAATCAGTTTTCTCCTGATATTTGACGGTGTTTGGAATATCTTCCAAAATCGTTTATTGGCAATTGATGAGGATTTTTGGGACAGACAAATGCATTTAATTCTTGTTCAAGCCGATGATGACAGGGAAAAGGCAATCAGGGTATTTGTCCGGAACTAGCCCCTTGCCAAATTTCATGCCTAATACATTTTTAATGTATGGCTTGGACATGCCTGTGTATGATATCCAGTTAGTTAACTATTGAATCCAGACTTTTCCCACCTACAAATGGCTTAATGTCTAATTGTGCGTGTGGCATTGGCTTATCTAAGATTGCTTTGATTTTATTGGCGTCAGTATACAAAGTTGTTTTTGTCTGTTTCTGTAGAGTGGATTGTTTATGAACAAGTGTGTATTGCTGCTTGTGACTGTGGAAGACAGGACATCGCTCAGGTAAATGCACCATTGCACCTGTCTGTTATGATGAGTCGTGAATTATAAGAAAATTATATTTATTATGGAAGAATCTTCATGAGCTGAAAACTAAAAATAAGGGGGAAAATTGCTTCATTGGCTGAAAATCAGAACACTGACTGAAGGTAGGGATGGAAAAAGTTATGTGGATTTTTGGTTATTTGTTTTCTGGATGCTTTGTTTTTCCAGCAATGCTTTGGATTTCTTCAGACTCAGTTTCCGAACAGCATTCGAGTCAGATATCTTGAAGGCTTGATATTGGAGTCATCTGGCGAGCAAGTGTTTCTTCATCATCTACTAGATGCATTGATTCTACTTGCTGTGTTGAAGTTGTTACTAGCAGTTAATTCCATTGGATAGTTGTTCGGTGCTTTTAGTTGCATGTGGCTGCTTGGTTTGTTGAATTGTTGCTCAGATTAAGACTTTCTTATGTTTAGTGGTTTCTTTTACTGGCATTTTGATATTCTATAAATATTGCAGACATCTCTGGATTTCTCAATTATGTGACTGCATTTGCATTCAATGCAGGTTCAACGAGGCTCTCAATCTGTACAACAACATATTGAAAGATGAGGAAACAAATTCTGTAAGTGTACTGGCAATGACTGCATCACTTAAGTGCAAAGCCAGACTTAACGCATTCACTGCACTTTTCTGAAATGCATCTAAGTGGGCTTTGATTCTTTGCTGTGGCAGGTGACTTCTTGCTGTATTGTGAAGATAATGAGCATTAGATAGTTTTTGAATTTGGCAAAATCAACCAATCACTCTATTATTATATCTTTGGTTATAAGAATATTTCACTATGGGCGGGATGGGGGGTGGGTAAGCTTCAAGGTGACGGCTTATAATACTTATAATATAATCGTGTATTGAAGTGACAGAAAATGAGCACACCTGTGAGGACAGCTTGCTCAATTACTTTGTTGTTTCCTTTTTCCAGCTAGTCAGAAAGCGAAAGGTTGCAATATTGCGAGGTCAGAACAAAATCGTCAAGGCAATCGAGGAGTTGAACGTCTATTTGCAGCAGTGAGTTGGTCTTCCTGTCTCATTCTTAGTTTCCTGTTGCAATATTTTCCCTCTTGACTTGTCTTTTCATTGGATTGAGGAAATATGGATCGATTGAGCTGTGGTTATACGCACAACCATGCTTCTGAGCAACGCCAGTCTAGAGTATGGCTTCTGAATGACCAGCTTAAAGGGACTGGACAATGCAGCGGGAAATTTACTGCAGATTATGACGGTGTTAATAAGGAGGACAACCTGTTTGATGGCTGTGATGAGGCATACGAAGTTTCTTCCTCTGAAAGCCTAAATACTTGTAATCTCCCGTTTTGTTGCAATATTCACTGGATTCTGTGTGTTGTAGCAGAACAATCGTCACTGATGTTCTGCCCACTTAAGACCAAACTGTTTAATTGTCAGGTATATGAGTGACTTTGAGGCGTGGCTGGAGCTGTGCGACCTCTATCTACACGAAATGGATTACCCGAAGGCTGCGTTCTGCCTTGAAGAGCTGCTCTTGGCTAATCCCTACAACCACATTCTACATCAGAAATATGCAGAAGTAAGACGGGAAATCAGTGTCTCGTGTTACTGGTTTTAGAATGACCATTTGTGATGTAGAATAGATGATTCTCTTTTGAGCTGTAGAGTACGCGCTCATGTGCGCGCGCATGCACTATCGGTCTCGTGCATGCCATGACCTCCAGTTCCTTGTTTGTTGTATGTGATCAGTTACACTGATTGGCGCTTGTGTTAGTTTAATATGATTTTATGATGACCCTCTGTTGTTGAATACTTGAGTTGTAAACATTCTTTCAATGTCTCTAAGTTTGTTTCTATTGCGTAGTAGTTCTGCCATTTCTGTTTCAGATAAAATACACTCAAGGTGGACCTGAGAACATGGAACTGTCTCGCAAATACTTTGCCCAATCGCTGAAACTCAACTCGAATAACACGCGCTCTCTCTTTGGCTTTTACCTCGTAAATAATCAGTTATACTCCAGATGTACATCTCCAGAATGCATCCGTTTATTTGCTTTGTTGAAATAGTGCCCAGTTTTGGCTATTTTGCTCTTATTTGCATATCTAAAATGAGTATGATTATAAATGAGCTACAAAACTGTCTTGACTGGTATTTGTGTATCTATATGTCCCATATTAAGCGAGTTCAATTTGAAGTTAAAAGTCCTAGAATTAACGGATGAGTGTAAATAAATTAATCTGATGAGTAAAGTGAATTTTGCTGTTTTGTCTGGAATTGCTCTGCTTCAGTCGGCCAGTTATCTTGCACAGAAAGGAGCAACTGGGAAAACAAAGAAAGACAATTTGGAATATGCAAAGGCAGCCTGGGAAAGAATCAGTGAAAAATATGAAGTAGGAACTACACAGCTCTCTGCTGTTTGTAACTTTTAAACATAAAGTATGCAATACTTCTGCTAAATGGTTTTTGGTTTTGTATAAATGTTCTTGTTCTGGATTGTCTGCTGTAGGAACAGTCGTATTTCTGACAGTCTATAGTAGCCTTCGGTTTTGCTGTTTGTCGTAGATGAGTGCGCCCAGTGAAACAGAGACGAAGACTGAACTCGTGGCCATACAAGGCATGTTTGAATCAATGCAGGTGTAATGAAAGTCTTGGACCAAGTGCCTTCATCATTCTACCATACAGTCAACTGTCTTAGGAGGAGGAGGAGGAGGGGGTTGATTTGTAGTTCAACTGATTCCATCGTTTTAACTGAGATTCAGTGAACGTTTTCTGGTTATGCGCATGGGTGTTACGGGTTGTAAATGCCATTAAAATTCCGACTGTTTCGTATCGTTATTTTATCTGTTACACAGTTGGCCAGAAGCGCTTTAGGAGATGAACCAATTACCGTGTTAATGAGAATTCATTAACCCCTTAACTGGGGACCCCGGATATATCCGTCCATTTTACATTGAGTTACAGTTAAATACACGGTTAAGGGGTTAATAGAGATATCTGTTGGAATGAGATTGCACTGTAGATTCGTGAGAGATGATGGGCCACCATGCTCATCAAAATTATACTCGATGCTCGTCAAGGTTTCAAAGGAAACCTTGTTCCAAGACTGGCTTTGTTATATATCTATTCTGTGGCTTCTTGTTTTGATCTTGGCCTCGGAAGTCTGCTGCGTTTTCCTTCGTCTAATGCTATCCCCTCGCCAAGTACAGTACTTGCCGGTTGTTGAGGAATCTCACGACCGGTCCCGAACCGAATAGGGGCCGGGCTCCCCGTTGCACCCCCCCATCCAACACCCGCGCCCCAGTGGCTACGCCTGTGAGTTGAAGCTCATTTGATGCCCCCAGTGAGACCTGGTTTGTAAAAGTAACAGCACCGCTTTCATTTTTCGGACCTTAGCGAAATCACAACACTGTTCGATATTTTGAAAGCTTCTTTTCATTATTGTATTTATCACAAATAGTTTCATAAGTCGATTGAAATGTGCATCGTTGCCATAAATCTTGCGCAGACACTTGGACTGTGTTGTCAAAAACACTAGTAGGTATACAGGAGAAACTCGGCCGTTGACACTGCATTATTACACAATAGCTTAAACACTCGTCAATTCAAAGACGGTTTTAAATACGAAGGCACATCTTACATGCAACGTGCATGTACATTGAATAACAGCATGGTCCTGTTAACATTTATGCAAGGAATTCGGTCGCAAACACGTTAAAGCTTTAAAGGCAGGCGGTATCTGAGGGTAAGACTTGTGGCGAGGGGGCTGCAGTTAATTACCCTTTCCCCGCTATAAAAGAGTGGACAAATCAGTAGAGACCAGAGTTTAATCCAGATTCTGGACTCCGGAGGACTGACAAAGTCGGGGAGAAGTCAGCTAGGGCACTGCTGTTAGTTGATGTAGTATGCCAAAATTTCCAAGAGAATTTGAAATTTCAGGGGGAAAGGCATTTTTTACCCGGAAACGGCCTAGATTAAACCCTGGCAGTGAGCCAGAAAATCCCCCCACAGCAAATACCGTACTGTTTATATCTAAGTTCAAGTTTCAATCTTATGGCGTGCAGTTCGAAACGATCCAAAAACAGAGACCAGTGGGTGTTAGCCTTTCTTCAAACTCTGGCCGTGACTGTAAAAAAAAGTTAGGCTAAAAAGCTGCATAGGCCTAATGTATAGCCACCATTATTATATTGCCAACATAGACACATTAATAAGGTGGAAAGTGACAGATATTTCTACTCCACTGACATCACTGCAAGGCGTTTGAGGGTTCTAAAGAGAAATTTGGGTGAATTATCGACATGAAATTTTGGGTCGCCCGAAAATTTTTCATGGACTATATATAGTCCAGGTTTCTTTCGAAATTTGAGCGAAAATTTGTAGTGTCGTAGGGCTTTCATATTTGCACCGATTGAAGCCCAGTCGATGCCTACAAGGAATCTGGACCCGCATTTTGGATATCTATCAGGTGTCTGACTTTTTTAAAGGGTTAAAAATCTATACAATGTATAGCCACCAATATTATATTTTGCAATAGGCCTATAAACACATTAATAGCGTGGAAATTGACGGATTTTTCTACTCCACTGACATCACTGCAAGGCGTTTGAGGATTCTAAAGTTGTACCCTACCCTACCCGTACCCGCGGGTACGGGTAGGGTATACTCGCGGGTACGGGTATACCCGTACATCCCTAATTTGGACGCGGTGAGCATTTGAACGCGGTGGGCATTCACAGTGGTTTTCATACAGGCTTACTTAGCCTCCTAAACTACTTAATATCACATTATTATTATTATTATTATTATTACTATTATTATTATTATTTAGACGCGGAGGTCATTTGGACGCGGTGAGCATTTGGACGTCATTTGGACACGATGAGCATTTGGACGCGGTGAGCATTTGATGGTTTTCAGTGGTTTTCATACAGGCTTATTTAGCCTCCTAAACTACTTAATATCATTATTATTATTATTATTATTATTATTATTATTATTATTATTATTATTATTATTATTATTATTATTATTATTATTAGGTCATTTGGACGCGGAGGTCATTTGGACGCGGAGGTCATTTGGACACGATGAGCATTTCGCGGTGTGGTTTTGATACAGGCATTCACAGTGGTTTTTACAGGCTTATTTAATCCTAACACTATTAATATCATTATTATTATTATTATTATTATTATTATTATTATTATTATTATTATTATTATTATTATTATTAGGACGCGGAGGTCATTTGGACGCGGTGAGCATTCACAGTGGTTTTCATACAGGCTTACTTAGCCTCCTAAACTACTTAATATCACATTATTATTATTATTATTATTATTATTATTATTATTATTATTATTATTATTATTATTTTATTATTATTATTATTATTATTAGGTTAGACGCGGAGGTCAGGTCATTTGGACGCGGTGAGCATTTGGACGCGGTGAGCATTCACAGTGGTTTTCATACAGGATTACTTTAGCCTCCTAAACTACTTAATATTAATATCATTATTATTATTATTATTATTATTATTATTATTATTATTATTATTATTATTATTATTATTATTATTATTATTTAGACGCGGAGGTCATTTGGACGCGGAGGTCATTTGGACGCGGTGAGCATTTGATGGGCATTCAGTGGTTTTCATACAGGCTTATTTAGCCTTCTAAACTACTTAATATCACATTATTATTATTATTATTATTATTATTATTATTATTATTATTATTATTATTATTATTATTATTTATTATTATTTGGACGCGGAGGTATTTTTATTTGGACGCGGTGGATTTGGTCATTTGGACGCGGAGGTGAGGTCATTTGGACACGATGAGCATTTGGACGCGGTGAGCATTTGAGCATTCACAGTGGTTTTCATACAGGCTTATTTAGCCTCCTAAACTACTTAATATCACATTATTATTATTATTATTATTATTATTATTATTATTATTATTATTATTATTATTATTATTATTATTTAGACGCGGAGGTCATTTGGACGGTGGTCATTTGGACGTGGAGCATTTGGACGCGGTGGGCATTCACAGTGGTTTTCAGTGAGCATTTACAGGCATTCACAGTGGTTTTAGCAGGCTTATTTAGCCTCCTAAACTACTTAACTCACATTATTATAATATCATTATTATTATTATTATTATTATTATTATTATTATTATTTTCATTTGGACGCGGAGGTCATTTGGACGCGGAGGTTTGAGCATTTGGACGCGGTGAGCATTTGATCGCGGTGGGCATTCACAGTGGTTTTCATACAGGCTTATTTAGCCTCCTAAACCTAAACTACTTAATATAACATTATTATTATTATTTATTATTATTATTATTATTATTATTATTATTATTATTATTATTATTATTATTATTATTATTATTATTATTATTTTATTTTAGACGCGGAGGTCATTTGGACGCGGAGGTCATTTGGACGCGGAGGATTTGACACGCATTTGGACGCGGTGAGCATTTGATCGCGGTGAGCATTCACAGTGGTTTTCATACAGGCTTATTTAGCCTCCTAAACTACTTAATATCATTATTATTATTATTATTATTATTATTATTATTATTATTATTATTATTATTTAGACGCGGAGGTCATTTGGACGCGGAGGTCATTTGGACGGAGGTCATTTGGACACGATGAGCATTTTTGAGCATTTGACGCGGTGAGCATTCACAGTGGTTTTCATACAGGATTATTTAGCCTCCTAAACTACTTAATATCACATTATTATTATTATTATTACTATTATTATTATTATTATTATTATTATTATTATTATTATTATTATTTATTTTAGGTCATTTGGACGATGAGGACGCGGAGGTCATTTGGACTCGGTGAGCATTTGGACGCGGTGAGCATTCACAGTGGTTTTCATACAGGTTTTTACAGGCTTAGCCTCCTAAACTACTTAATATCACATTATTATTATTATTATTATTATTATTATTATTATTATTATTATTATTATTATTATTATTATTTAGACGCGGAGGTCATTTGGACGCGGTGAGCATTTGGACGCGGTGGGCATTCACAGTGGTTTTCATTCACAGTGGTTTTCATACAGGCATATTTAGCCTCCTAAACTACTTAATATCACACATTATTATTATTATTATTATTATTATTATTATTATTATTATTATTATTTAGACGCGGAGGTCATTTGGACGCGGAGGTCATTTGGACGCGGAGGTCATTTGGACACGATGAGCATTTGGACGCGGTGAGCATTTGATCGCGGTGGGCATTCACAGTGGTTTTCATACAGGCTTATTTAGCCTCCTAAACTACTTAATATCACATTATTATTATTATTATTATTATTATTATTATTATTATTATTATTATTATTATTATTATTATTATTATTATTATTATTATTATTTTATTTTATTATTATTATTTAGACGCGGAGGTCATTTGGACGCGGAGGTCATTTGAGCATTTGGACACGATGGACGCGGTGAGCATTTGATCGCGGTGGGCATTCACAGTGGTTTTCATACAGGCTTATTTAGCCTCCTAAACTACTTAATATCACATTATTATTATTATTATTATTATTATTATTATTATTATTATTATTATTATTATTATTATTATTATTATTATTATTATTATTATTATTATTATTTAGACGCGGAGGTCATTTGGACGCGGTGAGCATTTGGACGCGGTGGGCATTTCACGACGCGGTGAGCATTTGTGGCATTCACAGTGGTTTTCATACAGGCTTATTTAGCCTCCTAAACCCATTAGCGTCGCCACGGGGGGGGGGGGGCAAATGGGGCAACTGCCCTCAACCTGCCCCAGACCACCTACCAGATTCGGGCAAATCCGGTGAGAAAGTTTTCTGTGGAGGGGTGGGGGTGAGGGGTTGGTAAGGAATCTGACACGCTAGCCCCTTTTGCCCCCAACCAAAAATTCCTGGCGACGCCACTGCACACACACACACACACACAAACAAATGCAGGCACATGTACAGAGAATTCAAGCGAATTAACGCGTCGTCGTCGTCATCATCATCATCATCAGCAGCAGCAGCTTTTTCTTGGATGGTTAGACGAATTTCTCTTCGTTAGATTCTTGGTTTTGTTATCTTTCGACTGCAGTTGTTAACAGTCAGTTGCATAAAGTTAAACAGACGGTTGTTGTGGTCGTCCGATTGTTGCAACAGACTCAGTCATCCTAAACTCAACGGAAGATTTCCACCTAAAGTAGGCATTTGTCGATGAATCTATTCTGGCGATCTAGTCTCTTTGGTTGCGAGGAACTGTGGCGCTTATGAAGACCAGTCTAAGAACAGGAAAAGTATGCCACCAAGGTCATCAAGGTCGTAGCAATCACATCTATCTAGATTCAACAGAGAGTCATCCTCCTCCTCCTCCTCCTCCTCCCCGCCGTACATTGAAGAGCAGCTTCCTAATGGTTCTTCAGCAAAACGATACAATCAGTGGCGTAGCCACTGGAGAGGAACGGGGGCGGCCCCCATTCGGATCGGGACCAGTCGTGAGATTCGTCAAAAACCGGTGAGTAGAGGGGGAGGGAAGAAATAGGGGTAGCATTAAATCGATGAAAACGCGCCAGACAGCAGAATTTAAAGCGTTTGGAGCGTCGACCTTTTTATTGCTCTCAAGACATTTGGACCGAAAATGTGGAAACGTCCCCCTATCCTAGAATCCTGGCTACGCCGCTGGATACAATCGATTGAATTTAAACAACTCTTTTTATGATGTCCGAAGAGATAGATAATCGGGCTCTAGAATCCTTTTTTCTCGTTTCAGAGCAGTGGCGGCTCCAGGATTTGGCAAGTGGGGGACCGTTTGGGTGGCAGTTATTATTATTATTATTCATCATCATCTTTGCTTTCTGCCAGCTCATCAGCGGCAATAGCTAGACACAAAATGCTTCCAAGAAGTTCTATCTTCTGTCAATCGTTTTCCTTCTACTATTGTAATTCCTTTCATGTTCATGTCTTCTCTGATGTTGTCCAATCCACTTTTTCCTGGGTCTTCCTCTTCTTCCTCTTCTTATTATTATTACTGTTATTTAATTCATTACTGCTGGAGTCTGTCAAAAAATCGTCTAGTTTTTAAAAAAGTAAATATTTGGAAAAACCAAGAAACAAGAAGTACTTTGAGAGAGAGAGAGAGAGAGAGAGAGAGAGAGAGAGAGAGAGAGAGAGAGAGGTCTAATAGGAGAAACTTTTGGAAGTATTTCCATGTATAGTACTTGTTAGGAGTCTGTGTAATGCGATGAAGTCAGTTTTAAAGAGGAGAGATGACATCGATTGGCTATATATTGAGGCCACCTGCGAGAGTTTGTTTCGTATTGATCTTGCTCGTTTGCCACTCTGTCCACCTGTTGCCATCTCAGCTGACACCAGCCTCTTCTCCTCAGCAGCAGCAACAGCAGCCTCATAAGCTGAAAACGCAGAGCATCTGCAGCGGCTCACAGCGGACATGAGGCAAAGAGACAACAACAACAGCAGCAGCAGCAGCAGCAGCAGCAGCAGACGAAATAGGACAACGGGGGTACATAGAATCCCAATTAGACGGTTTGTGTCAGGCTCTGAAACTGCTTTCTATCTGACCCAATTTCTTCGAGTAGATTGAAGAGAAGAAGAGTCGAAGAGTCTGGTCGTCGATTTTCCTCCACTTCGGCAGCTGTGATCTTCTTCACACACACACACACACACACACACACACACACACACACACACACACAGCGATTGCCTTCGTATTTCGTGGCGGAAGAACAGCGGAACAGCGTCATGTCGAACGGGCCTTCCATTTCCGACGATTCCATCTCGACGAATCCTTTCCTTTCCTCCAAAGATGACGAAGCAGAAGATGATGTCAGTCAGGCAACCAACGAAGGAGACTTCCTGTCGAAGTTGAACGTCAAAAACGTAATCGTCTCCTCAGTCGATGCAATTAACAGCTCGCGTCTGTTTTGAAATCTGAGTAAAAACACACGAGAGAGGCGCTTAGGACTGCTTCGTTTTATAGAAAAGCCGACTGTTATAATGAAATTCAACGTCTTTAAGTTCTGGTCTATGTCTTCTTCTTAGTCTGCTATTACTAGGCAGCAGCTATTGTTAGCAGGCAGCAGTTATCCTATGGACGGCATCTCAGATGATTTTGATGCATGTTGAGTTCAGTTGATGAAATTGATGACAGGTTTTCAACCGATTGTCAACGAAATCAAACGAACCGAAAAAGGTCAAATCGAAGGTGTGGAATCACGTGGTCAACGTCGTACTAATAGAAGGTCACGACCTTTTGCCAAAGGCCGACAACACCCTTCCAGACCCTTTCGTCAAGTTTAGAATGGGCACTGAAAGGTACAAGAGCAAGGTACTACTCTTCGGTACTTCACTTCATACTATACAATTAGGCATACACGACAACGACTTCGACAAGTATTTAGGCGTTTCTTACTTACTTATCTCGACAACTGAAAATGACAACCAAATCTGATATCTGCGCCTTTGCTTCTATAGCGCCACAAGATGATACATCGGGCATCAGTCATGACCGCTAAACAGTCAAAGGACAGTTATATAGATATATATACAATTTCATATTTCATACAATTATGTATATGTATATGTATATGTATATATATATAGTGTGTATTTCTTGGTATTGATATCAGAGTAAGACGAAGACTTTGGCGCCTAAGTGGACGGAACAATTCTCTCTGTACATGTTCGATGATCAATCGTCAGTTCTCGAAATCTCAGTAAGAGACACGGAAATAGGAGGAAGAGAAACAGTCCTCGGAAGGTATATACCACACATCCACCTATCTATCTATCCATTCATCCATTCATCCATTCATCTGTCTGTGTGCATATCCTTATGTCTGTCTGTCTGCGTTTTAACCTCTCTCTCTCTCTCTCTCTCTCTCTCTCTCTCTCTCTCTCTCTCTCTCTCTCTCTCTCTCTCTCTCTCTGTGTGTGTGTATGTATGTGTGTGTCTTTGTCTCCAGCATGACCATTGATCTGGAAAACCTGGAAAAGGAGAAGACTCATCGGGTGGATGGAAACCTGGACGACGACGCCGGGACCATCAGCTTCCTCGTCACCGTCTGTTCGATGGCAGGGGACCCAGCCCCCGTCGACCACCCGCCGCCCCCAAACGGTGACCCTCAGAGCCCCGCCTCTTCTTCTCCTCCTCCTCCTCCCCTCAACAGAAGAAGAGCGTCAACAGAAAGGCCGTCGCCGACAGCTACGTGAGTCTAACCAACGAGGAGAGGATTTTCCAGGAGGTTGGGCTCCACCCCCGCCCCCCACTGTTCACGGACAACCCCCAGTGGGGGAACGAATTTACAGGCCCTCTTAACCCTAAATTCTGGAGGTGGGGTGGCTCGACCCCCGCTGACTTTAAAAAATTAGAATACTGCCAAGAAAATTTAACATCGACTAGATAAAACTGTGTAGCTTATATTTAGGTTTTCTGATTATTGTCGATGGCTGATTAGCTATGAACATTTTTCAGGCGATTCAAATTTCTTTCTTATAGTCCAGCTGTCGATCTGTTTTTATATTTTTCGTCAGACTTTTCTCAACTCTTTCAAGAACTTTCGAAACATCGGTTGGCTTCAAGTGAAGGGTAAGAGAAATTTCCAATTCCCATCTACTCGACTGTCAGGTCCACCACTATACTGTTAATAATAATAATAATAATAATAATAATAATAATAATAATAATAATAATAATAATAATAATAATAATAATAATAATAATAATAATAATAATAATAATAATAATAATAATAATAATAATAATAACAACAACATAATTACTCTATGTATTAAGACAATGGCGGTACGCTTTCTTGTAAAAAGTTACAGATCAAGTGTGAAAAGTGGCGAGATGACTTGCTTTTAAGCTTTCCTCGGGAAACTTTCGGAAGAACGAAGATCATGCATATGAGTATACTGTATTATAATAGTGGCGACAACCTTTGTTTCTTTTTCAGGACACGCCGCGTGACAAATGGTTGCATTTCGAAAAACAAAGTTATTTAAACAAGTAAACCATAAAAAATCATTATAAATTAATTAACCGACATTAATAATGCAATGTGTTGGTCGTGCGTTCTGGCTTTATGAATGCGATTGAGTGAACATGCAGAGGCTGGTTGTTGTATAGTGCTGAAAGCGCATGGACTGGCAGCCGTCGACATGGGCGGCAAAAGCGACCCTTTCTGCGTTTTGGAATTGGTCAATTCCCGTCTTCAGACCCAGACGATCTACAAATGCCTCACTCCAGAATGGAACAAAACATTCACGTTGTAAGCGACTGCTGACGTCTCATATAGCGCACTCTAAACAACGCTGCATAATGACAATATGCAATAATAAAAGGCAATCTTCAACTTTTAATATGCCACATTGAAGATTGGAATACAGTTGTAGGTTTAAAACAGTCTCCATAATCAGCTTGCGTTGATAAATTCCGTGTCCGCATGCCCGTACTTTTGCAGTACCGTACTCGACATACACTCCGTGCTTGAGGTTACGGTATTCGACGAGAATTCAGACAAGAAGATGGACTTCCTCGGAAAAGTTGCCATTCAACTTCTGAAGGTCTGGAAATCGCTCGATCGCAGCATCATCGTTTCCAGTTGATAATTAAAATGTTTACAGACGACCAGGTTCTCCTCCAGGTTCTCCTCCTCCTTCTCCTCCTCCTCCTCCTCTTCTTCTTCTTCTTCTTTTCCTTCTCCTCCTCCTCCTCCTCCTTCTTTCTTCTTCTTAGCATTCGAATTTGTTAACAGGTTCTGATTAAATTGAGAACTTTATTCTACAGATTCGTCCTGGACAGCGTCGATGGTTTCAGTTGAAGGACTCGAGACTGACATCTCGCGGCAAAGGAGTCATTCAACTGGAACTGGACTTCGTCTACAGCACGGTATATGCATGGCTATATGCATGGCTATATGCATGGCTATATGCATGGCTATATGCATGGCTATATGCATGGCTATAAGGGCTATACGCTCATCTGCTGTACGTTGCTAACTCTGAGAGTGGAATGCTTGCTGTAAGATTGCAATGGCGAAGACACGCAGAGGTATTTGAATGCTAAAACGAGAATATATATATTCTCTGTTAGACTGACAATTGAAGCCGTTGGTTACCCTATCTACCTCTCTCTTTCTGTTTCTCTTCAGCTGAAGGCAGCAGTTCGCACTTTTAATCCGCGAGAAGTCAAATACACGACTCCAGAACCGAAGTTCAAAGTATCAGTGAGTATTCTTAATTATAGAACGGAGACTACAGAAAACTACGCAAGATTTAATAGGCCTATTTTCCAGACCATCAGATTCAACGTTGCATTGAGGGCATTCTAGCTGCTTTGCATTTTGTTTCTTCTTGAACGCTGGAGACATATAACGTCGGGGAGAGATTTCTTCTCTCGTTCTCTTAGATCATGAAGCGTAACATTGATCGCGTTTCGAAGATCGTTCAGTCGATCGTGGAGACGGGAAAGTTCGTCGGCAGCTGCTTCAACTGGGATTCGAAGCTGCGCAGTTCGGTCGCCTTTGCCGTACGTAGGCTACAGAGAGCCATCCAGCCTCTCTGTGTATACAGTATATACATAGGGGCTATGCCCAGTGGCGGCTCAACCGGGGGGTCGTGCCCTCCCCCTATTGAGTGCCTACCCCCTAATGCCCCCCCAGTTGGGACCCTATACTTAATGCTACATACATTAAACAACAAATGGTTGGCCCCTCATGATTAGAAGTTGCCACCCCAACGGCCCCCCACTTGCCAAATCCTAGAGCCGCCACTGGCTATGCCGTGCGACGCGGAATGAATGCGCTAACGTTGAAATCTAATGGCAATATAAAACGGTGGCGAAAACTCAGTTTAGGTTTGTGGAAGTACAATTGAACTTCGTTATGACGCACTTATTGGGTCTGTAAAACTTAGCACGTCATATCCAATGCCATCCATGATTATACATTAGCGCATCACACGGGACCGTACATTGCGATACGTTTTAACCGAGTATGCGTAATAATAGAATACACGATATAACCGAGTCCGTTGTAACGAAGTCCAACTGTAGAGATATTTGAAATTGTGTACAACTGCTCATTTAATCGGGAGATTTGGAAGAGACGGCGTTTACATTCCTAGCATCGTACGCAGGTTTCCACTAAACCGACATAACGAAGAGCACTGAACTTTATTTTGCGCATTTACTCGGCGAGAATTGGTTACCTGTTGAGTTCGTCACCTGTATTTATTGATGCGTGTAACAGATCTACCTGGTCGTCGTCATTCACCTTGAACTGTACATGTTGCCTGCAGTTCTCGCTCTCGTCTTCCTCAAGAATCTCCTCGTGTTGAACATCGTCGAAGGGTTTAAGATGGAGAGAGACGGAGAAGTAAGACACACACAGACAGACACAGTCACAGACAGGCAGACACAGACATAGAACATAGAGTCAATGATTCTGTCCGCTAAATAGATCTACCACCATCGCTTTTCAAGAAACGGTGGTAGAGGCTTAATACGAAGTAAGAGGCCCCCTATATTCAGACCTTGATAAAAAGTCCATTTTAAGCAAAAGGCGGCAAAATTCTGAATGCCAAGAACTTCTCTCTTCGTGCAGAGGTCTTTCGTCGAATCTAAAGTAGAAATTTAGACCGGAAGGGTTTCAGTGGGTCGTTACATTAATATAGCCAATCTTAACTCAATGATCATTATAGCGAAGCATTTATTAAAATCAAAACTAGAGTAAAAGTTTGCAAGAGGAGAAGTATAATGAAATGTGAATTTAGAAAAAGAAAAGTCGTAGGCTAATAGAAGATAAATTGCTGCGAAAGAATGCTGTAGACAATTAAAGCCTAGAAAAATATACTTCACTAAACGCATCCGTTTCAGAATAAGCTACGATTTGCAGTCTGTTCAAGGTGTTTCTGTTTTTCAGGATTATAACGACATTGAATGCGATGATGAAGAGGAGCTGGAGAAGGTGAGGAGGTGATCGAAAACACAAAATTTACTCTTAAATTCAAGAACGCCAACGATCAATATTTCACTTTAAAATAAAAGAGAGGTCGTCGTTTGCCATCAGCATTGTTTCATCTTAATCTACCTTTCCTTTAACGAATAAACTCAGCGAATTTTATTTCTCTAGATAATTAGAAATGTCTTCTTTGACTTAAATAGCAAATAACATTTTGTATTTTGTTGATAAGTTTTTCACTAATTGCGAAAACTGACATCGACTGATGCGTCAGAGACTGCATGAACAGTGTTAGACCAGGGGCGGCGCTGGGTTTTGTTGGCTGGGTGGGTCTAATGCAATTTACACAACCAGGACCCAGCTCATACTACCCCTCCCCCCAAAAGTCAAAATTTCTCTGCGGATTTGCACGATTTGCTCGGGTGCCCCTGCCCGAGGCTGGGTGGGTCCGGACCCGCGGACCCCGCCCCCAGCGCCGCCCCTGTGTGAGACTGCATGAGCTGAATATACTGTATCTGTGGCGGACGATCGTTTTAGGCGGAAAAATCCAAAGGATTCGTTGAGAAGCTGCAGTCGATACAGGAGGTGTGTTTGCAGGTGCAGGAGGCGATGGACCAAGTGGCGACGCTCGCAGAGCGTGGCAAAAAGTAGGTAGGCGACGGGTTGGGCACTTGGGGGGGGGGGGGGGGGAGGGGGAATAGACGGGACCGTTAAGCGAAGGTTTATTGGATTAAGGGTTTTGTGGTTCGGTTGAAAATTCGTGCGTTCAGTTGCTGTCCAAACAAAACAACCTTACATCGCAGCAGCCCGATCGTTCCCCCGAACTCAGTCCCATCCCTTCTCTATTAGACCTTCAGCTAGAGACCCCAGGCATAAACGGGACGATTCAGTGGCGGTTCCACTATATTGATGACTGGGGATGCATCCGCCACCGGAGTTTTTTTGCTCATCAACCTATTTTTCCCGTAAGTTTATAAAAAATCTAATGAAAAATGCTGCGAATGAGTTTTTGCTTGTCGGCTTTTTCCGACAAGGTTTATTAACAATTAGTGGGCACAAAAACGCTAAAAATTATCCTAATTTCCCCTCTCATATCTTTTCCCCTTTGACTTTGCATCCCTGCCAACTTTCTAAAATTTGTTTTCATCTCCTCCACCAAGAATTCTTGGAACCGCGCCACAGGGACGTCGACTGATTCGGGATTGAGCAAAGGATGCGTCTATGGGTTAGGTCTATAGGTCTATAGGTCTATAGGTCTATAGGTCTATAGGTCTATAGGCTATAGGTCTATAGGGTATAGGTCTATGGGTTAACTGTCTGTCCGATTGATCGGTTGAGTAATGTGTAAGGGGAATAATCGATCGATGCTCTTTTCGTCTGTACGGTGTTTATGATCCTTTCCAGCGCTTTGACCTGGAAAGTGCCGTGGTTGTCTTGGCTGGCTCTCATCGTACTCACGATTGCCACTGTGCTGTTGTATTTCGTTCCGCTTCGAGTGATTGCCTTGGCGTGGGGCATCAATAAATTCACGAAGAAACTTCGCTCACCAAACGCCATCGACAACAACGAACTCCTCGATTACTTGTCTCGCGTTCCATCGGATAAAGAACTGGTAACAAGAATCGTTTCTTACACCGAGCTCTATAATAATTTCTATAATTGCATCAATAGTCTAATGCATGATTTTGATGACGTCATCAGTTTCAATCATTTAAAGGCAAATGATTGGGCGGAATGCGAGAAAAGATTCATTTAGTGAAAGTTTCCAAAATTTTACTGTTCTCTTGCACACATTTTAGTCAAATTGAATAATTTTGTGGAATAATTCTAGGCCTAGAGTTAGGTCAAAATGTCTGATTTTAAAACTGGTTTCCCTCTCCGAGTGCGTTCTGTATATTTTAGATGCAGTATCGTGAGTTGAAACCGGACGCTGGAGTGCAAGCGGCCATCAGAAAGAAACACCAGTGACTTAATTAGCACACATGCAGAGGAACTCTTTCGATCGATTACGTTGCTCTGGTTTTATAATAGAGGTCTATATGGACCTACAGTGTATAGCGGAGTAGGCCTATCTACTGCATAAGAAAACCAGAATATTCACTGACGACACATGGGCCTATATTGAACTATAGCCTAAGCCTGCGCTTAGTCTATTTCCAATTATAGGAGACGCTTCGATGATATGGAATGCATTTCAAGATACCTTGGTATATTCCTTAAGGGTTATAAAGTAACCTATTTTGTTTAAAGAAATATTCAATAAAACTAAGGGATTTATCATTTATTTCATATACCAGATCGATCCCAATTAGGCCTCTGACATATTACACTCGAATTCTAACATAGTTCGTAAATAACCTTTTCACTTATAGGCCTGAATATTTAAAAATTATTAACTAAAGACGAAAATTCTGACATGGTGGTAACTCCTTAATCAATATGTTTAACTTATGGTGAAAATGGACAGTCGCTGTAACAAGCGTCGTTATAATCAGACTTTATTGTACTTGGGTCATAAAGGGAAAAGACAATCTCCCATAAGCTTTCAATTGTTAGCATCGCTCCATAGAGTCTCACCTAGAGGGAATTGCTTCGTTTCTTAAACAAATGGACCTAAACCACTTGAAAATCACAATTGGAATATCCAATGAAGCCCCATGCGGGTGATCTCTGCAGGGCCACATGCATCGCTGGCATCTCTAATTTAAGGCCTAATATGATTGCATTTCGGAGTCATCGATAGTGGCTCGCGCCGCAGTCTTGAATTCTTTGAAGACGTTGAAGAGAGGATTTTCAAACATCTGCAGACATAGAGAGAGAGAAGAGAGAGAGAGAGTGCTACGGTAGTCCAGGCGACTGGATACTAGAGCAGTGGCGAGTGGAATAAATAAAAATTAATTATAGCGAACATGATATATTCTCTGGCCCGTTATTTACATTAATATGGTTTCAGTAGGTCTTCAGTTTGAAGTTTATAGCATAAAATCTAGGCAATATAATTATAATATTAATAAATTTTCAATTTATATAGCACATTTGGGGTGTTATGTTCGGTAGCTCTAGCGGTAATAGTAAATCGTTGGCTTCTGATGTTAAGGAAGAAATGGCTGGTAAATTTACTAGGAATTCTCTTATTTTTTGCAATTTCTCGATAATTCATGATAAATAAATTCTATTTTCTGAGTATATCGTTCTTTTTGAGGCGCTTTCAGTCGGTTGAGAGCGTCGGGCGCTGATTTAGCATCGAAAGACCTGTTTGACCTTCGTTTTTTGCGCATATTCACGTCTACAGACACTAAATCTTAGTAAATAAAATTTATATAGCGCATTAAGTGTTATTGAATGGACTGCTCTCGTAGGGACTTGTAAGTCTTACTATGCGCCTTTAAAATGAGTGTGTAATTATTAAAATTTTATATTGAAATGTTTAGTCTTTTGAAACTGTGCACTTATGTTGTGTCTTATGTATGTTGTTCATATTCAGATAAACAGATTTGTTTTCTGTTGGAGCACTTCCATATTATTGTGACTGTTGAGATTATTTTTGATGTAGTTGTGAGGCTTTCAGTTGCAAAGCTTGCGCTGAATTCATCATCCTACAATCTTTCTCGATTCAGTCCACTTATCTTGGCTGGGGCTAAACTGCACACTCTAAGTAAAACTGATGATGAACAGAAATCTTCTTGTACACAGTAAGTCAGATTACTGGATTCAGGGATTTACTTCTTTGGACCAGTTATAATGTCATGGTTGAAAATGACCTAACTCTGAGTGCAGCTATTGAATATAAGATATCAGTTAATTTCAGCAATGTAGACTGGTTGAATTGTTACCATGTGTGTCTTTTATTCAGTTTGGTACCGTACAGAGAGGCTGCTACTGAATCTGGTATTGTCAAACGCAAGCCATACTCTCCTTTTCAGCCAAAATTAGACAATGTTGCAGACTTTGCGCTGGCAAGAATTGATGACCTTGTCAACTGGGCTCGTAAGGTAACCGGATGACTGCTTTAGCTTAATGGTAACCTGTAGGACTTTTAGATGGAAATATTGTTATGGCTAAAAATCTTGCAGTATCCTGAAACTCTAGTGTTCTAATTGTCTCACTGAATTGTTTATGATGAGACTATTGTGGTATGCATGATGCAGACAGTTTTGAGATGTGTTTCTAGACGTCTCTGTGGCCGCTGACGTTTGGCCTGGCGTGCTGTGCCGTTGAGATGATGCACTTTGCAGCCCCAAGGTATGACATGGACCGTTTTGGAGTCGTCTTTCGCGCTAGTCCTCGGCAGGCCGACTGCATCATTGTTGCGGGAACGGTCACGAATAAAATGGCTCCCGCTCTGAGAAAGGCAAGTGAAGACACTCTAGAGTGATTATGATGTTGATAATAATAATAATAATAATAATAATAATAATAATAATAATAATAATAACAACATCAATAATAATCATTATCATGAACTGATTATGGTGGCATATCGTTCAAGTACACCTAACAATTCATGATACAATATATCTGACAACGATTGACTGTTCTGAAAGTTTTGAAATGGGGTGACTACCAGTAATTCATTGTAAATAGCACGCATGTTTAGATTAGGACAGATCTAGGACTCAGGGTAGTCTACTTGGCAAATAGTAGGCCCGGGTTCTTTCTGGGGGTACTGGACTACTGATTGGTAACATTGTGTAACACAGCTAGTCAGCTAGCCTAAGCCTACGTGAATGTCAGACAAGGACTAGAAGACTCGATGGGCCTGTTTAAAATATTTAGTAGATATAGTTTAGCTATGAGCAGGCATTAGAGCTGAAGATAAACAACAAAACGATTTGCCAAAGGAACATTATCACTGCAGGACACCATTACAATGATTTTACATTGATTATGTTTGCTACTTTACTGATGACGTCAGATAACATCATTTGTATTTCCTTTATGCTTTCAGTAAGTAAGTCAAATGCATACAGTGGCATATAACTGCCTGACAAACTGAATGCAATATACAAGTTACACTAATACACTTTACTCAATCATTTTTTTATCTATTACTGCATTGCTAATTTGCTGTAGTAGTGAGAAATGAAAATATCATGTTTTACGGGTAAAAACGGGTGCACCCGTACCCGTAGCGCTATACCCGTACCAGTAAAATGTCGGGTAGGGTATATCCGCACTCCTCTACTGTGTGGCCTATTATAGACACGGCTTAATTACAACGGAGTGTTTCCTGCGTTGATTTTGTACTTTCTTTATGAAGTGAGACTCTCTGCAAGTGATGGTCCTCATCTTTTTAGGTTTACGACCAAATGCCTGAGCCTCGCTGGGTAATTTCAATGGGAAGCTGTGCAAACGGAGGCGGTTACTACCACTACTCGTACTCTGTGGTGAGGGGGTGTGACAGAATTATCCCAGTTGACATCTACGTCCCAGGTGGGAGTTTCGGCATTTGCTGTAACTTTTCTCGAGTTAATGTACTCGTGTTTTGTAATGTACTTGTGTTTTGTATTAGTAACTCTTTCAGTTATTGAAAAGTGTGCGTAATATTGAAGAATGAAATGCTTTTGGCACCAGGGATGAATTGTTTGGCCGTTGGATATGATGCTGTTGTGTTGTGAGTCTGTGGTGATTGATGTAGGCTTATATACGGTAGTCTACGAATTCAAAGGCTTGTTGATGTGAATTAAGTTGAATAATAACTATTGTAAATTATTTTGGTATTTAAGAAGTATGTGAAATGACAGAGAATGCATTTATATCCCCCACTGTGATGATGTTGCTGGTGGTGGTGATGATGATGTTGATGAAATGTTTGTGTGTGCTGACAGGCTGTCCTCCGACTGCTGAGGCTTTACTTTACGCAGTTCTTCAGCTCCAGAAGAAGATCAAACGGATGAAGACAGTTCAGATGTGGTACAGAAAATAGAGACGTTTGCCAATGAGATCAACAGAAAGTGAATGGCTCCTGGCGTCTACAACTTAGCGCTGTTTGTTTTACAATTTGCCGTTTCTAAAATGAAACTGAGCATAACAAAATTAAACTGCAGCTCACCAAATGTAGCTTTTGAGTTTTCCTGTTTCCCTATTAATAAATGTGAAGCACAACTTATTTATTTCTGTTTGATGTGTTATTTTTTTAATTGAGTTTTGACTTGTTATCAGATTTTCACACCACTTTGGTGTATAAAGGTATAGGGGAGTAAAGAGTTCTAGTTTATGACTTTGTGAAGCACATGAAAAATAATACAAACAACCTAAGCTTATGTTTTGGCATTTTCAGTTTTATTTTTATCTGCAAAGATTGATTAACTTGAAGAGACAAGAGACTTGATGGATTCTTTGCTTCACACTCATTGAAATTTATTATTTAAAGTTGATTAATTGATTGTGGTGTTCAGATATAGACATTCAGTGAGTGATAACAAAAATTGGACTGACGTGTATTGGATTTGACCAGTGTGGGCTTAAGATCCAACTTCAGTTAAACTGGTGCCAAGTGCATATAAACCTGTTGTTATAGAACACTAATAGCAACAGGTTAAATGGCTATGGGGAAAATAGTCTGATCATTTATTAAGTGTAAACAAGTCATGTTTCAATCCATCTCAGATATTGCTGTATTAAAGTTGATTCATTCAAAAGTTCAAATAGCTTTCTTGAATCAGAGATGGAGGGTCGTTGGTCATTTATATTAGCTCAGTTGTTCCATTGTCAGTAATGGCGGCTCTTGCCTTCCTTAGAAGAATTTTAGGCGAAGACCTTGTGATAGCGCTACAATTTCTAATTCTGGGACTTAATTTCGTGAGTGTTCAAGAAACTTTCAAATGGATCTACTGGAATTTGTGAAAGCCATCTGTTGAATGTTCCCTATTTCTAGAAAACGAATTATCCCGTTTGTGAACTTAATGATCCCTTCGCTAATAGAAATTTTATTTTGAAAAACTCTAATAATTAATTTTCATGGATTTAATTCAGGATTTACAACGACAGGGATGGTAATAGACGATGAGCTTTAACGATCGATTCATCGGACACTTTTTAAAACAAAATAGTTTTCTTGTTTTAGCATTTTTTAACCAACGCGTGGCACTTAAATAAACATCTTATAGCGCTGCAATGTAAACATGCTTGTTTATTTGATGAAACTACTGTGAACTTGTTATAGCGGTAATGTATTATGAGAATTCTGACACGAAGTGGACACAGTTGATTGAAAATAGGAATAACTTATTGGATTTGACAATGGGAATTACGATTTAAATCCGTAGCGACCATCGGCCGATGCCAAGTGCATGATTAAAATAGCGCTATAGAAGTCAATACTACTACTACTACTAATAATCTGAATGTGATATAATATTCAGCGCCAAGAATTTATTTGCATTATTAAAATAGCGCTATAGAAGTCAATACTACTACTAATAATAATAATAATCTGAATGTGATATAATATTCAGCGCCTATAGTGCGAAGAAATGTGACGAATGGTAGTATAATTACATTTGCTTGTCAGTAGACTCACCTGTGATATTTTTGTTATCGTTGTATCATAGAGTAAGAGTTTATGTTAATATTCTGTTAAATGTTGAGTCTGTATATTTTTTGATGGAATTTTTGACACAGGTATCTGAGTGAAAATGGCATCAAGGAATGCAGTAAATTGGATTCGGTTTCAGTGCAAGAAATTATACAAGAAGCATTGAACGTGGGTTTATTTTGTCTGTATTATTTTATTAAGAAATTAGATAGGTACAACTTTAGAGCATCCGTTGTGATCTTACTCTGCTAAGCAGTCAAAACCTGTGCACACTTGATATCCAACATGGTAGTGACCACCTTGCTTTAGTGGTTTTGTAACTTGCTTTGTAGACCGACTTAAAACAAATTGGAGAAAAGCATCTTCCAGAAAGCCTAGGAAAGTCTAAATCTGAGTTTGTGAGTTTCTCTAAATAATATTGTGGATTGATTTGGTTTTCTTGTGTGTTTTTCTGTTGACATTTGCAGAGATGTTTAGCCACCCCAATCATTGTGGAGGAATTACCCCATTTCATTTGACCCAACTGCCAAATGTTATGCATTCTTTTGCAGCTTCTGCATTTAACAAAGTAATTATATGCTTGACTACATGCGATGAGGCATTTGCTTAGGTTTTTAAGCTTTGCATGTTTAAAATCAGTCTAACAACTCGTGGGTTTCCCTTTTCCTTGCATAGGTTGATGGGCCTTTTGTGCTTCAAGTTCAAAAGATACGCAACGTTGCGATCCCAAAAGATGCAGAGCATTCTGATGGCGGTCAGAAGCTGTACCGACTGACTCTCACCGATGGTCATGGCACCTGCACGGCGGTTGATATGAAAGGCATTTCTGGTCTGAGGTATCATTCGGTTTGCTTCTTGAATTTTGTTGATTAAAGACTTTTTCTTTTATGTTTAAATTTTAAAATATCCAAGCAGAAACAACCGGTTAATTTTTCAAAATAAGCAGCGATGTAAAACCACTCCTGCCCTATATTTTCTGTTGCCTTCGACTGATGATTAATTAATCTGATGGTTGTTTAGATTTCATTGATGTGTCTGTGTTTTTCTCTGTTTTTCTAAGTCACAATACTCCGCCTGGGTCAAAGGTGAAGCTTCTTGGTAGAGTGCCCATCAGCCACGGATTTCTACTCCTCAACAATTCCAACTGCAAGGTTCTCGGCGGTCGTGTAGAGAAACTCGTGGAAAGTTGGGAGCTGAAAAAAGTTTGTATTAGTATTTGCTATAAACGTTCTATTTTTAAAATCTCTAGTAGTTGTATCAGTTGCATAAAATATGAAAATGTTTTTGTTCTTCAGTTACCTCTTTGACTGTGCTGCTCTTGAAAATATAAGTATCTCAATGCGTAAGCTTAAACCCTGTCCATTTGGTCAGTGGCCTTCATTGAGCATCGGCCTTCATTGTCCTTCTCCTGTCAGAGAAACAGTTTTTATATGGAATTCTATCACAGATTGCACCAAGAGGAAAGATTTGCCAATGATAATAAAAAATCTGTAAAGACACATTTATTTATGAAATCATACGCTGCTGCAATGTAAAAAGGCCCTTTTGACTTTGGTTATCAACCGTATTACAAGTGGGGCGCCAGTTTTGTGGCAATCTTTGCAAAAACCACCTCAAAGAAGATATTCTTAGCGGGTCTTTTTAGCAATAGTTTTTTTAGTGATATCTTTGATGTGTGCTGTTATAACTGTTGGTTTCTGATGTGGTTTTAGTTTCAAGTGAATAATTGTAGCATGACTGATTGCACGTCTTTCTGCTTTCTGTTGCAGTCATTGGCTACACAGAACAGAGTGGCTGTGAACCAGGATGGTGGTCCACCGCCATTCATACCATTCGGCCAAAGGCGAAAAGATGCCGGCCAGACTTCCAACAAGAGAGGTTAGTTATTCAAAACAGGCGACATGGGTGTTGATGTGTGGAATGCTAGACAAAAAATTCTCACTGTAGCATTCTGCTACTGAGGGTTGTATACATCTGAAAGCGTTTCCTTTTATTTTTTTTTGGTTTTTTATATGAAGTGATTGAGTAAATAGACTGGAGTGATTGAGTGAGAAAGCCTTCCTTTGATGTCCTTTGGGTGTCATTTGAACATTTTCTTAAGATGCGTTTCGTTCGTTGGACTCTGTGATGAAAAAGAAGAATGCAGACAGTGAATTTGAACAGCAACGAAAGGCGATCATAGAAGCTGCCCTTCAGGAAGGAAGAAGCAAAGGCTTTGCGAGCATTTCCTCAAAACAGGTAAATATCCACGCCGCCTTCATAGATCAGCCGCTGTAATTGTCTTCTATGCATTACATTATGGGGATTCTAAGTGATAAATGCGAATGCTTTTGTCAGGTTCAGGCACAGGACAGGAGTGTCGCTTCAATAGTTGAGATGGGCTTCAGTGCCGACCAGGCAAACACCGCTCTGAGGAAGTCCGGTGGTAACCTGGAGGCGGCAGTGAATGTCTTGGTCGGCGAGCAGTCTTGCTCGTCATCGAATGCTCACTCTGCTCGGCGATCGACGGACTCGAGGCACTCGAGCTCACAGCCCAATCGTCCTCAACTACTCGTTAACTCGGAGAGAACAGAAAGATCTGGTTATGAGACGTTCTCAGTTGCTAACAGTCTAAGAGAACAGACACCAATAAGCCCATTGAATTTCATGATAAATCTTGACATTGCTATTAGTGATGATTATGTATCTGGGTTCTGTTATCTTTGTCTTGTCTCATTGCGCCAATTTCTTCCATTTTGACGCATCAGAGCATTCTACAGTTCTTCTGATGCTGCGTCTTACGGAATGTATTATTGTTTTTGAAAAATATTTTGAGAAAAATGAAAAATTGAGAGCGCTATGTGTTGAGGCGACTATTTTTCTGATTGCAGGAGGAGGCCGCCGAGGTCAGAGGTCAGAAGAAATGGAGGATTATGATGAGCACGCGAGGCCTTCAGCCCCTGCCACTCTCTTTGACTTTGTCACAACCATCATCCCAAAGAAGCCAGGTACATCATACCTTGTGACAACGGTGTTATTGGCACTTACGAAATAGCTGTTGCTCTGGTTGTTAATTCTAACAATTTGTCTTTTGTGTTTAAATTCTACAAAATATCCGAGCACAAACCATCGCTTAATTTTCCAAAATAAGCAGTGACGCAAAACCACTCCTGTCCTACAGTCTCTAATGTTGCCTTCAATGTGGGGTCAGGCAGCTAAAACCTTACATTTTCTACCTTAGGAGGGGTTGACCTTGGCCAGTGAGATGTTAGACCCCTAGACAAATAGAATAGAACTGCAGCTCCCAGGTTTCATTTGTAGCCTTGTCTAAATCGTCCCTGGAAGATTGTTTTTGAGCATTTTCTTTACTTTAATCTATGGGAAGTTTTCATTTGATGCTGCCCTGTGTTTAGTTTTAACTGGATTTGGATTAGGGTTTATCGCCCGATACTCTATGCTAAAGAATTTCCGATTAACGTATTTTTTATCACTTTGGCTTTCAGTGCTCAGTGTATGCAATATTTTGGTTTAGACAAATCTTCATCAAAACCTTCAGACTCCATAAGCGCTGAGTCGACAACGGGAAAGCGTCGGGAGGAAAGGCCGGAGGAAAGCAGAGAAGTAGGAAACAAACAGCGACAGAGGTCACCGGAAGGTCCTGGAGGAGATCACGGCACACACGACGAGTCCCGTGAGAAACCCGTCATTAACTGCTCATCGACAAATCAGAGCAGCGGAGGAGGAGGAGGAGGAGGTGCTGAGCCCAACTACCACAATGTGGTTCAGAATCTGCCTCCAAGACTTCAGAAGAAGCAGATGAGGGAGGAGGAGGAGAAGATGTACAAGGCGGTTGGCAAAGACATGGCGATGAACGACTGGTCGAGAGATAGACTGAACAGCAAGGTCTACGACGTCAACAGTCGGGGAACGATCGCGAACAAGAATCTTTGGACGGACGACAAAGATGACCGAGGCAAGGACCGAAGGGACAGACGCAGCGGCGGTGGCAGAGGGAAGACGGAAGATGGAAGACCCACAGAGAGGGAGAAATCGTCAAACGAAAAGATATATCAGAGAAATGCCAACAACATTGCAGCATATCAGGGTCCGTACGCTGACACTAGCGCGGTGGTCCAGCAGCCTTTGCAAGTCGTACAGGAAGTGGGTCCGCTAGTCAACTGTACGCCTTGCACCGTACCTCCCCTTATGCAGTGTACAACAGACGTACAGCTCGTACAGTCGATGTCTGGCCTGCATCTGTTTCCTGCGGCTGCCATTTCGCTGGGTCCGACATTTGTGCCACGCCTCGCAGCCGTGTCGCCTTCCGTCATCTGCGATGGTGCTGCTGACAATGCGTCAAAGGAGGTGAAATACTGTGAGATGATAACGATTAAAAGATTGAGTGATAAGGACAATTAATTACAGGGGAATATTATGTTATGTATATTCACCGGAATACTCATGACTGTTTTAATTATGCTGTGTAATTCCTTTCCTGAAGAATTGTGGAATGCTATTGCTTGGTATTTTATGATACCTGAGCTTCCTGTCTGTCGTAAACTTTTATTGTATCCTTTTGTGGGAACTAGATTTGGGGAAATTATTTATGGCTTATTATTAGCAATGGTAGCAGTTGTAAGAAAGAAGTCTTGGAACCGATTGATTTGTATGTTGTTGATAGAACACCAGATGGAAGGCAGGCGACGTGTGTTTGGCAAAATGGGAAGACAAAGAGGTTGGAATTTACTTATTTAGCACTGTTTGGATAGTTGTTCTAGTTTATTGGAGGTATTTGCATGGATTTCTGGAGTTTATACTTTAGAGAGAGAGAGAGAGAGAGAGAGAGAGAGAGAGAGAGAGAGAGAGAGAGAGAGAGAGAGAGAGAGAGAGAGAGAGAGAGAGAGAGAGAGAGAGAGAGAGAGAGAGAGAGAGAGAGAGATCCTTAGTGGAGCAATGTTTCGAGGTGTTTTTTATCTGGTGTAGTAGACTCGTGTCTGCTTCTAAACCAGCAACATCTGCTTCTGCACTCAAACACTCTGAATGCTGAGACAGACTTTCATGTGGCTAATTCAAAGACAGATATCTTTATTACCGTGTAAATGTATTTGATGCCAGGTAAATATTGCATATACAGGCAACTATTTCATTGTTAAGCAGAGTTTAAGAAATAAATTATTTAGATTGTAATTTCAGTCAAATGATGTGGAATGATAATTGTTGGTGGTCTTGGATGAATGTTCTTTGAACAGTTCTACAGAGCAAAGGTGTTACGAGCGGATTCAAACGGCGCTCTCGTCACTTTCATAGATTATGGGAACGACGTTTCAAGGCTTCCGTATTCAGACCTAAGACCAATGGTTAGTCAACAGGCAGTCACTGGCTGCCTATTCACCATGCAACAAGTTTTATTCTTAGAAGTGGTTATGTGGCAAATTCTGTAGAATTGAATTTATATTGCACAGCAAGAACTGATGTATGTATATGTGTGTGTGTGTATATATATATATATATATATATATATATATATATATATATAAACATTATATATAATTATTAAAAAAAATATATATATATAAACAAGCAGTTGGGCACAATTATTTCTTGGATTCTGTTTTGTTGCTAAATGTGTAATTTTAAAGTGGGATTTCGTCGGGATTGTTGGTCGGCATTGGCTTAGCATTAAGACAATGGTCTTTTCTTAATTTAGAGATCGGACGGTGGTGGAGGAGGAGGAGGCGCATGGTTCACGAGCGGTGGAATCCTATATCCAGGATCAGCAGTCGAACACGGCACAAATATCATTTACCCGTCACACAACGGTCACTTGAGTGCCGCACCGGTGGCAGGCGCTCCGACCCCGGGGGTGATCGTCCAAGGACCAGGGTCATATCCACTTGACCACACGTACCGGATAATAACAAATACTGGAAGGTCGTTGAATGGTCAGAAACAGAGCAAACGTCCGATCGATAAGCAGCTGTACGTGCCTCCCGCTCAAAGAAAGTAACGACTGGAGGAGATTTTGGCAAAGTTAGATCAGCATATGCTATTAGAACACTTAGAGCTTAGGTGTTTGTTTTACAAAGAACACAATTTTCGGTTAAAGTATAAAAGATTATCATTAGTTGCAGTTGAAAGAATGGACTACTATCGGTTTGACTGGAACATTTTGCATTTAGATTTGTAAGCATAAATACTGATATCATATATTAAACTGTTAAAAAAGAATATATGAAGTGAATAATATAACCCACAATGTAATTTAAGGGCTGAGTTACTGATCTCTACTTGGGTTTTTGCATAGAGCCATGTTTTGCGTCTCTATCCATCATTAGCAAACTCAACAAAAAAAAACAGTTTTGATATATTCATTTCACCATCACTAACAGGACATCAGTACATATATATATATATATATATATATATATATATATATATATATATATATATATTATATATATACTGCTAATTCCCTGTAAAACACTTCACAGTCCATTATACTTAGCAAGTTCACAAACATGTTGGTTTTGATCAGATCAACTAACTCTGCCTGTGAATTAGTGAAACAAGAATCTCAAATACATGGTCTGTCTTACGACAAGCTTTTTAAAATAGTTGCTGGCCGTGACAATTTAACAGAAATATAAGAGACGACGGTTCAAAAACCAAAATGTTTCCAGAAACTTTGTCAATCGTTTAGTTACACATAATAACATCTGGTTTTTCTTGATTATCAGAAATTGGCTTTTTCTAATACTGACATTGTTCTCATTCTTCACAAAGTTTGCAAGTTTGTAGCTTTCGTGCAGACACAAATGACTCCAAAAACTGAAATATAGTTTCTTATTCTAAAAGTGTCTGTACATTGGACAAAGTTCCGCAGTTTGAAAACATTCCAATCATAAATGATAAGGTCAAACAGAACAAATTGAATGCAATGAATAATAGGCAACATTGCTCCTATTACTACTTTCTTACGCTTTACTGCTAAATGAAATGTTTTCTACTAGCAGTTAAATTGCTGTGAGTTTGCCATCATTGTCTTCTACCAGACTAGATTTTAGCAAACGGTTTCAGAATCTAAGCAACTTAAACTAAACAACTGCATCACTAACCACAGGAAAGGATTACAATGCTTCATTGTGGCTGATTTTCAATAACAGGGAGATCTGAAAGCTAATGCTTAAATTATATTTTACAAACAAAAATGAATAAATACCACTCTGCATATGTCTTACATCAAAATGTGAAGAATTTTTAAAAAATGCTGGTTCAAATTCAATAAAATATAGGTTACATACAGTATACAGTTAATAATTATGAATTAATAGTTTATAGGTTACATATAAGTTAATAATTTAATAATAATAATTAATAATTTATAGGTTAAGCCATGACTCCAGCTGGCTTATTTTACATATTGTCAACATCTGCACCTGACTATAAAGGAAACATTCCATCCATAGACAAACACTGTTACTCATCACAGAGACTCATATTTCTACAGCCCTTTTCTTTATACACTGTCAGACTTCTTGTAACATCTTGAATAGAATTTAGAGAAAATAACAGGTTTCAGAAGATGCAATTACTGAGCTCATGCTTTAGAAAATACAATAAACTGCTGAAAAATTGGTTTAACTGACACAAAATGACAGTAATAAACTAGACATGCCCATGGCCACACCATTCAATAATGAACACGGAATAAAAAGCACAGTGCATAAGCATAAACAAATAATCGCAAAAACTAAAAAGACACAAAAAACACAATAAAGGTTAAAATTCAATAAAGCTGGAAAATGTGAAACTTAAAATGTGAAATTTATAAACAGAGGTCTTGTGTTATGTAAACTGGTTCTGGTTGAAATTGCAGGTGATACTAACTCCACTAATAAAGACAATATTCACACAACTGACTCACTGCTGCATAACTTTGCAATTTGTGGAGAAAATAAAAGCATTGTTACATTTAAGCATCTAGAATTTTTAAAAAGAGAAACCACTGATACAACAATGGCCAGTGAGAGAGGTTGCAACAGGGAAATAGCATCACACAACGTGCAGTGTGTCTCTTTCTCCTCGGCCTGCTTGGTCTCGTAACAAGTGATGACGGCAAACGTGTCAAACTGAAAATCAAAGCGACACCCCGGCTGATCCTGGCACTTGAACACGAGTCAGAAGGGATCTGCCCTGCACTTCAGGCTAAAGTAGAAACATAAATATTAATAATACCAAGTGCTGAATAAATTGAAATGTTTAGATGATGATGATGATGATGATGATGATGGTGGCATGAAAATTTCTACTCGAGCAAATTAAAGAGTACATCATGTACATTGCCTTGTGTCGAGTGAATGCTGTATAGGAAGTTAAATTTAAACAAATGAAAAGAAATTACGTTAATTTTCAATATTAGTAGAGTCTCTGCATATTTTGGTTAGCATTGATAACAATTACATTGATACAGAAACCAGATACACACACCAAATGATGTAGACACTACTAAAATGTATAATACACATAACATTGTGAAGACTGAATTCAGTTATCTGCATTCATTCATTCATTCATTCATTCATTCATTTTTATGTTGCACCATTCTTTAATATTGTCTATCCATAAAGCCAGTGAAAAGCATTTCAGGCAAAATGAATCAGAAGCACAGGAGGAAGCAGTGAAGATTCAGACACAAAATGAATGAAGCCACTTCTTGAAAAATCACATCACAAATAAAGCAAAAGCACAAGTGATTAGACAAAGGAGAATTTAGGGTTGAAAATTCTATCAATTTTCCTCAATTTTAAAATGTGCTGAAACACAGTACTACAGAATTTTCACAGAATACTAAAAGACGTGGTTACATTCACAATTACTTTGTTGGCAAGTACAAACATGACAGCTCAACCAATGCAGCATACAAACGGCCATAAACCATTCAATCTCCTTGACCTCAAAATGGAATAAAGAGGAAATGCTACTGTCACCCAGACTCAGAATCAACCCATTCGCCAGGCACCCTTCGCAACATCCACCCCCTCTCCCCTAAATCCCAGATATGGTCAAAGAGCCACCACCAGACAGAACAGAATGGCATCAGAGAAACTGCTTCACAACTAAAAGTCCAAAAATCCACAGACATCTTAAGAGTCTCAGAGGAGGAATGCACACAAACAGCATTCTGACAGAAAATCACAAAAGTAAGTAAGGTGGCCCTTGATTATTTTACATTTTCATACAAGTACCTTTCTCAGCTGGAAATTCACATTGCTAAAACACACAATTATAGGATTATGGTGACAATTTCATACTGGAAGTGACAAAACCATTCATATACTAGGCATTAAACAAGTAACAGTGAGTAAGTAAAGCAAGATAAATTTTAACAGCATCCTAAACAAAAACATGTACAACAACAGTGTAATTAATGAATTAACTAAAAACTGCACTGCATATGAGTAACAGTGCTAATAGCAATATCATTCTTACTATTAGCACATTCTTCTACTCCTTCTGTGAGTTTTCATGCTAAAATAGGACAATTCTCACAGTCACAAAAACTGTTGAAGCAGATAACAGCCAATAGACTGAAACCACCTTTTAAAAGCAGATGGAAAGACTAACATTGATGAATTGCTGGTCGAGTGGCAGCAAATCGCGTGAATTCTGAGACACTGTTTGTATGTCCTCCACGCTGTTGAGGATGTATTCGTCCATTTCGTCATGTCTTGACATTTCTCCATTGCCACCCTACGCACCAGAACAGCGGTCAATTTCAGAAGCTGCTAAGTGGGGATTGGACCCAACCAGTGGCTGAGACCAAAACCTCAAGAATCCCCAGAAAATCGAACGCCGCTGCAGAGATTTCATATTTTAATCTAGAAGTCACTTAAGTCCACTTAAAAATATGTCTAAAACAAAGCGAGATAATCAAGGGCAGAATCACAAGTGCAAATGGTTGATGTGAATCTATGTAAAGTCACAGTGATAAGTGCAAGCAGTGAAAGCAACAGAGTGCTAACTTCACAGCTCTAAAATCTCTGCTTCTCACTTCTGACCAATCAGCAGAAAGCTTACAAATCTTCTGTCAAATATTGGCCTTCAACACATTTTCCAACAAATCCACACAGTTAACTATCAGAATCCTTAAAAATAATATTACCTAGTAAAAGTATTAATTTAGAATCACAGTTGAGAAACAGTTGAATGGACATCCTAGGCAAGTAATAACAGTCTCAAGACATAGAAACAAAATGTAAAAAAAGACAAAGAAGGAAAACAGAAAAAGAAAATGGCACTCACGTGTGTCATCTGTTCGGCTGTCGTGAGAAGTCGTGACAACGGCAGACAACATTTTGGCAACGTCTCTGTCAGTGGAGGTCTTGCATGGGTGAGCAGCGGTTTTACCAATCTACAGGTGACATTTAAGGAAATACCAACAACAACTACCACAGCCAAATACCTTGTACAACCAGAATCAACCCCAGACACTGGCCGAATGCCTTGTAATTGGTCAGGTCAGTGACTGGACCTCAATGAAGGAGCCCAGAATGCTAAACAGCAGCATACAATGAGCTTAAAATGACGAGCGATTAGCTCTTCAAACAATGCATTCGAAAGAAAGATTGGATTTAAAAAACACCATTAAAAAGAGAATTACAAGAGGATTTCCTAAATTAAAAAGCCAATGTAGCACCAATGCATGATGTAAAGAAATGGCTCTTTGTGTTTACTTAAAGGTCTTCACACAAAACCTACCATAGATTCACGGAGATCAAACTGTCTGCACAACACCAAATGAAATTAACGATTGCAAGCAGAGATAGTGGAAAGGATACCTTGCATCCAAAGAGTACCAGATCTTGACCAAAAGGGCCTTTCCAGCAAGTCTTCCGCCTTCCGGCTGCTCATGTACATCGATCTACAACCCAAAACAACAACTCAAAAGCACCTAAACATTCACAACTGCACACAGTGTTGCTTGCCATGAAAGCCAACCAGGGCAGTGGATCCTGTTGGCAGCTCAAGTGCTTTAAAGACAATCCTGGGACTAATTGACAGTCAAATGGTATGACAACATGGAGGGGGAGAACATTGAACTACATATAATGGGGGAAAATGTTCAATCAATCATATAAGCTTTGCTGTAACACACACACTGTATGTTAAATCAAAAGCATGAAGAGAAAAGCAAAGAACAAGCATTAAGAATTCAACCATTTAAAAAATCAATGCCAAACAGAACATTTAAAAACACATTGAAACAATTAAACATTATTATTATTATTATTATTATTAATAATATTATTATTATTATTATTATTATTATTATTATTATTATTATTACTACTACTACTACTACTACTACTACTACTACTACTACTACTACTACTACTACTACTACTACTACTACTACTACTACTACCACTTTGCATAACTTTCAATCAATACTGTTCACCAGCTTAGGTTTACTTAGGTTTTTCAAACCAAAATTCACAATTGCTGCAGCAGACATACATGGAGTGATTAGCAAATGGAAAACAGAATCATAAAGGAATGAAAACAAGAAGAAACATACAACTCTAGTGTTAATGGATGTGGAATGGCATGCAGGCGCAATTGCATCATACTGACGAAACTGAAAGATGAAAACCATCAAAAATAAATACACAACAACAACAAAGCTGTAAACTAGGTCTACATAAATAAAAATACAAAGCAAATAAGCAATGTAATGGAATTTAAGAAAACATAAATATCTGACAAAATTAAGGAGGCAAAAACCTATATGGTAACCTCACAAACCAACATATATTTTCATTTCTCTGTTGATAAGAACAAACTTTTAGTTATCAATCATATCAGGCTTTACTAGAGTAAGTATGATAAAATGAAAGACTACTCACAGAATGACCAGAGTCAAAAGTCTGTAGTTCCGTCTCTTCTTCTACTCCAACCCTGTTAAAAATCATGCTTATCAAATATGCAATATTTTGAAAAACACGTTAACCACTTTGAAAGCAAAAACCAAAAATGTCCTTCTCAGATAGAATCAACCAAGGTCAGGCTATGTCAAAGACACAAGGATAACATTGAAATGCAAAGCCAATGGATTCGCTTAAGCCACTCCATGACTGAAAATTGAATAAGCAGCAACGGTGTATGACCTTATGTGCAACCACTGTAGCACCTGCGTTGTTAGTCCACCGCATAGCATAACTGTTGTGATAACGATGACCAAAGTAGTAGAGAGGATTATGCAACTTGCTTCGGTCTTCGTGTCGCGCATGGCCAAAGCAAAAGCCATGGCACCGCGCAGACCTGTTAGTCCACATAAAGTAATCAACAATCACATTACAAGGACTTTCAACGGTATTCAAAGTTGGCTCAAATTTTATATAGATGACAATTTTAGGACTAAGACCAACAAAGACAATAGACAAGTTTAACATGAAAGTAACCTTTTACTAAATTTACACATCTCTGCTCAACAGTTTTTTTAATTGTGAAAAAATCCACTATCAACAAAACAAAACTAAGAAATAGACAGATAGAGTGAGAGAGAGACAAAGAAATAGATACAGTGAGAGACAGAGAGAAAGAGAGACGGACAGACAGAGTGAGAGACAGAGAAGCAACAATCAAGAGACCTGAAAACATCATCATGTGTTGAAAGCTGAAACTGATTTTGTTTGATCTGCCGAGATTTAACAGCAGTGACAGTGGATAGACATTCATCGCACGGGCAATCAAAATGGCAACCTTCATTTCTTCAACTGAGGAAAATCAACGAAAATCAGCAAAAATGCACCACATCCGTCGGACTTATCAACCAGATGACCTATGATGCAAGAACTGTGCTCTATGTTAAGCTCTACTGCAATAGATGACCATGTTAAATGACCAGATGACCACATTATCTGCACCCAATGCCACTACTACTCTTAATAATTCTGATGAAACAGAGTTCCTATTTTTACATTGAGTTACAGTTAAATACACGGTTAAGGGGTTAATCCAGTAAATGAAATACCTGTTTCGACAATCTTATGAATTTAAGATTAACCAGGTTTGACTGTATAGCAATGTACAGATTGTGACAAATACAGGAAGTGGACGACGACTACTATTCAGACTAAATAGCAAAGGATACGAATGAGAGGGCGATGAACCCTGGGTCCCAGACGTGTCTTGTAAATGTAAACGTAGATACCCCGATGTATGTGAAAACGAAATTCTCCATCAGGAAATTCAACAACTCAAAGACCTGGAAATCAAATCAGTCAGACAATTTCAATCACTCATTTCAACTTATTATAGCAGTATGGAGATACTGCCACAGATTACGGTTAAGGTTAGGGTTAACCTTAACCTTAAACTTAACCTTAACCCCTTAACCTTAAGCCCTTAATGCCACACGCCACCAGCAGAATAACTGGTACTCGATACCTAATGATACATAACTATTGGGGCACAAAAGGAACTTTCAACAGGAACCTCTGAGATGATAAGCCAATACAATCCTATATTTATTTATACGATCACCTCTTTCGTCCGCGCTTTTGATGCTGGCGATAGGTTGTTGTACGTATAATGCGCTTGACACATGCCACAGAACAATACGGCAACAATCCCTACAACAGACGGATACACACACCTTCATCCCACAGACTCCTAGCAAATAGATAATCACACAGACAGCAAAGAAATAGAACTTTCTAAACTACAAAAAACAATTTATATATTAGAGATATTTCAAAGGCTTCAATCAAACAAACAAATCTCATACCAGTTAGACCGAGAGCCTCGGCTGCTAAGAATGTTCCGTACGACATCAGAACAAACAGAGACGTCTCAAGCAACGGAAAGTCTTGAATTTTTGTATATTTTGTTAACTATGAAGAGTTAGAGAAAGGCACACATTGAAAAGATCTCCAATATACGCTTCATTACTTATGTAGACAAGCCTATCAGAGCACTAAATCCTGTCAACTAAAGCCAGTTTTAAACAAAGGCCAGTCAACCAAAAACACTCAAAACAAAACCAGTCAACGAAAGAGCATACGAAATAACCGATAAAGAGAAATCTTTCCTCTGAAGAGCTGTCAACACGACATTCGCAACATAACAGATATCATGTTACAAACATGATTTTAAATATTTAATATTACATTTAAACTGAAATATCATATCAAAAGTCATTCAAGACAGGAGGATACAATCGCAGTGACACAACCCATTCCTGATCCCAAAGCAAACGCCCCGAAGAAAACGGCAAAGAAGTGACCGACACACTCGAGGACCGCAAGAAAATTGAATCCATGCGCAACTTTATAACTCTGGATGGAACTGAAAATGAAACCATCAAAACACAAGACACCGTCATTACATCAATATTATTCCTCGTTATTCCACATAACATCAGCATCGCAGTGGAAGCGTTTGCATCCTTATCGATAACAGTGCCTGTGCAGTTATTCACCAGTAGTTTTAAAACAGACAAACAAACAAATATGCAATTAATTGACAGAACAGAATTCACCTTCCTCAGATCAACCAAGTCATGTCTCATCTCAATGTCAATTACATCAATAGATTATCAGCGTGTTACCGATTGACAAAAGTGACAGAAACTGAAGACAGCTTAAGGAGTGTCGATTACCTCACTAGGACAATTGCAACTGCATCGTTGAGAACGCTCTCGCCAAAAACCAGCGCATAAAGGTCCACATCAACGTTCAGATCATGAAATATTGCAAGAACTGTCACTACAAAAGAGGAATCAATTAACCGATGAGTTATTAGAAGAACTCTTCAATCAAACCAGAATTAAGTAGAACTGCAAATGTCAAATCAATATATATTCAAACGATAACAAAAAACAGGTAAACAGAAAAGCAACACACCTGGATCAGTGGCTGATATGATGGCCCCAAACAATAAGCAATCAATGAACTTCATACTGTCTCTTATCAGCAGACAAAATGCATACATGAGGCCTCTACAAGAAAAGTTCACCCTTTTTGGAACACGTTATTTACAGACACATACATTAAATTAAAAACATAACAATAAATACATAATACATAATACATAACATTAAAAAACCAACAGCAAAAATCCAACAAGAAAAACACATTAGTTGGTATCAACCTATTACTTGCAATAACAGATCTAAAACTTAAGGGGCTGCTATCACTTATAAATGCCAACTTTGCCCGATCTAACAAAAGAGTCTGGAAAGTGACGTCAGTGCTCTCAGAGCAGCCTGGGGAGATCCATCTGCTAAACAATTTTGTCTGATATTAGATTACAATCCTCAACTCTCAAGCAATATTGAAGATCGCAGGACAACTTATATAGCCAATCACCCTATCATCCCATCCCCACAATGAATGTTTCTCATCAGTTGTACGCTAATTTCATGACCAGCCTTGGCCCAGATGGGGTCAGGCGTCCATCTATGCCTCCCCGTGTCCATGCTAATACAGCGATGTTAATGCATTAGAAATTTTGGTCCAGTTATTGGATTTGAATTACATTGTTTTAGAAAATTCTAAATCAACTTACCCAGTTATAAAACATGATATGGTTGTTCCAGCAAAAGTGTAGGTAATGATTGCACCAAAATTCTTAAAGAAATGTTTCTGAAATACAAACAGGACTTTGTAATTCACTGAATCAAGAAAATGCTTGCGTCTGCAAAATTACATCAAGTAAAACTTGATATTTTGATAAAACGAGTTTTCCAAAACCGTTCAAGCAAAGAAATTGTGATTTATTACCCTTTTCATGTGATATCCAGCGTTGAAAATGATCGGAGGCAAAATGACATTGAAAAACACTTCTGGGTTAAAAGTTGCCTAAGAAACAAATTAAACAAATGTTAAAGAAAACCAGTGAAAATTCTACTAAAATCTGTGCACAATCCATATTTTCTGATAGCGCAATTAATGTGGGAATGTGAGACGTAATGCAGGAAACCAAATAAAAGAACAACAATGCAAAAAGATGAGTGGTTTCCTCAATTACTGCAAGAAAACTGCAACAGATCAAAGCATAATGATGATAATAAACTTTAACACAATCAAACCCATTGAAAGAACCACGTGAGACATAAAGCAGTGAATGTTAAAAAGCAGTTTAACACTGACAGAGACAAAGGAAGATGTGCCTGGATGAGGAACAACGTTAGGTTAATTTTACCGCAAGACATTTTAAGATTAATCCCATAACATACAGAGATAACAGCGGTGACAGGTCTCCTCTACCTTTTCCTCAAGTTCTGGTTCCAGTTCGTCAAATCTTGCTTCAAGTCGATACTGATATGATGCAGAGACATTGTCGCTGGATGAAAACATGTGAAGGTTGAGAAAATCTGGCGGATACGTTCCATTTAGTTCAACTGTCTCGGATGTTTTAGCTGGAGGGTGAATCGTATAACGAATTATTGCCCCGACGATAAGACCTGCATATAAAGCACAAGAATAGCCCCAATAAGTAGCAGAGAATTTATCAGCTGATCAGTTTATGCGATCATCAATTTATCATCTATTATATCATCCTCATCTGTTAGGAATTCTATATTTTAACTTCACATAGATTCACTTACCGACACTGAAACCCATTTCCTTAATTTAAACCTGATCAGGCTGATTTTCCGGCCTGACCTGGCTCCAATTTGGATTGCATCTGGTGTGCTATCGGCTGATAACATAGGCATTATGATAGTGACGCAATAGAAGTTTACTGATCGTCACAATCAGGGTGCGATTTGTGACCTGGAGCAGTGGGGGGGGGGGACATGTCGAGCTTGGGAAGATGTATTGTTGGAAACTGTAGCAGTGGGGGGATGTAGTGGTGGGGGATGTAGCAGTAGGGGGAAGCAGTTGGGCAGTGGGAGGGAAGATTCCCCCTCAAATCGCGCCCTGGTCACAATCAATAAAATAATATTAGTCAATAATAGTAATCAATAAAAATAATAGTAAATTAAATTAAAATCTTGATAAAATCCTACCGTAGATAACGCCGAGACCGGTTTCGTGGAGGAATCGAATGCGCCTGTGCTTAAACATCCAGATGGTGAGGACGGTCAGAATGAGAAGACAGACAAACACCAAGATATTCAGGCAGTCTATCTGATGTTCCTTCTCCTCGTTCAGGGCCGTGCTGCCGCCGCCGCCGCCCTCGGCCGATCCCACCCCAAAGCCACACCCGACAAAAACACCGTAGACGACGGGTACTGCCAGAAATCGTGCACAGAAACGTCTCAACAATCGGAAATTTTCCATGATTTTTCTCTTTTGTGTGTTTGTTTATTTTTTTAATTTTTGCGAAGACGAGCGTTCATGCGCCCGACGCCTCTTCCGGTCAACGAAAACCCGTAGACGACCAAACGTCTACCTGAAAAATTCAAAGTTGACTGTGGTGCTACTGTGTCGCTACTTTAGAAGCGCTATAGAAATTTACGACATTTTATTTTACTTACTTATTACCCGTCTAGCTTTTTCATTAGCAGAATGAAATCTTAGGCACCTTCTGCCTATGATTAAACCAGACGATGGTATCTAGCCGTCTTTAGTTTTAAACGACGCTATAGAAATTCATTAGTGAATTGGCTCTCCAAGAACCTGGGTTGGTGTCAAAACTATGATTCGATGGTGATGGAGCCTTCATGTCCTACGGAAGTTCTACTGTAATTGTTATTGAAATGTTGGGAGTTGCAAAGTTTTCATTTGCCTTCCTCGAAGAGAAGTGATGAATGCCTGCCCAAGGTTGCTAGCTAGCTATAGTAACTAGTTTGAGATTTAAACCTCCAACTCTCTGGCTGCTCAATACATATTGTTGTCACTACTACACCAAACACCTCTAGCTATGGTATTCTAATGCCAAGACAAAAACTGAAAACACACCTGTAATCTGTATCCATTTTATCTATTTACAGTCCATTTTGAATATAACAAATTTCAAACTGGAAACAAAAGACGAAGGCTTACAAAAGAAAGAAGACTTACAGATTATAGCAAACATTCAAAGCTTACAATTTCAATCCACTCGTCTGAAAACCGAATTTACTTTCAAAGTCAAATAAGCAGACAATGTTTTAAACCATTTTTTAAACATGTTTTAAACAGAAATGCAACAAATAATAATTTTTTAAAATGCACCTGGTATAAACAATTAAATTTAGGGGCCTCAAAGAAGTGCCAAATATATTGTGAGAACATTAGCAAAGGATATGTTGGGGCTTGCAATTAAATGAGGTCCAGGGTATCTGGAGGTGGGGGAAGCATCTGGTCCATTCTAGTGATGAGAACAGTTGTCTCTGTGTTGTACATAAAACAACCACTTTGTAATTTCATCATAGACTGTGAAATGTATTAATATAGGCTTTTTAGTAAATTTAAAGAAAGCAAAATTTAAAAGACATCATATGAAATCATAACAAAATGCATTACACGTGATATCAGTGACAGCATTGCTTTAATCAACTTAAACAAAATGCTTGTAAGCTACAGTACATATGTCCAGGATGAATAATTTCTAAAAGCAATGCGTCAGTTTTAAAGAGATTTTGACAAATTTATGATAACTGAACTCAGCAGGAGACTAATCCTGTAAAGTCAATACAATGAAATATTGTTTACCCATTGGCATAGAAGGAAGCTATTTTTGGTAAACTATAACAAACCCAGTTTAATATGAGCGATGACTCAGTTCAGCTATAACGCTCACAGGCCTATTGAGCTGCCAAACAATCTTCAGAGTAACAAATTGAAACGCCAGCATTGCACAATAAACAACCAACATGAAAATGCACCATAAGTTGCACAAATCCTACAAAAGAACTACAGATGTCCAGGTTCAGTTTAAACCAGAAACAAGCAAAAGCGCACCACAGATACAAGACAATCGGCCAGTACTGTCTTCCATCTCCTCCGGCGCTCCTACAAGCAGTGTGGTGGATGATGGCGCCAATAGGAGAAACTGCTGGCACTTTCACAGTCGCCAATGCACGGCCTGTGACTTCGCAGTAGTTCTGTACAAAACATCTTCCTAAAGCAAGTCTTTGTAATAGCCTAATAGCCTACTACAAGCACTATGACTGAAACTTCACAAACATATTTTACAATTGTCAACATGCAAATTGCCTATAAATACACACACACACACACACACACATATACACACACATACACACATACACACACACACACATATATATAATTATATATATACATATATATATATGAAATAAAAGATCAGTCATTAAGAGCTGAGCCCATTGCAAACACCTACACATCTACCAAACGGCAAATGCCAATAATGCCAACCACTGCAGATACCTGTTTGGCGCTTGCAAACGGATAATTTAATTGTCTGCAATTAATTTGAACTACAGCAAGAGCCTTAAGCATTCAACTGTCCTGTGTTGAGGTTCCTATGCCCATGTTCTTCTTACATACATCACCGCAAACACTGGACATGCATGAATTCCTTACAAGACTCAGGTGCGCCTTTGATATGAAGACAGTGCCCGTTGGTCTGCTGAAGGCACAACTGCACTTGGAGATAATCTTCCATACGTCCGACATCTCCTCCACAATAGCTATCACTCGAGTTGCCAGAGAATATAATTCTGCGATCAGCGTACCAGAGTGGCAACAATAAACCCAATCAAAATATTCTGAAACGGTCCATTAAGTTTAACTAAGATGCAAAACAATTTCCCCCTAAAACTCTCTGTAGACCTTTCAACAAAGAAGTTGTCACGCCACACCGTTGTCACTACGAAACACGCGTTCCTCTACGACCATTCTCCGCCTCCGAGAGCCTCGACTGCAGCCGAGAACGCCGCCGCCGCCGCATATTTTGCCGCTCGGCGGGCGAATGGGAAGAATGCGAGCGACAGATCAGATTGAGATGGCAACAAAATCACCTCTTCTGCATCACTATGCACACACACAGACGCGGGTGCAGTGCTGGTGGTGGTGCTGCAAACCCTCACAGAGTCAGTCGAGGAGAGCAGAGATCTCAGCAGATCATTCTACGTCTCCATTTCCGCCTTTTGATGCCTCACTTTTTCCTTACGGTGAAGTCGCTGGCAGGACTCGACGCTGTTTTCATGATGACTTCCGTTGGCATGGCGACTGTGATGGCTGATAGCATCGTTCTCCGATCCGTGCCTGCGCTTCGTCGACCAAATACTCGCGTCGGATTCATTTGCTGCGATCACCTGAACGTCACAAACACAGCGGATTCATTTAATTAGGAAATAACTAAATTCATTCATGATCATTAAGACATTTCTCAAAATTAAGGTTGCTTTAGTTTCAGACTAATCTAAAGAATCCCTTAAGAGTATCAGAAGTGCCTAAAGAAGAGCTTTAATAATAATAATAATAATAATAATAATAATAATAATAATAATAATAATAATAAAAATGTGATTTTAAGTGGTTTAGGAGGCTAAGTAAGCCTGTGTGAAAACCACTTTATGGCAAGGGTCTTCAATTTTGGCTTTGGGTCTTAAGCATTGTAGCACAAGATGAAAATCTAACTCTAAACTGTATGCAAGCCATTTAGCCGAGAAGAAAACGAAGGAAACCCTCATCACATCCAAATCCATTTAAAATTCCTCTTCTTAAAATCACAAAACTAAAATCAACTTCCTCAATATCACGCAGCTTGAATGCTGTTACTGTACATAGCAAAAATATAGTTTGTTTCCGAACAAGTTAGGTTGTGATACGCTGTTAAACAGACCCTGGTCATGCTGGTGACGACAGCCCCCTGGTGACAGTTTAAGGAAGTGGCAATGATGAAAGTGTTGGTTGATTCGTCACTGGTCTGTTTGAAGAAGCTGTGCTGAAGTGCATGGAACGGCGTAACACGATTCTTCGGATCGTAATCCAACATCTTCGTAACTAGATTGTAAAACTTCAGGTAGTCGGCCGTCTGGTGCCCGGGTTCATTGGCGCGTCGTCCGCTTGGGCCCCCGATGTCGACCCCCAACACGTCCTTGAGGTGTCGTGCTCCAGGCAAACAATACTATCCACGACAATACACACACACACACGCCAGAATCAGATACAAAGTCAAAGACAAATTGACTGTACATTAACACATCACACAAAAACATAGGAACAACAGAAGAGAAACAGCAGTGGAGCTAACAAGCAGAAGGGCAAGCAAGAACCAGGACAGTCTGCGAATGAACACTCAAGATTAGATCGAAGCTCAGTAAGGCGGCTGTGCAAAGAAATACATACGTAAACAAACGAGATGAGGGACAAACCTGGCGGCCTTCTTTTATCTTTGGCACGTACGTCCCATCACCTTGCATTTCAAAGAACGACATAGTTTTTGGAGCTCTGTCTAACATCTGCTGTGGAGGCATTCCAAGAACTTCAACAATTTTCATAATCTGATCAAACTTTAAAAAAAAAACAAATGACATGAGAAAGAGAGACAGACAGAACTAAAGAGGTCATATATAACACCTACAGTTCCCAAATGGTTGCAGGAAAGGGCTTTTGCTGCTATGAGCCAAATGCAACTGAACTGCAATCTGTGATATTGTAAATTGTGTCAGCATCTTGACTAGCACAGGCAGTTAATCATGTCTCGGGACTGACCTCATCGGTTCCTGCAAACAGAGGCTCTCCCGAATGCATTTCAACCAACAAACATCCACAGCTCCATACGTCGATCGCCAGATCGTAGGGTAAACCGAGCAGGACCTCAGGCGAACGATAGAACCGACTCTGAATGTAACTGTACATCTGAAGACCAAAACACACCCGAAGACATCAATCACTCTGGCAAAATCTCAATAACTTGCCAAAATAAAATCTGAAGTGGCAACAGTTTAAATAAAGCTGCAACAAAACCACTCATGTTCAAACTTAAACCCACGCCCCGAATCAAAACAGGGCATCCATTGTGCACCCAACCGACCGACCGAGGAGTGGCAGAAACGACAGAAGGCAAGTCACGCAATCTTCTTACCTACCTGTTTACCGAGTTGACAGGAGCTGCCGAAGTCGATGATCTTGATGGCGCTTCGCTTTGGATTGCAGAGCAGAATGTTTTCCGGTTTGAGGTCGCAGTGGACGACGTTCAGCTCTGGACTCGCAAGGAACGCCAGCGCCATGCACACTTGCTGTGCGAACTTGCGTGTCAGGTTGAGGGAAACACCACGGAAACCGGTGTTACGCAGCAGATCGTAAAGATTGTAAGACAGCATCTCAAATACGAGGCAGAGATGGTTGCGGTGAACAAAGTACTTCTTTAGTTTCACTAAAACATCAAATCATGGGTCCTCACTCACATCATTAACACCCTTTGCATAGTAACTTCATCCAGATACATTCACACCTGGTTAATGCATGACTTAAGGTATTGCCCAAGTATGTGATTATAAAGCATAAGGAACTATACAATTTATATTCATCAGCATCGTACAACATCACAGGCAAATCACAAAATCTTAGTGGAACTTAACCACTCAGTCTAATGCACAAGCAGCCAATCATTCTACTTACAACAAGCAATTACGTCTGTCTATATACAACATACAACAGTACATATTCTCACTCTGCAAGTATGCAATAATGCAAAGCTGTACAAAGTGCTTATGGCATACAATGCAAAGTCGTTTACAGTGGATCTTTTTCTAAACAGCCTCACAAGCACAATGTTAAAACGCAGTATACGTCAACCCTATCTTACCACTTGGTCATTTTTAAAATAGAAATCTTGTCATGCAAAAACAAACTAACAAGCCACCAGCGTAGCACTGGCTGGCTCCTCCTCCGCTGCTATCTGCAAGGTCTGGAAAAACATAAAGACAAATAGCAGTGGCTGATAACCTCCACACTATAGCATAAGCCCCCTTCAAATCATCAACTGAAACACAATAATTGCCTTTCACTCAAAAACAACTACAGTGCTCTGCATCCATTTGGAAAGCCACGACACACACGCCCATTCTAAAAGCCCCCATTCATATTTAGGCCCCCACAGCTCCTACTAGCAGAACGCAAACCTTTGTAGAATATGAGGAATTTTCAATTACAGGTAGCAAAAGCAGCAGCAGCAGCGGCCAGACTAATATATCAAATCTCAGCTTATCCACGCTTATCCCAACTGATTACATTGGCTGGAAGACAGGGAAAATGATAGGCGGTGTCCAAAAACTAAGCAACTGATGCATGGACTGCATACCGATGTAGTAGTTCCTTGCGTCTGAATCTTGTCTGTTCATCATCTCCAGCAAATGGATTTCTACCTTCGCCTGGTTGAAGAACGGCTTCTTGTTCTTGATTATCTTGATGGCCACATGTTCTTGATCGGTCGTGTCAAACGCCTTAACAACCTGTGCCAAAAAAAGTCACATGTGACATGACTTCAACAATTTCTCTGTATTACTCAATCTACCACTTCACGAAGAAGCATCACATGTGTGAGACGTTGTAACACTGAGTCTAACGGATTACACCCGACGCAGTTTCAACGGTATCTGCTATAATAATCTCATTTCAAAATGATCACACTGTAAATCAATTTGGCAATAAAAAGATAACATTTAATAATAATAATAATAATAATAATAATAATAATAAACACTATGACACTAATAAGAGAAGTGCAGTGCTAAGCATCTTGCATCGTTAGCCACAGGTTCATGGCCGGCAAAGTATTTAGCAATTTAAACCTCTCATACCATAGGTAACTAATTAGGGTCGGTACTGCTGGAAACCAATAACCAAGGGTCATGGTCCAATTCTCACCACAACCACAAAGGCACCGCTTCATTGCATGCCATGGCCCGGAAAATACCAAGGTCGACGACGGGGAAGATTTCCAGGCCCCAAGACAGAATGTTTACCACTTAATTGCTCTGGAAGTCTTTGAAGTCCATAACAAAGCCCGGATCGTCTAATTTCAGGATAAAAGTGTTGCAAGAAAGTGCGGTGGGGTCGTGGAGGGGGTGGGGCAGGGCGGCAGAGGAGATTCAAAAGGGAAATAAGAAGATCAAAAAGACTCGGCACCATTTGAAGTCGTCCAAAAGTCTTTCATTCCACTCTCAAATACAGCTTTAAAAACGTCTGCTTAACAATTCAAAACATACAATTTCGAATTAATCGTCAAAAGAATGAAAAGCCACTCAACTAAATGTCACCGTAATTCCAATCAACAATAAAATCCTGTAGCTGTAAACTATTACACTTTACACCAATACAGCGGTAAAACGTTTAACTTTGACGTGCTTAACATAAAGCATGTACAATGCAACACAATCTCATAGTATCCATGATTAACGGATACAATAAACGCCATACACGTAAAATATTCCTGCTAAGTGAACGGCCGTTGAATGTGACATTACTGAAGTCTGACTGTATAACATGAGCAGCATTGGTGGCCAATAGTTACGGATGCAAGCCGCATACTCGGCCAAGAGACAGACGGATGGGGGTCGACGAACTGCAACACCACAGGCGATAAAAACAGAACCAGACACAAGAACAATCAGAACAACCGCGTCTACCGTTGAATGTTTTCATGCTTCTTCGAACAGTAGACTACCACCTATTGTGGCTCAAAGGCTGGAAATAAGTGGACACAAAAAGACATCATCCAAATCAATCCAAGCACAAAAAACAGTTTAAAAAACCAGACCACTGGTCTGGTACCACCAACTCTACAACAAAATAGTTTAAATTTCAAAAATTTGAAAGCACAAATGTCACGTTCTCTCAATTCATGGCCGGTGAGGGGTGGGAGTGAATCTTAACTTTTGACAAAGACGTGTACAATATTTCTTGTATGGCTGAAAGACACCAAACCCTATGACTATGGACAAACAAGACTGAAACACAGAATTCAACCGACCAACTGAGAATTCAATGACCAAACGGTTGGCATTATTATTATTATTATTATTATTATTATTATTATTATTATTATTATTATTATTATTATTATTATTATTATTATTATTATTATTATTAAACAAGCCAACAAGACATTATATGATTCGTCACTTTCAGTGCTCAACCAGCAGTCACTTTTCACTAACATTCACATCAAAAGCAACGACTATGCACTCAGATGGCTGTCTGACACGTCACCTTAAAAATCTCAATCTCTGGTCGTCTGGGAAAACAGCAATGCCCGCCGCCGCCGCCGCCGCCACCACAGCAGACGACAACACCGGAACCACCGCCCAGGGTAAATGGCGCGCTCATGAAAATCCGGGTGCTCTCCAGCAAGTGCAAGCGATCAATCGAGCCCCCCCTCCTCCTCCTCCTCCTCCTCCTCTTCCACTTAAGACCGTATATATGGCGCTAGCGAATAATGCGACCGCCACACACGGGAGGACTCGATGGTCGCAATCGGACGGAAGGAGAAGAGGAGGAGGAGGCGAGAGGAAGAAAGCAGCTGGAAAGACTTGTATTGTGAGGCAATCAAGGAAAGCTCAGGATGGAAAAATCAATACAGCAATGGTCTATCAAATGTCCAGCATGGAAAGGAGGACATGGAAGGACCATAGGAATGTAGGTACTCTGTTAAGCCGACAGCCCACCGCATGGTCTGATGCAGTCAGAGCAATCTGTTTGTCATCGGTCTTCTCTGCTAAATGGGTTGGAACAATGCACTCCTCTTATTCAATTCACTTAAGTGCGCTGAATTTCCGTCGGATGAATACAAAACCTTGAACAGAATTCACCAGAGGTTCTCTAAGTACTCTACAAATGAAAAAGGTCAATTTTTCTATTTGTAAATCTCACTAAATTAACTGAAATTTCAAGTTCCATCCACAGGGCATCCAGCAGCCAATGCATGAGAGTAATGTTACAATTCCCTCCTCAAAAAGACTAAACACATTAAACAAATAATAACATTTTCACATGGCTTAATGAGTAATTATAGCAAACTAAGACATCTCAGCACAGCCTTAATGTACAAAATACAGTACATCATCTTGAACTCACCACTCCAAAGGATCCTTTGCCAATGAGTGACTCGATGTGGTACCTGTCCATCCATTTTTCACCTGGAGTGACCAGGTAGTCATGATTCTCGTCGTCGTATCCATCGTTGAGGACTCGGCGCTCCTTTTTGCCCATCGTGAGGTCGTTAGCGACCACCTTCTCCCGAGTTCTCTTCTCAGCACGGATCTTCTTTCGATGGTAGTACACCTACGAAGGGATGTTTGTAATAAGAAATTTAATTAATGCTTTAGTTAATTAATCCAAATTCACAATAACGATGCTGCCTCTTTTCTAATACGTAGCAATTTCTGCCTATTTCAGTAGAGGGTGCTAGCCCTCTGGACCACCCAACTCAAAGATTTAGTCGCTCCTCCCAAGAAATCAAAAGTTATAGGCCTATAAAAGATATGTTCTATATGAGTTGCCCATATGGCTATAGGCAAAAATAGCCTTTGACATAGAAGATTTTAGGCCTGATTCTAATACTAATTTTATCCTCCTAAAGTTGACCAGGATGCGTGAATTTGCTTCAAAAATTTCAAGAAATTTTTGGGGTTACACCCCGAACCCACTTGGTGGGAGGGGGTACAACCCCATCCCTGCACCCTCCCCCCGTTCGGCCTTCGGTCTCCCGCGGTATGATATAATATGCCAGCCATTGAGGGGGAATTTTGCGTCATTGCCGTTGGGGGGATAGACGCCCCTGATGACGACGATGATGATGATGATGAAAAAGCCAGGGCAACGCTTGAGTCACAATGCGTTCAAAATGAATTCTGTCTGATTTTATCAGCACTATGAGTTAATTACTCAGACAGAACTTGGAAAAGGCGTCACTCCATCAGCACGGCACAGGACAGACCACAGACCAAACACCCTCAAGCAATGACAAATCACTCAAACACAATGGAATGACACATGACCACAGATACAGTCACTCCACATATGAAGTCAAGGTTCAGAAGGTCATTCCATCATAAATCAGTTCTATATATGACAACATAAATGACACACGCCAGATGCTTTCCCAATTACGGTATGCAATGGTAAGCATAGCGACCACCAACCACACGTCCTGGTTAAGTCCATACTGGGACAATCACAGCAAAAGACTTATGCCATGCAGAACCCATCACAGTTTGCAACATATGCAGATGCATCATTGCTACCAAACAAAAATACAACCATCAACTCCGATCGTCCTAAAGCGGTGTCGTCCGCCACCCCATCCACCTCCCCTCCCCACCCTAACAAATCACATAATGGCCATAACCAGCAGTTGTTGCCTTCTGCCAATGATTGCAAAACGATAAAATATTCACAACCTGAAATAGCATAATGAAAACAAACGGAGAAAATCTACAGAACACCAAGCAAGGAAAATATAACTCAAAATTACTGGAACTGTAGCAACTCATCACTTTGGCACTGAAGATGCTGCCGCCACAGCATTTATAACGAGAAGATTTGAAACATGCTTAGAAAACTCGGTATGTACGTACAACATGGATGGATGGACCCTGATGATATTATTCAATGTGATGCAATATTACATCATTACCAATAAAAAATGTTCATGGTCATTGGTCATATTCATGATAACAAAATACTACAGATTATGGGCTTTTAAAGTCAGTAACATTTTCACTGTTGGCCAGTGTAATTACAATCAACATCAATGTTTTAAACACAACAGATGTTCTAAATTGCACAGAAAATTTCACTGAATAAATGCTGTCGGCAGAAGGCAAGAGATGAAGATAGTCAGCTGCAATAGAGACCCTACAACATGTCCATTAGCCTGCTTCTGGGTTTTTTTATTTGCCCCTTTCCAGGCCCATTATTTAAAAACTTTGCAAGTAAACATAGAACAGAAACAAACCTAACTGCAGCTGCAATTTCTTTCTTATCGTCGTTAATTCAACAATGAAAATCGTTTTCAAAACGAAATCTCTCACCTGATTAATAAACTTGTATGTTGCAATAAGGTCAATGCTGAGTTTTCGAAGTGGAGAGGTTCTCGGGTCCCTGAACTGGACCGGGACCTGGACGCTATGACCAGCACACCTTCCAGACTGTGCAGTCGGCTTTATTGGCAGTGGTGACAGCTGCTGATGCTGTTGTTGTTGGCTATGTTGAGGCGGTTGTTGCATATGGCCAAACTTGTTGAGTGCAACAGTTAAATTGTTTGTCCGAACCATCTTCTCATCATGCAAAAGATGCTTTTCACTCTTTCAAAAGTCTGAAGTCTGTCACAAATAAAAATACCACTATTGGTATGGCTCCGTTAGGCGATATGTTGTGGGGGATGTATCCCCTTACACGTCCATTACCGGTACATTGTTCCTGGGCAGTAGGCGAATGGACCCTAAGATAAAAAGTAGCTACACCTACTGCAAAGATGGCGGACGACAGGATTGTTGCAATTTGGGTGCAGATGTGCGTTTTAAAGGCTGCACTTTTGATTGGAAAGAAGCGTCACAAGCGTGGAAATTTTGGACAATACCATGGATGCTGTTTTGGAAAGTTTTTATTTTGCAGACACATCTTAATTTCGCATAACCATTCGATTTGACGCAAGATCAAACAGTCAGTCTGGCAATGACCTACTGACCGGGAAACTGATTGGTTGAATGGCAAAGATATCTGGCTGAATTATCCACTTGAAGGTGCAAATGCATTCGCCTGGATATATCTGGGTATGATTTTTGTCCCAAGCAAATATTTTGCAGATATATTTCTTAACTGGAAAACCCGTTGTTTAATGCCAGGTCATCATTTACGTGGATTATATTATCCGGGTAACTTTTTGGGATATATCTCCATAATCTATCCCCTAATGGAGCCGCAGTTTAACAATCAGAACAGAGAAAGAATAAGGTCTCCTCTGCAAGAATAATTATTCCTTTTATAGTCAGATATACTAAATTAAAACTTGGAAAACATCTCAGGTATAGGAAAACAAACAATTTATTTTATAACTTTATTACTTTATGGTCACCAACCAACACAGCCCACAAATAATCTACACATCTACACTAGAATGCACACACACACACACACATCTCAAAATACATTAATAAACAGTTTGAATTCTGACATTTTAAAGATGTCCATCTAAATGAAAATGAAAATCAACTGTTTTGTATAATCCTCTGCACCAATTCAAGAACGCCCACAATAACCTTGAATCTATTAGGCCACTCAATCCCTGAAGATGTAACCAAGATGTAAGAATGTAATTATATTTTGCATTTCCAAACAGAAAATTATGACTGCTAGGCAATGTTCACACACTGCTGGGGCATTAGGAGGGTTTACATTAGTATGCAGACCAGTAGTCTGCGCACCTGGGAGTTTACGCACCAGTAGTATACGCACCAAGTTAAGTTTCAACGGTTAATAATAATGTGAACAAATATCTTGCATTCCTTTAAGTTTATAGCCTTTCCTTTATAGCTTGACCACTGGTCTCTGGCTTAGGGGTCGTCCATAAATGACGTAATGCGCCTAGGGGGAGGGGTCAGAAAATTTGTTACGAAATAAAAAAAGTAAGTAAAATCTCGTAAATTTATATAGCGCTTTTGAAAGTAGTACAGTAGTAGGTGCTTTTGCAGATCTCTCTCAGTGATTGCCATTTTGATAAATAAAATATTATTGTAAGTAACAAACGTCATTGAAATGACCTTTGGATAAGCATTAATTTAACCTTGAACCCCAGTCATCCCCATCACTCCACTCCACCCGCACCGGCTCCCAGTAACATCGCCCGCACCCCTCTCACATCAGACTGTCATGACAGAACGTCAAAAAAGGCATTTATTCAATACACACCCCGACACCCCTCTACGTCTGCGGACGAGTGGACTATTCCACCGGAGGTTTTGTTTGGGTGCGTCATGTGATGCGGTTATTTATAGCTGTATCGAGTCACAACAGCTCCCGACCGGCTGCTTCAAAACATCGCAGACGAATGGACGGCGGCAAAAGGGCCATCGCCAATTACCTAACACTGTGGCGACGGAAGGAAGAAGGGGAGGAGGAGCGGATGGGGGGGGGGGCAGAGTAGACTGTAGCAGCATAGCCATCGCCATGCAGCAGCAGCAGCAGCAGTCGTAACCATCAAGACGGCTACCATCAGCGCATGCCTTCTCGTCTGCAGTCACAGATGTGCCTTCGTCACTGGCATCTGTGCTGGAAGATGGCATGACGCCATCCCCAATGCAGGGGTTGGGCCGACGGGGCACGATGCCCGACGCACACTATCCAAAGAAGCAATCGGACCCGAAAATAACCGAATTTTTGCAACGGGCGAGCGCCCGGGGTCGCCGAATCTATCGATTTTTCTCGGTGGCCGGCGGGGAGGGCAGGGGGAGGGGAGGGGCAAGGGACGCAATGCTTTCTGCCGCTACCGCTGCCGTGCCACTTGTTATTGACATAGAACGCATGCAAGTTAACAGCTGTCGGGTGTTGCAGTGTCGGCGCCACGGCCGCCAGCCCGTCTGTCCCGGGTTGTGCCACCCTCGCTGCCCCTCTGATGTTCCCGTCAAATCCCGGATCGGCGACGACCATCCCCTCCTCCGACTCATCATTTCGCTCCTCAGCTTAATCATGTATTGCTCCATCCAAACACGTGAATAACCTGTTGCTGCTTCGGACTCGATTCCGTCATATTGCGCCACATAAATGCGTTTGCACCGGCGCTAAGTAAGCAAGTGCAGAGAAAGCGCTGCTCTGAACCAAAGGAGTCTCAGTGCTCCTAGAAGATCTGTCTTCAGCCGTGAATCCCGGCCAAGCGATATGCACTGTACAGTCACACATTATTACTCTGATAACAAAAAGCTCGTGTTGAAAACATGGCAGAAACATAAATTCAACATAAAACACCAGCCTCAAGAAAAATCTACTGGAAAACCCTGCTAATGACATAACCAAAGAACGGTTCAATCTCCAATACCAAGAACAAATAAAATTCAAAATAACATTTTAAAGACAAATACAGGCAAATAAAATTACAAAAACACTTGACAAAACTGCATCTTGTAGTGGCTCATCATCATCATTAGCAGCAGCAGCAGCAGCATAGTAGTCATTATCATTGTGTCAACTACTCAAAGCAATGAAAAACGCTTAAAGCCATTGAGAAACGTCCTTCCATTTCTAGCAATTCCTTGTTCTTCCGTCTCTAGCGCCAACCCAAGATCCCAAATAAACAGCGCCCTCTGGCCAAATGGGGCGCTACATAAAAACATCCAACATCACCGCATATGGTTGCATCATCCCATGCATCTGTTGCATCATGCTCACAGCTCAATCAACAGGAAGTTAAATACTGCCGACTCCTTGTAGTAACTCCAACAGAGGTCAGAAGACGACCTCGACTATGTACTTAAGAACATCTTGTTCATCTCTGTTCCTCCAGAAGGCAGCTGGTTAAACAGGCCACGCTTCCAATTACAAACCCCACACAGCCGCTTCTCAACCAGCCTTGAAACTAACACTTTAACCGAAATAAAACCATGCATGGAGGGACAGATCATGCTAAGTGGGAGAATACAGAACACTTAGAGGCCTCTAAGAGGGGGTCAGTGAGGTTGGTGGGTTCAACAACATCTTAAAATACTCCACTGTTTGCCTTAAAACATCACAAATACAAAAGGCAGTAGAAATGCTACAGCAGCCTTGCTTCTAATTAGTAAAAACTTGTCAAAATTCCTATACAACAAAATGCATGTTTCCATAATCCTAATTTATAATTGCTCTCCTAATTATAAGATACCAAAGTCTTTACTTAGGTCAGCTTATATATAGAAATGCCCATATGATGAACATAGAAACACCCAACGTATATATATATATGTATATATATATATATATACACGTATATATATACACGTATATATATATACACACACTGACAATTCAAAACAAACGAACACTTAAAGACAGAAAAACTACATAAAACTCTGATATAGGGCAACAGAAACTGCAGGTGGGGGGGAGCTGACTCATCGTCTTGGAATTCCCAATCCCAAAATAAATTGAGACTCTAGAAGAGACATAAGTGCACTTAACTGATGTCTTGAAACTAAAAATAACCTATAAAAGCACATGGAAGAATTAAGACCTTACCAAATAATGTCAACCGATCATTGCCAGAAGTCACAGCTCTTATCACAGTTCTATAAATAACTGTCCATTCAAAAACCACAGATTTGTAAACATCAAGTATCAGCCTCTCAAGTACCAGCCTTGGGGAGATTTGTACAATTAAAGCTCCAAAATCAACTGCAAAGTCATCTTTAAAACGTGAACATGAAGCTAAAATTGGCCTTTCTCCACTCAATTCCATGCCACACGTAATACGGCTGGTCATCAAGTCTTAGACATTTTCGTCTCATATTAGTAAGTCTCTGTCATTTGCAAGACAACCAGACAATTCTTTCCAACATTATTCCCTAGGCGATCCATTCTCCTCTAGGTGTGTCAAAAAACCACAAAACACACCTCACATCCTTATATACCGTACTGACTAATTCTGTCAGAGAGATCTTGCATAATTCAATGTCCTTGTGGTGACTGACAAAGCAGTTTCTCAATGCTGTCCATCCGTCAGCAATTTGTCCAAGCTGTACAAACAGTCCAACATTTCTGCATTTTCTTGGCCCTGGTTACTTTACAGCCTCACATTATTATGCTTCATAAAATCTCTCAAAATTGAATTATCAACATTACTCCATAACAATTGAACAACAAAGTCAGTGCAAGAATGAAGTGCAAGGGCCAGAAGCAGCAAGGCAAGCCCTAGGCAAAATCCAGTCTTCTGTTTTACATGATAACTAAATTATATAATCATGAAATATAGGTATCTTCTGTCTGTCACTGCCTGTCACCATACATGGTGTTTTTCTGAAAGGTCACTTCGTCCAAATAGCATTCCTCAAGCAAAAAATGTTGCACTGCCATGTCTGTGCTTTCATGTTGGCACAGAACACAGAGAAGCAATAGATAAAAAGTGCAGTATCATAAAATAACAGAATACATGAATGCCTAAAGCAATACTTTTAATTTCGTACACCTTCTGTCACAAAAGACTTCATGAAGTGAACACATTTTACAAGTAAAGATCAGAAATTAAATTTAATTTGTCATAAATGTGAAGAAATATGGTTCTTATGGACACATCAATTCAATTATTAACCATTCCATAAAGTATCTCTACACAGTAAAAGTAATATGGATTATATGGAAGCAGAAAACCATCAGACACATGGCATTCTTTACCTGAAACATATAGGTTAAACCAACATCAATCATAGACACCAGTTGGAGCAAAGAGCAAACATGAATGTGGTCCTTGGGGGAGGGGGGCATGGAGCCCATGACTCCATTTGAATGACACAAATTTTACCAGGCATTACCATCACTATTGCAGGATAACATTTTCACCATTATGCAAAAGTCAATCAAAGTATGAAAGGATTATTTCTAATCAAACATTCTGACAACGCCCACGGAAACAGTCTACCACCTCTCCATGTAGCTGGAAGAAGTACTCAACCAAAGGCAAGAATCTTCTTACCACCAGCAGAAAGACTGGCGTTGGTTGTGGGGGGGTGAGATTATAGGAGGCAAGAACGCCGGATGCTCTAAATATAGCTTCTCTCAAATAAGAGCAGACAAACACTTGCCAAAGCCAGCTGCCTACTAACAGGTTGCCAAAAAAACAGGGCCTAAAATGATGGATAATAATAAAGCACAACTAAATTACACTTGTATATTGACCCATGTATATAGGTAACATAGGGATCCTAAGTGCCCTCTCATTTGTTACTCTGTTACACTGTAATTCGATACTTTCATTAAATCAGACTTCACTCAATCAAAATTATTCTATAAAAATTGTAAACTCTGTACAAGAAACAATGACAGTGTAGATGCTAGGACTCATAATGAAAACCTTTTCACTGGAGGAAAGTGTAATCAAATTACAACAGATAAATACATTTTGGCTTTGAAAATTTCCTTGACACATGAGTTTAATGCAAATGTCAGATTATAGGTCAAGGTCAAGCAACTGTGCATTACTCCAACATCCTCCACCAAAATTGCATTCACTAGCAAAACAATTTTCCTTGCAAACTGTGCAGTTTTCCCAGAAACACAATTATCTTGAAAACTCACTCTCATTCCATCCACAGAGGAAGTCAAACATCAATACATGCTTTCCTAGGGATATCATCCATTAACCAGTCCTGACATGCTCAACTTGTGGTAAAACTGATTGGACCTATGATAAAAGCAGGTGGTTTCAATTTCCTGGATGTAAAGTCATCCACTCTGTACACCTATTCTATAAATGTGAACGGTATCTTGCTTAGAAACAACTTTCAAATTGGGTGATTGGAAACTCTTAGCATGTATGCACAACTGAAAGTGAAACTGCAGTCTACAAATTTAGTACAGTAACCATAGTAAATTGGATGAGTAAAGCATTGAATATGGTTCAAAATAACAGTGATATAAAATCAAAACGTATAAAATGTGAGCAATACACCTTGCAATCAAATAAATTACATAAAATATTTAAGTTAAAACCAGAAAAGCCTAAACACCGAAGAGCTTGAATATTCGTTACCATTCGACTGAATATTAATTACCTAAAAAATAATAGTTATAACCACAGTTAAAACCACCAAACTGAAAATAATAATTCTTAGATATTGTTTATATAAAAATAAATAAGCCTGTAAAATCTTCAATTGGTTCATAAATATCATCCCATAAATAGAAATAATAATCGTTTCAGAATACCTGATAACATTCGTCTCATTTTAGTACAACCTGCAATTTGGCAGCTCACCAATGCCCAACGATGCCGTGAACACAATAAGGCGCTATAAAAATTCCATTCGTTGCACTATAATGGTTAGTGAGATTTTCAAAGCCTCGATCGTGTTTCCATCGAAAACGCTAACAAGAACGACGCCCGGACACAAAACTCACCTTCAGGGGACGAGCGATAGACAGAGCGTTCGATCCCCGGTGCATCCAACGTATAGAATCTGCGGATTTTTCAGAAAATAAGAGAAAAATCGACTTCCACTTAAAGCATAACTCCACTCAGCTAAACGGTCTGAGTAGAGGGCGGAGCTTCGCACTCATTTATATTCATATATTATAATGAGCATGTTGTCATAGAAACAGACTCGGGCCAATCAAAACGCTTCGTCAATGTGTACCCGTTGTTTTTGTTTTGCCTGGTAAAAGTAAAGTAAAGTAAAATCTCGTGGATTTCTATAGCGCCTTGGAGCAGCACAACAGTAGCTGCTTATTCTTAGACGATCAGCCTCTCCTAAAATAGCTACGGGGAAGGTATATTAATTTATCAGCCAGGCAATAGTCAACATCCAAAGGACAGTGGTAGACAGTCAAGTTGAGTGAAGAACTACTGTAGAAAACTGCCTCGTGTAGAGGGAGCTTCGCCAGTGTGAGGATTTCCCTTCTGTTTGCTCTGGTTTCTCCAAACAGAGAGATTTTCTTCTCTAGTAGGCTTCTCTTCAAGCTCTCTACTCGTGAAAAAGCTGTCCATTGCCACGTTGTAACCAAGTCCTAGGCATGGTTGCATATGTTGCATCACACCCAATAAGCCTAATGAGTTCGGTATGTTATGGTGTATTTCGTCATTGCAGTGATTTCATAGAGATTAATGCTTTCTAAATCACCAAAAACTCACGTTATCATATAGCGCCTGATTTATTAGTGACGTTACGCATTTAGAGAGCCTCATGCGTAATGAATACTTCTTGAGTGGATTTACGTGTTGTTAATTGATGTTTGCGTTTTCTAATAAAATTAGCAGTAAATTTTGATTTTGTCTTTAAATTTATGCTAAACAAATGGTTAACGTACGGTTGATTATGTGACATATGTGTTGGAGATATATTACAGTATTGCAGCGCTGCCATAAGGACCCTGTGAAGATCATTAATAATAATAATAATAATAATAATAATAATAATAATAATAATAAATAGACAATTTACAACTTCGCCCCATCCCTTGTCGGATGGGGCGATGTTGGCGTGTATAGGTGATGGCGTCCTCCTTAATCCTCTGGATTAATCCCTTAATCATGCTGCTGTGCATAGTTGTTTTTCATATATAATTTTTCCGCACCGGGTGTCTTGTATAGCAATTTGTCAAAGTTGGCAACCCTAATATAATCACATGTTTTGGTTTTTGTCAGATTTATTCCTGTTTATTCCTAGTTTTTCGACTATTCTTGGTGAGAAGATTTCTTTGAGACTATCCCATTGAGTGATTCACTGTCTGCGATGGCAGATGGCGTTACGAACGAGACTTTGGTGGCCGACGTTTCAGAATCAACCGCCAGTCGGACTTTAAGCATTGGAATCGGGGGAACCGGCGAAGAGGATGGTTAGTGACACTGCCTGAAATTTATTGCACTGTTTAGACAGTCTATGCGTATGGGTCAAAAGAGTCATACATGTTTTTGTGAAGCAATTATTTATTTGTAGTTAATCTTACTTTAATGTTAACCATCATAAAGCACGAAATTCACTGCTCTGAGGTTCATTTTAAAATTTTAGTTGTGTTTTATGCTAAAATCTCTTCTATTCATTTAAAATTTCTGCTCTTATGAATACAGCTTCAGTGACTAGCTATCAATCTGTACAGCAGTGGATGTGTCCAATTAAGGAATTGTAAAATTTGTGATTTGAATTTATATTTTTAGAGTTGTCAGGCATTGGTCACGAATGTTCCATCTGTCTTCAGTCTTGCATTCATCCAGTTCAGCTTCCTTGCTCTCACATCTTCTGCTTTCTCTGCATTAAGGGGGTTGCCAACCACAGTAAGAAGTGTGCCCTCTGCCGATCGGAGATACCCTCGGATTTCCTTCTGCGGCCCTTGTTGCTGAACGTGAGTGAGGTTCTTCAGACGCCATCATTTGATGGAAAGTACCAGTGGTTTTATGAAGGCGGTCGCGGCTGGTGGCAGTACGATATACGAGCAAGCGCAGAAATTGAGGATCGCTATCAGAAAGGCGAACAGGTTTTCGAGATGTTGATTGCAGGGTTTCTGTATGTTGTGGACATTGAAAACATGATACAGTACCGAAGGAATACACCTTCGCGCCGTAGGCGCATAAAGCGCGACCTTGCCGACATACCAGACAAGAAGGGCGTTGCAGGACTCAGCTACCGACTGTGCCCTCCTAAAAGAATGGGCGGTGATGGGGGTGAAGGGGCAACGAACCAAGGTCCAACTCCTAATCAGCCGCTCTTACCAAGCAGCAGCAGTAGCACTACTTCTGCTGCTTCTGCTTTGCACAATGCCATTGCCGATGCACCAGCTGTAGACTCAGTCCAGCACCAGTTGACGGGTTTGTCGCTGTCGAGTTGTGCTACGAGTCTGGCACATGACGGCGAGAGTGCTCAGAGCCTGGCTATAAATGGAGGACAATCAATGCAACAACAACAACAACACTTGCATTTAACACAACAGGACACTGATGCATCGTGCAACCGAGCAGATGCAGCTGTTATTCAATCGGATACAGGTGGTCATCTTGGTTTAAATGTTGACCAACTTCAATCAACAACCACCGGTAGACGTTCTTCGCCGGTAGACGACTCGTTGGCTATTGTCAATCAACAAAGTAGAGGCAGCATCTCAAGACCTGCCGTTCAAACAGGTGGGCATCGCAGCCAGACATCTGCCAACGGAAACTTATCCTCAGCTAGTAGATCTGCTGCTCGTATTGGCGATGGAGCTACCGATGCTGGTGCCCCGCTTAACAGAAGCCAGAGATCTTCCTGAGCAGTCGTCCAATCGAATCGCTTGGAAACGGATGGATCAGAGGATGCTGAATAGTGATTGGTCTCTACAGAACTTGCTTGTTTGCAAGGACGCTTGTGCAGATATCTTTTAGACTATAAAATGATTTCACAAAGTAGAAATTTGAGTCCCTTGGAAAGTTATTCAGTAGGACATCAGCACTTCTTTAGGTGAACCATTGGCCCGAGTTCAGGACCCAAGAACTCACATGTCCACTGGTGAATGTTAATTCCTTCTGCATAATATGCTGTAGACTGATTTCATTGTTATATATGAGCTATATAAAGATTTTGAATTACAATTATAAATGAAGTGATTCCAATTTTTCTAAATTGTTATAATTTGAAATGTAGGTTCCTTAACTTTCGACTGTATTTGCTTTATGTTGAGCATTTACCTATCCACACCTATTAAGTATACTGTGTGCAGCAGTTGTTTCCTGAACTTTTCTCAGTTTCCAGAATTTGTCCTGCATTTAAAATGGCTTTAAGCTGTCATGATAGAGAATCACTTGCCTCACGCCCTGCCGCAATTAATAACTGTTTTCTCTTTAGTTAAGGTTTGATGATTCAAAGCTAAAGTACATAAACTTCATAAAGAATGTTGAATCTCAGATTTAAATGATTTATAATACATAATTGGCTAAAAAGAAGTGCCACTGTTGTAGTAAAGAATAAACTCTGTCAATAGACCAATAAACCTATAATCAAGAGATACAATTTTACTTAAATTTAAGCAAGTTGAAAATAAATACCAGAAGAGAACAATGTTCTCACTAAAAATTAATTAATAGCTGCATGATAGGCAAAAAATAGTACAGTAGCAGACGTGAGTTCATTTGAATTGATGTGCCTATTGATTATTAGTTTATATTTACTGCTTATAAGTAATTTACTTCAAATAAAACTGCATAGAACTCACTAATTGTCTTTTAATTACATTGTAAATAATTCACATCAGAAATTGCACTTTAGGTGAACACACACGAACTGATTAAATAATTAGAAAATGTGATTATTGGTAAATTCAACACAATATGTTTCATGTACTGTTTGATTCAAGACTACTTAGTTAATACATTGCAAATAAGTAACTCTTTTTTGTTAATGCAAATATTTACACAAATCAATTTAATTCATAAATGAAACTATTCACAGGAAATGTGACCTTCCTGAATTTTAAAGTATAAGTTTATTTAAATTTCTTTACAAAATCTCTTCAAACTGTTAACATTTTAATATTGACAGTTATTAGGACAGCAGCCATTGCCAAATTCTAATTTACAGTCTTAAGAAAACCATAAACATTGAGTTCAACTGTAGCAGCACATCACATGACCTGAAATCATAACATCTAAACTTGGTTTATAAAAGGACGGTAGCAGCATCATTGTCCGTTAGAAAGACGAGGTTCCTGAAATTCGTCTGATTTGCTCATAACAAATCCAGAAGGTAAGAGACCACGGAGCCTGAAAGACGAACAGTTCGTACATAATTTCCGTTGTAGGCCAATTAGCACAGTCAGGCACTTTCAGAATGTACCACATCTTGTAAACAATGATTAAGGATTTTTTAACTACCCAGTAACCACAGATAATGCATTGTTTCCCTTGTGTATACTATTAGTGGTCAAGAAATACTAATCTAATTGGAAACTCACCATTCGAGCCCAAATAGGAATAAACCCCTTGTATAGCGCTATCACTCCTTCATTTCTTGTTGTCTTTAATAAGCAATCGAATGATGATGAATACAATTGTCCCCTTTGAAAAAAATCATGTGATTTATAACCAACAGATTCACATATTAAATAATATTTACGTTGTAAGTTGATTTTGCAAAAGAGTTAAATAAACATTAACAATAACCAAAATCAAAAAGATAACAAGCAAGTGAACTAAATCTAACTGCTGTTGCCTGTTGCTACCACAAACACACTAGAAAAAAAACGAAAATGATGATGCAAAGCATTACTGACTGGCTGTCACTTCCATTTCATAATTAACATAAGCCGAATTTAAGCTGACCTGCCTTTGATGTAATGCTGATTCATCATTCTGGTTTTGACAACATCAGCCGGAGTTCCAAGGATGGCCGACACAAGACCAGAGCAGGCGCTGAAAGCAGACGACGGACAAATTATCTCATCGCATGAAATCAGAACTTGAAACTGGTGTTTAGTTCTTGACACGCTACAAGATTAGACTCTGAGAATCAAGAAACCATTAACAAGCCACGTTCATCAACAGATGAAACTGACAAAAAGCCAATAGTATGGCTGACCTGGCAAGAGTATGCGTTACAGGATTGTCATTTAAAGGTGTTTTAGTCAAAATCAGGTGCTTAGCGGTGTCATAGGTCGTCAGATCTAAACAGCGAAGAAAGATTATTTATAGCAACAGAACTATACATTGGCAAATTAAAGGATTGAAACTGATTCTTCTGAATCAACAAAAAAATCAAAGAATAAACAATATTCCCCAAGTAACAGAGTGATTGATCAAGTGAATTGACTACCTCCAAGGTTAACAAGGGCTGCCCGTTGCACATTTGGGACCCAGCCCTTCCACAGGCCCTTCACCCCACCCTCACGGGCAATCGTCGTGAAGGCGTGCCAAGAATTGCGGACTCTGTTTTATAGCAAACCAAAATAACAGAACAAAACATAAATGAAAATATTTAGACACAATGATATACCATACCACCAACTGAAATGAATGTAATACAGTCAAATCAATTACTGGTAACTACAAATCCAATTGGTGCTCAACTCATTTAGGCACATGGATGCCAAGAAGCTCTAACAGTGCACAATGTCTATTCACATCACATAGGCACATAATCAAGACAGACTGTAGTAGTCTATTCACTTAAATGAGTTTGACAACACATCAGATCTCTGTCAGAGTGCATAGAAATTAAATATTAAACTATTTAGTCTTAAAGTTACCATTAACAGAGTATGTACTCATTGTACTGTAGAGATGAGGAGACAGCACCTGACTGGTTTACCCTCCAATCTCCTTCTACCTTCCATCTGCATCTGGACCTTGATCAGATCGGTTGGACTAGCAAGAAACTGGGCCAGAGCACCAGCCACCAATCCTCCAATGGCTGCCTTCCTAAGAGCCACAGAATGCCATCACACAGAATGCCAACATCATTTAAAAATTATATATATATATATATATATATATATATATATATATATATAGAGAGAGAGAGAGAGAGAGAGAGAGAGAGAGAGAGAGAGAGAGAGAGAGAGAGAGAGAGAGATTATATAAAAATTTTATAAATTTCTAAGATAAATATGTTATATGTTCAGGCATATTGTAAACAATAACATTGATCTAGCACAGATGTCAAATTTCTTATTACTTCAACAAATAGTTTATGATTTACCAAAAGGCAAAAGTTCCATCTGGATTTCTGCCCAGTAGCTGATCGCGTATCAATTCATAGAAGCTCATTCTGCAGCCAGAATAAACTAAGGAGAGAAAACAATTGTAACACCTTAGACTAACTCTGCCCAAGCACAGAATTTACTTTGCAATGATAAACACTGCTGAGGAGGGAGTGACGTAAATACACGATGCTGCATGAAGCTGCATCACAATGAGGGTGTTAACTGAAGAAATTCAGGCTGGCAGAAGATATCAACAGTTTATCAGACTGATTGAAAACAGTTGTTTTGATAACAGAATAAGCAATATATTATATATCTTAATTAATTACGACTAAACTACCTAACCAATGTGTCTGTAGATGGCAGGTGTGACCCCTTGCCATAGCCTCTGAACACCTTCTTCTTTTGCTTTTTAGAAAAATCAACATAAGAAAATTGTTTAGTTTTCACACCAGACAGTTGGCTAATTATCCGTCCACATACTAAGAATACAATTCTAAAAGCATTAGCTTAGGTCATGATATCTGGATAAATATAAAACTTGCCATTCATCCGAATAAACTTATATAAAACAATTTATTGTTGCATCATAAAAATTGCAATGCTGATATTAAACTGAATGAGATTCTAAAAGCATTTACAGGTAGAAACTCACCAATGCCCACTGCTGTTCTCAGCATTCCACGGTAATGAGCACGGCTTCCGCCCTCGCCCTGAATCTGTAGCCTCGTTTTGGTCAAATCCAGAGGATACGTCACTGAAGAGTAAAGAAATGACACAATCACAGCCATTTAAACAAAACGAAAATAATCAAAACTGCCTCAAAGTAACCAGCAACCTATTAATTGGTTCATTCGATCACATACATCATATCAAAAAATATCACGTGAACAGTGTTCTCAGAATAATAAACAAATAGATACTGTTGCGTGTAATACGGCGCCATATAAAACAATAAATTCCGGTCACGATAGAGTCACAGATGATGACTTTAAACACCACTCATTCAATCGGTCTATCGACTTCTATGGCGCCATCGTCATGCTGCCTAGGGCATCAGCCGATGGAGCACCAAATCAAGGCCGGATTAGATCCAGGTCAACCCGGAGGAGTCAGTTCGGATCAGTAAGATCCATAATTCCATGGCTCAAACGCCTAATGGGTAAGCCTATGGCGAAATGAATACGAAGCAGGGCACCGATGATGCTGATCGTTACCTGTTTCGGCGATCGTAGCTGCGCAACATGAAATGAAGTACTTGAAGAAGAAACTCTCTGATCCCGAATTATCACCTCCAGCAGCCTCTGCATCTTCAGCATCGTCGGTGTCTAGTGTCATCTCCATTTTAACGATTTTTTTAATAATTCGTTTATTTATAGACGCATCCGTATCAAAGACGATGAGCGTCCTGTGCACGTGCTGTATAACAACAACGGCTACCTGAATTCAAAGCGAAAAAACTAGAGAGCTGTTTCATTTATGATAGATTAATGAGTGAAAGACCTTTGGATTTTTAATCTACAGATGTTGACACGCTATAAATTTCAATTCTGTAAAGCAATGGTAATAATCTGAAGGTTTCAAGGTCTTTTTTATAGCGCCATTTTAGGGGTAATTCATGACAACCGTCTTACAGACTCCCTGCCGGTGGTCGCTCCAGTGAAGCGAAATGAACTCCAATCAGTGTTTTATACAATCCTGACACGGGAGAAAATTACCCTCCCCAATCCAGCACTGGCACAACTTTTAATTTTAAATTATAAAATTTTAAGCAAAGAGCCAAAGACTTAAACTACGTACACATTTACCTTGTCTTTGCGCTTTCTATGTAATATTGAGAATCGACTCTCTAGTAAATATATGTCTTTGGTCTGACGTCATTATATCGTCATTGGTAAACACCATTGACGGCTATTAATAGACGTCAATGGTAAACACTATATAAACTTCATGTAGGCCTATTAATAGTTTAATAAATTAAATAAATAATTAATATTAATATTGGTTGTTAGCAATGTCGTTTTTAAAAAGAAAGAAAGAATACGCTTGGCACCTGATGGGAGTAAGCACTGTTGAAATTGCTTGCTTTCTGTAAGCCCCTATAGGCCTAATTAACGATTGCATAACGATGATAACGTTGTTGTTGAACACGTGCTAAAAGAAGCGACAGTAACTGAAGGAAGTAGGTCTATATCAGGAAGAAGGACAAAAGGAAGGCCAACTTGCCAAGGGGCTGTCCATTAATTACGTCAACAATTTAGGTGGGAGGGGTTTGAAAAAGTTTAACAGTTGTTGACAGGGGAGGGGGTCAAGAGAAGTTGACATCAACAATTTCGCCTTTCACAAATAATCAAAAAATAGGAAATTTCATGAAATAGGCCTACTATACTTATTACAATGGAAAAAAATCATGGCAAAAAAGGTCATCACCATCACATTTTGACACTCGATGAGAAAAAAGGTTACAAATGGTCATCATCGCAAAAATAATAACCTTGTTATTGGGACCTGACATTGATCTTGAGGGGTCAACAGTTTTTGACGTAATTATGGGGGAATTTATGGGGGGGTAAGTGAAAGTTGACAGTTGTTGACAAGGGGGAGGGGTAAAAAATTGCCCAAAAATTGTTGATATAATTAATGGACAGCCCCAGGATAATGCTATATATGGCACTGGATGATGAAATAATAATAAATAATAATTATGCACTTATATATCACCAGTTCTAATACCCAATTAGCCTAAGGGTATCAATCGATGGTAGGCGGTAGGTCTATTTAAAATCCATCCGCACAAGACCAGGTCATTCCAGAGATCAGTCAGGAAAGAGTAGCTAGCCTAAGACCGACTATGGAGGATAAGAGCTAACTGAAAGAGATGTGTTTTAAGTCTGGATCTGAAAATACTCAAGGAATTGGAAGATATCTGACAGCCAGAGGGAAAGAGTTCCAGATTTTTGGCCCAGAAATAGAACGTAACTGTTCTTTAATGGATACCGCCAGAACAAGACTTCTGCGCTACGTAAGGACTGAGCACTATATATATACCCTCTCTATAGAAACGTCGAACTTTCTTGCGTAATTACGGCGTCTACTGGCCTCTATTAACACCTGCTATCTGCGTCACTTTAGATAACGCTGTAGGGGTACAAAGTCGCTCGCGATAAGCGACAATTATAAGGATCGGCGTTATTCGTGTTGGTTTAGAGCTTCGATCCAACGCACTGCATTATTTTGCTACAGCAGCAGTAATTTTGATATTTTAGCTTTCATCGAGGATTGATACGTTCACCAAACTCAGGTAGGCCTAAGTCTTTCAGTTTTAGGCCCAGTGGCGGCTCCACATGGGGAACCCGGGGGCCCGTGACCCCTATTGAATGCCATTCCCCAGTGGCCCCCTGTTGGGACCCTCTACTTACTAGGCCTACTACGTACCTATCAAGAAATGGTTGGCCCCATGCTTAGAAGTTGCCACCCCAACGGCCCCCACTTGCCAAATCCTAGAGCCGCCACTGCTTAGGCCCACTCGTAGCAACCATTCTATGGCGAAAGAACTTAGCAAAGTCAAGAGCCCCAATAGTATAATAATACGTCCGTTCAGTGTATCGGCAAAGACGTCCACTATATTGGGGACCTGTACAGAGGACAGGCAGCGTATATGCAAACAAAATCAGAGTTTTCCTATAAAATTTCTAAGAAACTCGAAGACAGCTTACTCGTTCACTGCTGCGCTGAAGTCTCGCATTTGTGGCCATTGGAGAGTAGCCACAGGGGTACATCTATCCTTCATGGAATCAGTTGTGGGATTTGAGCAAAACCGTTGAGAAATTTCTCGGGGTGGGGGGTGGGCGGATGATTAGGTAATAGAATCGATGTGCCAAGAACTCATTGACGACGTCTTTTTTTATATACTCGAACATTTCGATGTGCCCCCCCGTTCCGAAACCCTGACTGCGCCAATGTTCTTGACTAAACGGTTTTAATTTGCGATTGTTCTGTAGGTTGATGATATTCGCCGAATTGAGATGTCGTTGACGATTAGTTTGATTTTTGGTCTGGGGGTGGTGACCATCCCAAGGGGCCATGGTTTTCATAACGGAGCACCCGTCTATGCATGTGAGTACATGAAGCCCGACGTGCGGCACGGCGGGGTGACGGGCGACGAGGGTCACACGACACAACCCCAGAACTGGGCACCCACCTATGGCAACGGAAGGACACCACCGTACTACATTCAGATAGAGAACGACGCTCTCAGCTACACACCTGGACAGGTATTCCAAGGTCAGACTATAGTTTCCATTCAATCTGTCACGCACTTCAAGTAAACCTATTGCAGATATAGATCTTTTAGAAAAGTGCAAAAATGATCAACAAAGATGGTCAATGGGTGCCGTAATTTAAGCTATGAAAAAAGACTTCAATATTGTGGACTGGGGGTTTTGATAGAAACATACAAAATAATGACTGGGAAAGTAGATGTGCCGTACGATCGATTCTTTACACTGGCGCACTATAGCAGCAGCACAAGAGACCACAAGTGCAAATTGTTTAAGCAGAGGGTGGGTCCGAGAAAGAAAAAATTCTTTAGGGCAAGGGTTGTGGACAAATGGAACAGTTTTGTACGAGGTGTGGGAGTGACAGTTGAAATATCAGTAAACGGATTCAAAGGCTATCTCAGTCTCAGCTAGGAAATAAGGGCTATTGAATGCCCGAGAACTACTTCAGTGGTATAATAATAATAATAATAATAATAATAATAATAATAATAATAATAATAATATTATTATTATTATTATTATTATTATTATTATTATTATTATTATTATTATTATTATTATTATTATTATTATTATTATTATTATTTGAGTCTCTGTTGGACATCTCGTGTGTTTTGTATAGTGAGCGTTGTAGCCAATCAGACGCGAGGAGCAAATAAGTTCAAGGGGCTTCTGCTGATGGCTCGCCCTGTCACCTGCGCTTCGCAAGACGTCATAGAAGGTAACACACCCGTTGATACCAGAGTTCCGGAATGGAGGGGGCACCAAGGCGTATACAGACAGACGGCAGACTAGGGCCCAGGGGGTTCGGGAAAGTGTCGTGAGTTCTCTGAACCTATAGGCCTATACATAGCCGAGTCTCACAAGAGGGAAAATGTCCTCCTCTCCGCGAATTGGTCTAAATTGGACCTTTGAATTTTCTCCAGACGAAAATTCTTTCAATGACCGTTTGTAGTCTAACTAAAGTGCAGACAAACATGATCATTTGACAAAATTAGAAACGTAGCTGAAATTGCAGATATGCGAAAAGGAGGACAAAAATTGGACCAATGCAGTAAGCTTAGATATTGAGGATGTGGTTGCAATGTACTTTTTCCGGTACACGATCGACGGAATCGACAGTTTCGAGCGTCTCCGTCGGGAAATTCTCGGTTCTTTCGTCCTCCGTTCTGAAGACCCTCGACTGCTTCGGCGCACAGGCGGTGAGTTACAATGATCATAATTACTATTTATATGCACATGCAGACGACGAACGACCTCTATAGATCCCAAGGCAGTCGACTCACTACTGATCCGCTCGTTTCCTGGCAATGAACGGGCTATCGTCGTCATCATCATCGTCATCATCATCATCATCATCATCATCATCATCATCATCATCATCATCATCATCATCATCATCATCATCATCATCATCTTTTAGCAGTGGGCCTATTAGTTGTCTAACGTGGTGGGTAGAATTAGTGGTTGAGCGTAATTGTGTTCCTGGGCGTTGTCTTTCAGTCGGCCGTGACTCATTCGACGCCGCAGTTCAAGATCCACGAGACAGTCACCTGGACAGCACCGGACCAGAGCGCCGGTAATCTCGTCTTCAGGTAAAAGACAACCACAGTACAGAATGTTCTGCTTTCATTCCTCTCTTTCCTGTTCAGTGTAGGCCACAGTCCTTATTGATGCTGGTGTATAGAATGAAATGGCTGGATGGTGTCCTGCATATAGGCGGCGATCATGTGGGCGATCATGGGGGCGATCATGGGGGCGATCATGAGGCGATCATGGGGGTGTCAGGACACCCCAGGTTTATGCCAAGGGGTTGGCCAATAGCTGCCGTACACCCGACATAATCGGTTTTTATTTCTGATTTTTAAAAATGCAATTTATAAGAAACTGCCATTGCAGTGGTTTGGCTCATAGGCGGATTTTATTAAAGGCTAGGGTTGGCTTAAGCCTACCCAACTAATCCCACCAAAACAAAAAGTATACACTTGTTACTTGTCACTCAATCAGTTTGTCAACCAATGAACTTCTGTTGATGTGTGGACTGTTGAAGGGCCACCGTCGTCCAGGAGAGAACCGTCTATTGGATGGATCTCCATTCTCCGATCCTTCGAGATTCGAGCGCCAATCCCCCCGCACAATGTTCCTCTGCGAAAGTGAAGCAGCTATTCGTCGTCAGCGCCCTCGGCGTCGCACTTGCGTCGATCATCGCTAGATTACCATGAAGAGAGAGAGAGAGAGAGAGAGAGAGAGAGAGAGAGAGAGACAGACAGAGAGACAGAGATAGATAGATAGGGAGACAGAGATGGAGAGACAGAGACTGGGAATCACTAGTTCCAGTGTCATCGCTTATTCAATGAACACTTACTTGCCATTGTGTGTTTGTGAACGGGGAATGAGAGCAGGCATTCTAGCAGTCCCGTCCTCGGCGGATTCAGTGGCGTAGCTAGGGGGGAAGCAGGCTGCCCTGGGCGCCGTCTAGGGGAGGGGCGAGAAACCATGTTTGATTTTACACACGACCGGACTTCATTTCATTAACTTCTAAAAGTTGTGAAAATCGATAAGCAAAAAGTCATCACCAGTTTTTATAAAAGTTTTTAAACTTTATTGAGAGCGAAAATTTTATACATTGCTTCGGGCACCCAATATTCTGCCTACGCCACTGGATGGATTTTGGGGGCGATGCATAATTTGTGGAAACAGTCAGCTAACAGCTTCGATGCCTAGAACAATTCGATTGCTTTGATTATGACAGCTAAATGAACGTATTTGAGATTATGAAATGATCAATTAATTTGTTTAATTGCTGAATATATTATAATGTAATAAACTCGTCGTGTTGCTGTACATTGTGTACAACCATTGGCGTAGGCCTAAACTCGAATATAAACGCGGGAGAGGGCCAACCTCCTATACCTTCCCCTCTCAAATCGCTGGAGGAAGAGCTCCAGCCTAGAGGCTTAATAGAAGCCTACGTATCTGTATTAGTTTATCATGTTTATGTGTCATTTAGCAACTTTTAATTCGTTTCATCACTCTTCTGAATTTTTGCATATCTATAGCCTACTGTAGCACTAGCATTGTCTAATTTCAAACAGGGTATCAATTTTATAATATTTTTGTGGTCTATAAAACCTGACAGAGAATAGATTTCTGAAAGACTTTGTATAGTGTCGTTTCAAATGGCTCATTATTTTTCGTGGCATTTCGAAAGCTCTAGAAAAAAATTGAGACAGAATATATTGACAATTCTAGTACGGTTTGACACAGCAAAGATGGGCACAAGAATATGTGGTTTTAGTCTCATTTCATCACTCTTCTGAATTTGTGCATATCTATAGCCTATCTATACTGTAGCACTAGTCCTTGCATTGTCCAATTTCAAACAGGCCATATGTTGGCCCACCCAATATTTGGCTTGTGGCGCCCTCCATGTTTAGCATCATGAATGAGTATTCTTCTACATTTCCTATGCTTTCATGCAACTCTTCGCCCGGCTCTCAGTCGCTGGCAGTGCGGCTGGCGAATGCAGCGGCCTCTGAGCAACCTATGGCCAGACCGTTCTCCGCCATTTTGTCAAGTGTGATCACATAGATTCACATTACCTTAAAACTCTTAATAGAAGCCGGGTCTGAAACAGTGAGGGTGCGGAGTCACTTGTTTTAAAAGAAGCCGGGGATTGTATTAGAAGTGTAACGGCAATTTCTATGACAACTTTGTCTTAAACTTAGCTAAGAAGGCGGCAAATTGGCATAGATTTCATGCTTCCGGTGCAGTTTTGTTTTAAAACTGTTGTTTTAAAAGAAGCCGGGGATTGTATTAGAAGTGTAACGGCAATTTCTATGACAACTTTGTCTTAAACTTAGCTAAGAAGGCGGCAAATTGGCATAGATTTCATGCTTCCGGTGCAGCGATATAAAATCTATTTTTAGCTCGATGTTCCAGTAATATTATTAATTTCTATGATTGAGACCATAGAAACTAATAAACACATATGTATTAAATTCTACGATCGAGAGTATTTTGATTGATAATCGGTTTTTGTTAATTAATAATATTTTTTTGTTAATTAATATATAATAAAAATAAATAGTTAACAAAATATAAGATTTCGAAAATGTTCGGCCGAAAGAAGGACGCCCCTCCTCAGAAGAAAGGCGGTGGCGGAGGAGGGAAGGCTCTGATGGCGCAGGTCATAATTACTAACCCGTGACGTTAAGAGAAACCATTTATGCGGCGCCATTTGGGAGAATACAGTTTTAATCGTAACTGTGATCATTCGGCTCAGTTTTTGAAGCTCGTCCCCCATGTTCAGATGACTTGACCATGTCGTTAAGCGTTGACGAGGCTGCGTCATGCGTGTGTCATGCCTCTTTTGCCGAAGTCATCGTGACGTCGATTTGTTGTGATCTGATTTTTGATCATGATCATTGCCATGATTTCTAAACTTTCAGATGGGTTTGGCAGCGGATGATGACGGCTCGCTCGTCTACGGAGGCCTCGAAGACGATGACGATCTCGAGGCCGAGCTGCGAGCTCTGCAGGAGGAAGACGACGACGACGACGTGCCGAGGGGCAGCAGAGGCAGAGGAAATGGACGAGCAGGTGGCCGGCAACCGCCTCCCGCCAAAGGTGTCTATTGAAAGATTACAGTTTTATGTTCTTACCTGATGAATATTTGTTTGACAGAAGATTGGATCATTCCTTGTCTCATCTGTAGCATATATGAGAGACTTTTCCAGTTAAGAAATGACATTTGAGTAAGTACCTCATGAATAATTTTGTTTGGATGTTTTGTGCATTCTGGAAGGCAAGGCTGCCGTTGCTGATTTGGACAAAATGATTGCCCTGAGTATGCGTGACGTGGCAAGCGACGAGGACGTTTCAGACACGGAAGATCCAGATTTGCTTGTAAGAAATATCTGTTTACTGCTTTCAGAATTCCTATCTAAGAATGCTCTGTGTAACCTGATGATGATGATGATGATGATGATGATGATGATGATGATGATGATAATGATGACTATGTTGACAATATTATTTCATTGGTAATGTTGGTAACGGTTTTCATGTCTGTGTTTTTCTAGTCTGAGTTGGATGAACTGACGGGTGACTCTGGTGGCTATGAGCCTCCAAAGAAGGTGTTCTCAAAGGAGGATGCCAACTCATCAGCTGCCTCTACGGTGACCGCTCTGCAGGAGCGATTAGAAAATTACCGTTCCGGTTACGAGATCGCCCGTTCTTGGGTGACTCGTCAAAGTCTCGACGGGCGGAACGAGGCATTAAGGCAGGTGGCATGTTGGATTTGCATGTACTGACTTTATACGCAGCCTTGCTGTCACCAAATGGCTTGCTTTTACTGTAGAATTGAATCCTGTTGGTTGTGCCAGATACATCGATCGAGCCTTTGCATTAATTAATTGTTTTTAGAGTCTGATTCTTCTTCTTCTTCTCTCTGCACTTAATTATGTCTTTGTTCTGTGGAATTATTTTATAGCATTTATTATTTATTTATTGAGGGAAGATTGAAAACTGTTGGTTAATTTTTGAAGACATTGGAAGACCTCCTGAAACAAGCAAAGGCAGGAAAGCAGATCGCAGACGATGACATTCCCCCGGCTCTTGCTCTTAAGGCCCCAGCGGCGGCCACCGCGCCCTCGTCACTGCCGCCGTCTCTACCGATTCAGACGCAGCCGACTCGTCCGGCACCATCCGTGCCGCCAGCACCAGCTGTCAGAACCACAATACCAGTGCAACCGTCACCTGGGAATGTTGTGCCAAAATCACCTCTGAACCCTTCCGGTCCTCCGGTTGGTGCAGCTGTTAAGTCAACGCCAGTGCCAACTCCACCAAGCAGACAGACGTTGAATGCAGAGGGTGTGTGTGGATGTTGTGTCTGGTGTTGTCTGTTGAAATCGACAAATGATGAAATTGACGACAGTTTATTAGTGGACAACTTGTGGCTGTTCTACTAAAATTTGCAATGTTTATGGCCTGATAATTATATGTGCTGGTAACATTTATTGCCGTGGCTCAATTTTAAGTAATGCAAGATGGCTTATGAATTGGGTTTTCTTTTATGAAGTCTTCTTCGTTCTTAAGTTGGTCAATCATAAACTGTTTGACCGATTCTGTTTCCTGTGGTGTCTTGATTTTGATCATCTTTGACCATCGTATCTGTGCATTTGAAGTCGATGAATGGTTTGGAAGTTGAGTTTCTGGTTTGAAATGATTCTGTTTAGATTCTGAGAAATTGAAACTGCTGACGTGTCGACGCGACGAATACAAAGCTGTCGCTCTGACGGCAAAGAGAGCGGGCGACGAGACAACAGCCAAGAGCCACATGAAGACGGCCAAGGTCTCTTGTCATTTCTGCAGCAGTCTTATTTTCTGCTTTGTGCTGTTGCTTTGATCTCTGTTAGATTATTATACTGAGGCATTTTATTTGATCTTATTTCAGCAATTTGACTTGGTGATTGAAGCTCTACAGAGTGGGCAGCCGGTTGATCTCTCCAAAATGCCTCCGCCACCAACGACACAAAGTAACTCTTGTGTTCTGAGATGCTTTGGTGTTGGGCAAAAGGTTTTATATGCAGACAGTGATAGGTCATTTGTACAGAATGGAACAGATGAATTTATTTTAATTGTTTTTATTTGACAGAATGTTTATGTTTTAATTCAACTGGAGTATTGATGTGTTGTTTTGAGTAATGAATTCTCCCTTTTGCAGATGCAATTTCACTTCTTCTCTTTTTATTGATCTTTGTCGATGACATTTATGTGATGACTAAAGTTTTTTTGGATTGCTAAAGGATTTCAGTCTCATTGTTGGATATGTGTTTCGTTTTTGGATAGAAATTAATCCCATGAAACCAGCAAACGTGAGCGTTGCGCGTGACAAAGTTCAAGGCAACGCAGAAGTCATGTCTCCAGAAAGTGATGAACCAATTCCAGAAACATCGCTGGAAGGTTATTTCATCTTTCAAAAAAAAAAGTTTCAGGAATTTTCAAGATCAAACAATAATGATGATGATGATGATTGAAGGATGATGATGATGATGATGATGATGATGATGATGATGATGATGATGATGATGATGATGATGATAATGATGATCTTGATCTTGTTTCTGATGAAGATAAAAAGAAGTTATACAAGGCTCCTGAGTCATGTGGATCTGTGTTGGAGGCTCTCAACCAACGCCTTGCAAAGTACAAGGAGGCCGAGCAGCAGGCAAAGGATGAAAACAATCCGTCTAAGATCAAACGACAGGGCCGCATTGTTAAGGTAGACTGGTTTTGTTTGCTGACATAGTAGGGGAGTGATATGGACGAAGTGTGCTGAATTCAATCCTTTGGATTTTAGGGTAACTGCATTGGGGTTGGATGGCTGGAGTGCTTTCAGTGGGTCATTTATTTATTAGATTTTTGCTGACTTAGAAATTGCAGGTGGAAGAGTTAGAACAGAGTAGGGAAGTTTTAATAGTGAAGAGGCAATGTTTCCTTTCTGCTGAGCAGAACAAAAGTGCAATTGATCTGAGTTTGCTCTGAATCGGTAAAAATATTCGGCCATTTTTCTTGTAGTTTTGTCTCGCAGGTAAACAGCGTTCCTCAGTTTGACCACTTTTCTCTGCTGTGTGGTTTTTAAATTGAGGCCAGAATGGTTTTTCTGTGTGCATATTTTAGCAATATACAGATGCTATTAAACTCTACCAATCGGGAAAACCAGTTGACTTTGATGAGCTGCCATGTCCACCTGGTGAGTGTTTAAGGAATCACAGGAGGTCTTGTGCTTTGTCTTCGGGTATAAAGCCATTGCTTCAATTTTATATTTGTTTGGTTTTATGAAGGCACTGTTTGTTATGTGATAGTTTTGATCATGATCATTATATTTGCTTGGTTTTAATAGTTTTAATTCAACTTTTTCTTTATTTTTTTCTGTATCTGATGATTTTCTGATTGTAGGATTTCCCCCGATTCCTGTTTCTAATTCAGCTCCTGCCTCTGGTCCCGGGGCACAGCCGGCCAATGCCAAGCCAGCCCAAAGTGGTCCAGTCCCCACCGCCAAAGGCTGTGGCTTCTAAGCCCGCAATTCAGAAGCAAAGTGAGAAAGAGAGACTGAATGACATTGATGTTTGTCTGATATTCTCTGTTTTTGCCACTGTATCAGTGTCTGTGATGTTGACATTAATTCCAATGAGATGCAGTTTGGTCAACAAATCAACTGCGTTGTGATTTGGCGATTTGTCTTGAAATCTTTGATGAGTGTCTTGGGACGTTCGTTTAAAATATGATTCTTGTTTCTTGTTCTTTGGCTGTCAGTGTCAGTGCACAGCAGAGCCGAGCAGCAGGCCGCGTTTCTCGAGCAAAGACAGGCCGAGTTCAAGCAAGCGGCCATTCAGGCCAAGGGTTCTGGGGACTTGGAGTTGGCCAAAAAGTATCTGCGCATGGCAAAGGTCATTAGGGGCATTTGTGTTTGGCAGACGACATCATTTGCATATCGGGTGTTTGCACAGACAGACTTTGCTTTGAGAACCTTTTTCTGTCTTTGGAAGTTTATTAGTCATTTTGATTTTTCATCTCTCTCTTTCTCTCTCTCTTCTCTCTCTCTCTCTCTCTCTCTCTCTCTCTCTCTCTCTCTCTCTCTCTCTCTCTCTCTCTCTCTCTCTCTTTCTCTGTGGTCTTCTCTTGCTGCAGTAATTTCAAAAGATCTGAATTAATTAAGCAGTTTATTTACTTTTGCATCATTTGGTTTTGTTTCCAGGGATTTGATCAGATGATAGAGGCATCGAAATCAGGACTGCCAGTGAACCTGTCTCAGGTATGCAACCGTCTGGTTCTTAGCAAACTGGATGAAAGGCATCAGACAGAAAGTGAAGGATCTAGAAAACTATGGGGACAGTTATGGGTGATAGAATGCAATTAACATGACTCGTCTCTCTCTCTGTCTGTCTCTCTGTCTCTGTCTGTCTCTCTCTCTCTCTCTCTCTCTCTCTGTTGGAATTTTTATCAGAATTGTCAATTGAGTGTAATTTTATCCACTGTTTACTGTAGTTGAAATGAATGTTTCCTTTGTTCTTTTCTTTCCAGGTGCCTCCACCTCCGGGAACTGGAGATGACTCTAACTTTGAATTTGTCAATCCTTCGGAATGTGGAGAAAATCAACCGGACAGCGGCGACCGCAACGACATCTACCGCCGTCTTCAGGATGAACTCATCAACCAGATCAAGGTAACATGCAGCTGTTGCCCGACTGAATCTACGTTCATTTCCATTATTATTTTTTCTGATTTGTTCTTTTATTATGATAATGTTTTTGTTTACAGATCTGTGAGAGCAATGGCGACCATTTCACGAAGCTCGGCGACGTTTCTTCGGCTGCAAAGTTTGTCGTATTTTGTATTTATTTGTGTCTGAATTACAAAGAAGAAGCCTTGCAAGTGATTTAAATACTGGGCAAGTAAGTAAGTAAAAATTCATGTGAATTTATGTAGCCCTTTTAAAGTAGTACCATAGTAGCTGCTTATACTTGGGTACTTTAACGTTGAAATTCCTCTAGACAAGACTTGGGATCAGCTAGACAAGGACCATTCACGTCCGAAGAAGCATCATTGTTATCTGATTAACTGATGGTGTTGCTTAATCTTCATACTTTATTCTTCATCTTTAGCTCCATGGTCTATATGTCCTTAGGTGTTGAATTGCTTTTGATTTTGTTTGTTTTGCATTTTTATGGGAGCAGGTATCAGCACCCCCACCCCACCCCATCCCCCAATCCTTCTCCTTTGTCTGGGGACAGAGTTGGAACTTTAGTAGAAATGACTGAAGTGTGTGATTAATTTAATGGTTGAAAACCAGCGGCCTTTGCTTTTGATTAGGTTTGATAAAATGTGTCAAAGCAGTCGAAAGGACCTGGATTCTCTGAAGAACGCTTACGAACATGGAGACCCGGTTCCCCGGTTTCACTACGAGACGAGACAGTTCTCACTTGTGCAGTAAGAGAGACATCGGTGCATTTTATTTCACTGCATACACTTGCGTTTTAGTCCAATTAAGGTTGCATAAATGTCGGATTCTGCATCATTTTGCCTTCAATTGTCACATTTTCTTCTCAGTAGTGTTATTGTTTTGAAGGCTGTCTGTGTGTGTCTTGTCATTGTCTTATCCCAGGTGCTGTACTGAACTTGGGGATAATGATTTGGAACTGACGATCGTCAGAGGTCTCAACTACAACCTTCCATCCGGTTTGTAGTTTTTTCTGCTTCAGTTCTGCTGATGTTTTTCTGCTTATGTTTTGTCTTTGATCTTTCCTCCAATTTGTGGGCTGCAAATTAATTGATCTAAATGGCTTTGGCAGAAATTATTAATAAAATTGAATGCAAGTATTGAAGATGTGAGAGAGAGAGAGAGAGAGAGAGAGAGAGAGAGAGAGAGAGAGAGAGAGAGAGAGAGAGAGAGAGAGAGAGAGAGCGATCTTTGCTTGCATTTAATGTTTGCCTATTTGTGAACAGGTTATACCGCAAATGACCTTCATACTTACGTGAAATATGAGTTTCCTTTTCCTGTAAGTAACAAACTTACTTCTGCTTTTGTTTTGCAGATTCATTTTCACAAGGAATGTTTTTTATGGTCTTGTTTTTAATGTGTTTTTTGGCTTAAGTCCTAAGATTAGAAAATCCACTTTTTAAAACTTAGTTGAGTTATTAGTTTTATTTTCGTATAATGAATGATACCGTGGTTGTGGGTTCGAATCTGACCTTAACCAGAATGACCTTGGACAAATTGTTAACCCCAAATTGTCTGTGAGAAAGGCAGTGGGAAACCCCTTAGTCATCTCACATCCATGGATGAAGTAAAGGCCAGTTGAACCTTGGCCATCATCATCATCATCGTCATCATCATCATCATCATCATCATTACAGATGTGTTTTGAATGTAAGTAATTAAATTGTCTGTATTTGATGTTAGGACACTCCTCAGTGTGGTGAGACGGCTGTCATCAAAGGCTCCAACTGTCCAGGTTAACTGAAATTTTCTTTGTTATGATATTTTGCTGGATTATAATGATTCGTTTGTATGCTTTTGTCTTTTAAGTTGCAATTGAAAACAATTCTTTATAAATTTGTATTTTTTCCATAGAACACAATCAAACGTTCAAGTTAGAAGTTAATCGAAAATCTCGAAGTTTCCTGAGGCTTTTGAAAAGCAACAAGTTCTTGAAATTTGATGTTTATTACAAAAGGTAGAGTGGCATTACTGCTTTTAACAGCCGATGACAGATGTTACTAATGGGACATTTGGTTGTCTTTTGATTTTGATGAATCTTTTGGTGAATCTTTTGATGAATCTTTTGATGAATCTATGCATGAATTTCATAGAGAGACTATAAATGGTGTTTTGACACAGTTTGGCATGAGGGGTCTCTGGCAAGACATGAGAAACCTGGACATAGAAGAAAAAGTTATAAGACTAATGAAAATAATATATGAAAAAGCAGCAAACACGGTGAAAATTGATTGTGAATTAACAGAATGGATAAAGACTAAAATTGGTACAATACAAGGTTACATCCTGTTGTCGACATTGTTCTTAATTGTACTGGAGTGCATCCTCAAAATTGCACTATAAAAAATCAAAGAAGTAGGGGCTTTATATGCTGGAGTAAAATGATGATGATGATGATGATGATGATGATGATGATTATGATGATGATGATTAATCTTTTGGAATCAGAATGGGATAATCTTATGCATGTGAAATATGTGATCATATCTTTTGTGTTTATGTAATGAATTCTCATCTGCAAATGCATGAATTTGATTTCAGAGGATTTTTAAAAGGTGATAAGGTTCTTGGGACGGCAAATGTGAAGCTGCAGTCGCTGGAAGACAAATGCATTTACCACGACAGCTACGACGTGGGTGTACACTTGGCTTGTGTTTATATATTAGGAGAATTATTTTAAAACCTGTAGAGTTTTCCTATCTATGATTTCCCAATCCTTTGCTCTTAGCAGATTGCTTTATCTGGCTATTTTATGCAAATTAATTAGAGTGCTGTTTGTGAAGTTAATCCAGATGTAACTGTTGAATATTTTGCTGATCTTTGGAAGAACATTGCAGCGATGTATAAACCAGGTCATTGAAGTGTTTGGGGGGGGGGGGGTGGAGGGGATGAAGGGTTTGGATCTTCATCCAGAACTGATTTTTGAATCATCTGATTGGTTATGATGTGTTTTCAGTTGATGGAAGGAAGGAAGGCGGTTGGAGGAAAACTGGAAGTTAGAATCAGAATTAGAGATCCTTTCGTAAACAAACAAGTGGAGGAGGTGAAGGAGAAGTGGCTTATCATAGATCAACTGGAAAGAAAACCATTACCTGTTGTACAGGTAAATGCTTCTACCATTGGCGTTGCCACGGGGGCCTGCACCCTCTTCCCCCCATTCTGGATGGGACCAGTCATAAGATTTGCAGGAAACCATCGATTAATTTTTGGAGGGAGTAGAGTCGGGTAGAATGATTGCAACACAATCAATGTCCAAGAACTCCTTGAAGTTTTTTTGCTTGGTCCTTTTTAGTTGAGAATGCCGATGTGGACCCCCTCCCCCCATTCTTAAACCCTGGCTACGCCAAAGGCTTCTACTTCTATATACACTTGTGATCAAACTGTAGACCAAACAACGCCCTGGATTATATTGATGAACTGATGACCTCTGGATGTGGATCATGAATCATTTAATTTCTCTTTACCATTATTATGTCTTGTTAGTTGCTGAAGCGAGTGGCATGAAGCGATTTACCAACAGAGGAATTTTATTATTAAATTTGTTTTTCTGTTTTGCAGAAGCAGCCAGAAGTGAGACCAAGAACAACTGCGTGAGTTCATCTTTCTTCTGCCATTTTGAAATGGGCTTTAAATTTTTCATGCTGTTGTCATTTTGCCAACAACAGGCACAACAGCAAAATAGCATCTGCTAAAGAATTATAATTAATGCAGACAGTAAAAAAATTATTATTGGCTGTTGTAGATAATAGAGGAATTTTGAGTGCCAAAATTGTTATACTGTTTACTATAGTAAACTGTGAGTTGTTGTAACCATTTCAGTATCACTTAATTGTATTTAAAATTGTTTTTGACTTTTTAAATAGTCATTTTGATGACTTTCAAATGATGCAAAGACACAAGAAACAATATAAGCACAGAGACAGCTGATGAAGGTTGTGTTTACATATTTCAATCAACAGAGACTCAAAGAGTTCTTCGTCCACTTCTATCTCTTGCATCTCTGTGTTACGCTACGAAAAGCAGCAGCTGGACCAACAGATAGCAAAATACCAGACGAAACTGAAGCCAGCAGAACTTGACTCTCTGCGACAGAAAGGACATCAACTGGAGAAACAGGCGGAAGAACTGAGCGACCGACTGAAGAAGGGCGGATCGTCAATGCAGGGTAGAGTTCAAGACGATGCCTTCCGTTTGCTTTCAACATTGTTTAACCTTTGGTCATCAGAGCTCTCTCTCGTTTCTCTATGAATGTGCAATGTGGAAAATTGCCGATATAACCCGTGGCGGCTCCAGGATTTGGCAAGTGGGGGGGAGGGCGTTGGGGTGGTGGCAACTTCTAAGCACGGGGACCAACTATACAGTGTATTTTTCATAAATCTGCACATGAAATGGGGCTGCACGGGCCCCCATTTAACCATGAGATGTTGGAAGCTGTGCAGCTGATGTATCATCTGCTTTGGTTTAAGTGTTTGTGCAAATGTTATGCTGTAGCATACGTCGATGCCATGAAACGACTCCAGCATTTGTATTCGGTCGAGGCAAAGGCACTTGCTCAGCAGAACAACAAGGAGAAACTGCAAGTGGTGTTGATGAAGAGAAAACTTGTAGACAAAGAGGTAAAAACCAAATGAATTATTTCATTTAATCTTTTAGTATTAATGTAGATGTAGATAGAGATTTAGTATCTTTTCATTTATGATGAATGCTTTAAATTTCTTGCTCTCTCTCTCTCTCTCTCTCTTTCTCCTAAACAGATTTTGTGTTTTGCTTCAGAACTGAGCCAAGTAATTCTGGTTGTTGTTGGGAGCATTTGCGGTTTCATGTCATTGAAAACTCTCATCTGTTCCTCAGAGACCAGTGGTCTTTAAATGAGTTAATGCAATGTTTGTTTTTATGTTTAATCTGAAATGGTAATTTTTCTCTCACTTTAGATTGAATCCCTTCAACAACGCATGTCTTGAATTGATCAACTTTCTAGCGCTAAAGTTTCCATGGCAACCAATTGGCCGTCGTCACAAACTTTACTCTGCTTTTCGCTTTTCTCATAGACTCGTTTTTGCACGCACTTAATTATGTCTGAATTCAAAATATCTGTAAAGTACAGTTTGGTTTCAAGATGTAGTACATGTTGGGATGTATCAATAAGAATTTTTGATTAGCTTGGTTACCTTTTGAAAAACTGATAACTTCTGTCTAAGAAGCATCTAATCTATTGCCATTAAATGCGTGTTTATAATATACAAACATGTCTAAGTCTTGTGCCCGGTTTGTAGTAAATTTCATTTGGTGTAGCTACACTATGAAAAGTGCCTTGAGGCTTTCTGTTGTCTAGATGTTCAACTTTGAACATTTAAAAAGCTTTCAAAACCTGTCAACATGTACATTAGCATAGCTATAAAGACCAGAGGGGAGCCCGGCTCCTAGACTGCTCCACACGACTAGGGGCCACCCGAGGGTCGTCAATTGAACGAAGACTTGAGCTGCTAAAGAATTTCTGATGAATCAATTAATTTTAGGAATAAAATCTTCTAATTAAACCTGGCGAAATTTACCCAAAAGTGCCTCCTATAGCTCTGGATGTTCCACTGAACTTTGTGGTTTTCAACATGGGAGAAATCCTACTAAACCACTTAAAAAGCAAGTTATTATTATTATTTTCATAATCAGTTATTATAGGCGGCTTCTAAACTCTCCTTTGCAGCAAAATAAATGAAGTTTTGAAATAGGAAAATCAAAAAAACCAATCCAATTTTCATTGACTAAGAATTTTATTTATCAGTTGCAATAAAAAGAAATATACAATGGAAATCTTTTTCACGAGCACCGTTTGGTATTTTATAGTTGACATCTGGAGGCCAGGACGTCTCTGGTCCTCTGGAACCAGCGTTTGCTTTGCCAGAGAATTTACCCCTTCTCCCCCCCCCCCATCTGGTCAAGGACAATTGTTGTCCCCTAATTTTCTAGTTTTGGTTTTCAGTCATCCAGATTCTCATAACTACAGAAGGAGAAGAAGAATGTAAAACAAAGGATGTTTTCTCTTTGTTGACATATCACAAAAGCATGTCTTCAAAATATTCTTCAAATTCATCCTCTCTGAAATAAAATCGTCAATCAATAATTACTTTCAGAAGAGCCACAGTAGGAAATACACATACAACAAACATTAAAATGTTATTCCATTTAACATTTATAATTAATAACATTTATAATTAATAATCAAATGTAATTTGAAAGCAGAGATATTAACAATAGATATTACCCCTTTGAAAATGTTTGTGACGTAGTTGACTTACCTTGGTTTTTCTTCAACAATTGGTGTTGCTTTGCTCCAGATGCGCGTCTCTTCGTCTGTTGAGCAAGCGGCAGATTTTGAAGACTCCGAGACTTCACTTTCCTCTTTCGTTTTCTCAGTATTAGAAGCTTCTGTGGTCGTAGTTTCTTACAAAATTCGCAAAACATATGACCATAAATCACTGACTTTCTAGGTTTTGTTTCAATGATAAGGCACAGAAAATGTTTTAAGATAAAATCTATTTAAGGCAAGACAAGTAAATAAGTTAGTAAGTAAGTCAATAAAATCTAATGAATTTATATAGTGCTTTTAACAGTATTATTATTATTATTATTATTATTAACGTACTGATTTATGTGGTAACTGTCGAAGAACTGCGTGAACACATTACAAAGTTACAGATTTGCGATATAACCAGGTTTTAAGTCTCTCTTTAAAAGTATTCAAGGTCGTAGAGAGCTGTATTGATGGCGGTAGACAATTCCATGCCCGAGCCGCGGGCGAAATGAGATCCCCGAAATGCTCGATCGGTTTGGACCAGCAATAGGCAATGGCCGAGTCAATCTTTGCCGGCTTGCGTGGTCAGCCAGTGAAGTTCGGGTATTCTGGATGCTCCATTCAGGCAACGGAAGGTCAATGACTGAAATGGATCCGCTCTGGCACAGACAACCAGTGCAGAATTTCAAGTTAATGGCATCGCTCGCGCAGCAGTTCTGACGGACTGGAGAAGAAATAGTAGCTGTTTATTCATTGACTCTATAGTCTATCTTGAAATAGCTATAGGCAATGGGCAGTGTATCTATAGGACAGTGAGCCTGGGTTGATGTAGCTATGGAGCAAATGACTGAAAGCAGGAAAATTTCAAGTTAATGCATAAGCGCTGACACTTGAAATGCCTTAGTTCCGTGAGAATTCTGCTCTAATGGAAAGATGTTTGGGGTGTTCATATTACCCCATGCCACCCCTTAGCCTGACACCAAATAGGGTCATCTCTACATGTCAACAGACATAGCTGTTTGTGCATTGCTGTGCAATATGACTCTTCCTTTGGCAGCTGCTGAGGTCTGCCATCTGGCTAACAGGTAACTAAAAACTGCAGCAGCAGCAGCAGCAGCAGCTGTAACAATAATCATTTAGACCAACCTTCAGACAAAACCTCGGCCTTCGACTTCTTCTTATTCTCTGATTCGAGTTGATTTTCACTCTTTCGTTTCTTTATTTCTCGTTTTCTGTCAGAACAGAGAGTCTTATCGTTAGCAAAGAAGTAGTTCTGTATGGAAAATAAAGTTGCATCGATTAATTGGTCAGAATCCAAGAGAAGCTTACGAGAAAAGCACATTTCCTTTTAATTCTCATTTCTGAATGCTAGTGTTCAAAGCGCAGAAAAGTAAATTCTAAGAATCCTATTTACAGAAGTTTCCTTATTAGTTCTAAGCATCATCTCCTCTACTTAACCCCTTGAACCCTAGTTTCCCTAGAGATAAGGCTACATAAGCCTATGCAAAGGGTTAATAAATATAATTATAACAGGGTTTAAGCTTTTAAGCGCTAGTCAGACCTGTGACGATAGTTGAGTTTGTGCGAACATTCTGGACACAGCCCTTAACAAACAGATACATTAATTTGATCACAATCTGTTTTAACAATGGCTGCCATTCATCACTGTTACGCCTTCTGAAGACAATCTCAGCCCCTGTTCCAGTACAAATTACATTAATGCAATTAATTAGCAAAAAATGTATTGAAAAGAATTCTTATGTTTGACACTACTTTTATCCCTAACACATGCTAATGCGTGCACACACACACCGTAGTTGAACAGAGAAGCTGAGAATGTGCTTACTTATTTTCACGAGAGCATTTCTCTTCTGATTCTGTTCGACATATGCAAAGTTGACCTCCCAGCTGCGTAGTTGATCTTGGCTTAAACATCGTTTCTCTCCACACGTAAACTGACCTGCAAATATGTACAGTGTAATCACCTGTAAACAAAAACTATACAAAAGAAAGAACAACATTAATTTCCAACTTAAAACTACTCCAATAAATCAAAAATATTTTACACAAGAAAAGCATTATGAATATCAGAATGAACTCAATAGCAAGTTGTACACTGTACAAAAACAATGTGAACAGACCTTTCCCACTAACAACTTCCACTTCTGTCCTCCATCTTAAAGCAATCTAAACAGCAAAAAACCAGCAACACATTTCCCAACGTGCTTTACAGAATGGAAATGTCTACTTTAAAATATTTACATTCAATTTATGAATGTCACAAAACAAACTAAAGTATTACATAAATTATAGATATTGTACTTGTTTTCTACTACTTATTTCTAAGTTTAAAATTATTAATAATTAATTGGAAGACCACATAAAATGCAAGTAAGTAAGTTTCAAAAACAAACCTTATTTTCTTTATATCTACTTAAATCACCAATACAATATTCTTTGAAGAGTTTGTCGTAATACTTCTTTGCGAGTCTTTTCTCCCTAAAACATATTACTGGTAACTGCTTTCTCTTTATTTAAATAAAACCTCAAAGACTGATTTAAACTGATCATCAGCTGTAGAAAATGCTGGCTAACAACAATAATTTCATTTCCAAGACTTTTAACTGAAGAGTTTCATGTTCTTGGTTGGCATCTTCGTTGATCAAACATAAAACAGAAATTTCTGCGCATCTGCCAAACGGTCAAAGTATTAAGCAAATGTTGCAAAATAATTAAATCACTAAGTAAATCATACCAGGAATTTTGTAGATTGTCATCGTCATCATCCCAGAGAAATTTGTGGTTATCACGCAGGACATCGTAATCGGTTCTGTCTTTTGATCTGCAGAAAACAAAATACAAGCCAACAGTATTGCATCAAATGAGCCGAATCTTATCGCTAAGCCTGCTTAACATCATATTTATAACATATGTCACTCTCTTGTTACTGATTCTCAGTTATCAGAATCAATTTCTACTAAATTCAACCCTGGGTCTGTCTGTCAGGCATTCAGTGAGTCCTCAAATCCGCAACTTAAACAGAATGTTACTACTGTAGGTAGAGCCTGTTTTAGCCAAGTGCAGCCATAAACAGGACTGTCCTTAAATAGCAGGTCCTGCTGTTAACAACAAAGTCCAGTTTCAGCAGACAATCATCATCATCATCATCATCATCATCATCATCTACATACACATCACGGACAAATTCTTTTCTTGAGCCTCCGTAGTAAAGAAGGTAATCGTTGATGATCTTCTTGTGTCTCGAAAACTGAGTTCACAATTAATGAGAAAACTGAAAATCCACAACAATCTCACAATCTCCGAATTTAAATTAATTATTTACTAGTTTCAAACTTGATGACCAAATGCCAATTTCCTCAAATGTAAGTAAGCAAGTGATCTGTAATAAATGATAAATGTAGAATAAACATGACTCCACTTGTTAAGCGCTCTTGTCTTGGACCTTAATTTTATCTATTGCACTGAGAAATTGTCTGGCAATAATAATAATAATAATAATAATAATAATAATAATATTAATAATAATAATAAATGAAAGTAATATGTGATAAAAGGATACGGCATCCAGAGTAAGCAGATGAAATCGCTCATGTCTGTTAACCTCCCTGTAACAAGAAATATCCCCCTATAAAGTATCTGCCTCTTAATTAATATGACTGAAACATCTGACAACAAATTGCAATTTAGTACATTTACAAAACATGACCTTAATATAATGGATACGAATGTAGTGATGTGAACAAGCGTAAATTACCTACTTGCTGTACTCTTCAGTGACTGTATTCTTCTCTGGAAGTTTTACTTTTGTATGTGCTTCTGGTTTTGCCAAGTCCTCGCGCTTTCTCCTGCATAGATATACAACGACTATGATGCAATGGCGATGGGCGTAATTATAATGACAACAATTTAAACTGGCAAATCAGAAAGCCATACAAGCCCAGTGCAGCTCAATAATAGAAACTATTCTCTGCCGATTTCTGCAAATCGAGCAACACATCGCAGACTTTCTTTGTTAAAGGTTTTATCTGGTGATTTACAGAAGAAGACAAAGAAAATTCACCGCTTCTTTTCAGCTTCACTGTCATATTCAAACTCTGACCCGTAATCACCAACATCAAGTATCTAAACGAGAATAAATACACACGGCACTGAAATACAAGAAGAAATTCTGTCCTCAGAAAATAAAACTCAAGACAAAGTCAATTACTGGTCATTTACTGCTGAATAATTCACTGGCTTCAAATGGTATTCTGATATTCCCCTCAGGGTCATGTCAGTTACACTTTATGTCACTCATTTTAAACATGAATATTATGAGGATTTGACAGCGCAATAATTGATCAAATGCAATAAATCTCTTTCCCGAATTGATGTATATATTCCAGGGTTGTGGCTCTTGAGATTCAACTTTGAAAGGCTTGGTCTCAGTCTTGGACACCCAAATCACATCAGTCTTGAACGTCAAGTTTTGGTCTCAGTCTGGGTCTACGACAAACGAGTCTTGACAACAAGTCTGAAATATTTCGATAAAACTTACTTGGGATGCAGCGTCCATTGAAAACCCGTCCTTCAGTTTGCACTGCGTCAACAAAATAAAACAAAAATCAACGTTAATATGCTCTTCTGCCTTAGATTGTTTTCCATTCATATTTTTTGCTGATGACTGTTATTTTATATATTTTTATTGGATTCTGTAATGTGCCCTTGCTCCTGACATTTTGGTAATATGGAGCACAAGAAATTGTCAGTTTAGTAATAATAATAATAATAATAATAATAATAATAATAATAATAATAATAATAATAATAATTCAAGCTTTGGCACTTATTTTCATGACACACTGTCTGCCGAAGCGGCGCAACATATACTAAAATCCACGTCGATGCGCTATATAAATTTCATCGGTCGATCATAAGGTTAGCAGATATGTTCGGTCATTTAGTAGACAGCGCAGCATATACTATAAGCGCTATAAAAGTTTCATAAGACTGTGATTCTAATCGAGAAATACACAACTGACGCAACCATTCCTCTGTTATAATTAGTATTTTAAAAATTGTATAAGACTTTTCATAATTGTTTAATAATTGTTTTAAACCAACCAAAAGGAACAGTTTCTCAAACGATAAACACAAAATAATGTACTTATATTTTAACTCCGCCTATTTGGCGAAATAGGTCAAACATGACGCGAACTTCAACTTTAATTCACCCGATTCTCATATCGTTGTCTCTTGATAATAATAAATCTATGTTATACATACCATTTTAATGTTGCCACTGCTCCTTTTACTGAAAACGGTGTTTCATGGCGTTTTGTTGCAAGCTGCTCGTTTAAGTGAAAACGGTGTTTCATAGCCATTTGAGCACATGTTAAGTGCACCTTTTCACTGCAATTTCTGCAAATATCGCTACATTCTGGCCACTCGTTTGAATAGTGTAGCAGCTAATATCAAGTTTTGTAACCGTTAATAAACTTGTCAGTTATTACTGATTAAAATTCATTTCAATGTTTCATTTTATTAATGTATTTGTATAATGCCTTTTTTCTAAAATTACAAGTGGCAACATAGGCAACATACCACAGATGCTAAATATCGTTAAGAGGCAACGATGTGAGAATCGGTGAATTAAAATTAAAGTACCCACGACGCTACCTAGGAGCTACAAATGGACACATTGAGATCAAAGCAGAACCGTCGATATGTTACATTAGAAAAATTCAAGAGGTTTATTTTGGACTGGAATCATTTGAGCCCTATATTCCATTAGATATTTGCTCTAATACATATTCTGCCGTTGAAAATTTTAAAACTTTATAGCCTAGACTATCATTGTATAATTTTTATTATTGCCTAATTTAGTATTGTACAAAACTTAGTTGAATTTCCTTAGTGATTTGTGCAATAATTTTATTGCATTAGCACTACAATTTCAGTTCCTGAAGTAAAAAACTTGTCAACTATTTATCTTGTTTCTCAAACATGTCAGCTTCACCACTTTTGTTTAACTATAGAAGCATACAAAGATTTTTCAATCAAACAAATCATGCTGAATTTTAGATTCACTCTTCCAATCACTGAAGTTGACTGTTCACTGCCAACAATTTGCTGTTTTATGGATTGTGGTTATAATAACGAAAACTGATTATAGTCCATCATGCAATTTGAGCCACTTTCTGTTCTTAGAACAGTTCATTGGCAAGCATACCAACCGTAACCTATAAACACGCTTGCTTTACTGAAATTTACTAGGACTCATAAATAAATATAATATTATGGCGACAGACAGACTTATTGCATTCATAGCTTTGGCTAATCATTAGTACTACAGAATTTAATCATGTAATGCTCCTTTAGTCCATACATCTATTGGTATAGCCTGTCATTTACACTCTATAATGTTGTCAATTACATGTAATACTGTATATTTACAGTATTTAGTTTCAGAAGCACAAGTATCAGTACAAGTAATGTGCAAAGGCAAATATTGATTGACAACTTGTAATGTTAATTGGTTAGTTATAGATGTGCAGACTAAAGGAGCATTACCTAACAGAGAATGTCGTGAAATGTACCAAACCATTTACAGTGTGTAACACCTCTTCTGGGCGACCATTCTGAAGCATCCACCACAGTTTCTTTGGAAGGGAAATAGTTACGTATGCAAGTGTTTCAAAAGCTTCTGAACCTACTTAAATTTTAATGTGATTTTCAAGCAAATTCATTGCTGCCAATTATCTCCAAAAGGCAGTTTTTCTCTCATAAACTTCATAATTTTGACAGTAAGTCAAATAAATAAATAAATCTGCAGTGATATGAAATCCACACACAGTAAAGAATTGAATAAAGTTTTATGAAAAAATGCCTTTTATAAACAAGATTCAGCTCAGTTATGCTTAAGCAATTCTCAAGAACACAAATTACTCTTCAATAATAAATGTATAGTTCTGAAATAGCCCATGCTATTCATATAACCATTCCAAAATAATGTCCATATTATGACTTTGTTGCCTCCAGTAAGAATAGTGACCAAGCAAACATTTGAGAAATACACAAATTCAAACATTTTGACATGAAAAATCATGAAAGAACTTTAATTATATAGCACTTAAAAATCAACTGTTAAACACCACAACGTACAGTAACTCACTTTCAAATAACACACTCTTTGTTAAAAGTGAAAAAAATTAGCGTAGGTTCGTTGGAGCAGTTCATGTCGCAAAAATCCAAAACAAACACCAAAGTATTTGCACGTCTTTACGAGTGGCTAGGACTTGCTGGCTGTCGGCTGCCATTGTGCATGGCAGGGAAGAGAACTTCAGCAATTTCTCCAGACAATGAAGAGTCTTCGAGAAGCGTTACTGAACAGTCAAAGTACGCTCCAAGGTCACGGCCGTTGTGAATCTGCTTCACGTGTTCGTAAAAGCGTCGTTCCTTGACGAAGCGCTGTCCACATGAATCCTTCATGCATACCATCAGCAGTTTCTTCTTCACGTGGAAGCAGATGAAATGCGACAGTGCGAGACGTGCTTCGAACACAACGAATTGACAGAACACACAGATGTAGCACGGCTTGCGGTAAACGCTAAACGCGTCGTCCATGACGAGCGAATGATATGTAGGCTGCTTGGAAGGATTCCGTGGCCTTGTAAGAGCGATGGACTTAATGAAGTTTCCATTGCAGTAGTTTTCTGTGGTGTGACTTCGTACGACGTGTGAGGTCATCGCTTTCCTGTTCTCTGTGAGATTCCCACATTCAGGACACATGTAGACCCGGTCGAAATGGACCAACTGGTCGAGAGACAGCGGCTGGAATTCGGGCTCGTGACCTCCGAGATCAGAGTTAACGTGGCTATCAGAAGTGAGAATTCCACGAATGTTATGTGATATTTCAAAGTGGATCCACATGACTGTGTGATCGACCGTCACAAATTGACAGTGTCGACAGAAGAACCGTACGGAGCTCTCCTGGCTCGCTCTCACCTTCGAAATTACTAACACAAACTCTGAGTGGCATTCGTCCAGGTGCTGGCCAATGTCCTTTATGTTGGGCGCAAGAAACTCACAGAACAGACACTGTGCAAGGCGAGACCCAGACGACACCGTCCTTGAAATTACATCAACAACCATAGCAAGCTTTCCCCTACAAATATTCACATGCATCTTCCTGATAACCACTTCACTTGTCAAGTTCATTGTCTTGACAAGTGGAATCTCCTTCCGCGTGTACTTCCGATCCTCATCTCCAGTTGTATTCAATGCCAGCAGCTTTCTATCACTTGCGTATTGACCCCCCTGGACATTTTTGGTTTTGTATTTCCTGCAGTCGATTTCTGATGTCTTCCTAGGTCCATTTATTGATCTTTCTCTTGGACTGTATTGCTGTTGATTTGTATTATGGTCACCTAAGCATCCTGATTTCTTTTTGTTTCTGATTTGCTTTTCTGACTGACTCCTGAAGTCAGATCCCTGGTCTGACGGATTCTTTGGATGCAGGTGATGCTTTGGAGGTCTTCCCATGCGACATCCAATTCGTCTTGTTGAGGCGCCTTCATGCGCCGCCTCAGAATTCCTCAAAGAGAAATCAAAGGAAACTGACGACGACTGTTCTTCACTTACAATATTTGATGAATTGATTTCACTGAATAGATTTCTGCTCTGCTTTGATGTTCTGTGTCCTTGGTTGGTTTTGCTGTTTCTATCGTCTGTGACGTGTCGTACTTTGTTGATTTTTCTGCTCTTGTAGAGGTTTCATCATCATCAGAAGAGAGAAAATGCAGTGAACGGGGTCTTCCCCTGCATTTTCTCTGGGTGCTTTTTGAAGCAATGACACCAGCCCTGTCTTCGTGCTCATCAAAGACTTTGCCAGTCCCATGTGGCAACGCTGTGTCTTTGCAGTCATCATTTGCCACAGAACAAGGCCACGACCTCACCTTCAGATTTCTACCGCGCTTACGAAGGACATTTTGTGAAGCCACAATACCCACATTAATACTGTCATTTAAATGACCACTTACGTTCATATCCGTGTGGTCTGAGGCGTTACTGTCGCCTGCTGCCACTGGATTGCCACCGCAGTGTCAGCCTCAATGGTCTCCTCATTCAGCCAAGCACTGTCTGCATTGACAACTGCAAGTGGTGTTTGTTGTTCTTCTGAATTGTCCATGTCACTGCCTGTGTTATGCATCTCCTCTGTTCTCCTCTGACAGCCGCTATGTCCTGATCCAGGTAAATGCATGACACCGGCAGGTGCGTCTTTTCTGACTTCGTGCTCAAGAGCAATTTCCTTTTCATTGCTGAGATCTGGTCCAGCAACATTCAGCAAATCTTCTGCAGTTCCACGTTCCCCTTCTGTTCCCCGGTGCAGTCCGATGCAGTCTGAACTGCCGAGGGCCAGCGACTGGACTGGCAACCCTCTGAGATGGGCTTTAGATGCCTTCTTCTTATCTTCTGGATAGGATGGAAAGTGGGTTTCCATTTCTTGTGGACCACCTGACAATTTCTTCACCTCTTGACTTATCATTCTCAACTTCTTCACAACTTTGTTTATCCCTCTGTCAAGCACTTTGGGAACAGCTGAAGTTCTTGCCTGGTCAGAACACACAAACACTCCAGCAGATCCTATTAGGTCACTGTTCTCCACAGTAGGTGCATCTGTTGCCAGTATGTCTAATACCGATTTGTCACAATTTCCAAAAGTGGCACCAGTGCAGTCGACAACGACGCCTGGTTTGTGTTGCGGTGCTTGACAACCATCGTCAACAGACATTGCAACACTGTTGATGACCGTCATAGCAACGGATGATTCACTGCATCTACCCGAAAAACTGTCGGTGCATTCAAACTCTGTATCCTCCTCGGAAATAACTTCGTTGTTGGAAGTGAAATTGATTTCACCCTCTGTATCCTCATCATCATCAGCAGCAGCATTTTCTTGCACAGTGGAATTATCCTGATGCAGCCGTGGACTCTGGTCTACGTCTGAACTTGATGATACGGCAGTTCCAGAACAATCAATGTGCATTCCGCTTAAATCTGAGTCGAATGACAAAGGGAAGGTCGTCACAAGTTCAACATCATGAGGCCTGACATCATAAGGCTCAATAGAAGTCAACAGATCATTACTCTGCTGCACGGCAACAACTTCAACATTCTGCAGAATGTGTTTGGGAGCCTCACTTGAGTCAACGATCCTCGAACACTTGTCTAGCGTTGGCTGTACATAGTTGTGGTCGTAATGCAGAGGTCTTTGCATGTGCTTGCCTTTACTCTTTGTCTTTCTGCATCGACGCCTCGGTCTTCTAGGTCTGTGAAGCCATTGGGCAACAACTGGCTTATAATCTCTTACTTTTGTCTTCATCTCAAGGAATGCATCCAGGTTCAATCTCTTAATAACAACCCTGGCATCCAGGAGAGTGCCATAGGCTCCTGAAGATAAATCAGAAACCACGTTTTCTCCGTGAAGTCCTTCACTTGGCAACTGAGGTTTGTTGATATCAATTACAACTTCTTCAGAAAAGGTTTCCACTGTCAAACAGTCATTAGCATCGTGAGTACGGCAAGTGTCACCAGCTGCTTGTGGGGTCTCTGTGGCATCAACGCCCAACTCTAAGCCATCCTCTGGCAACACAGCAACTGATTGAACGCATCTGGACGCTGCTCCATTTTCTAGTGATGCTGTATTCACGTGCAATGATAGAACTTCATCCTTTGGTTCATCTCTTTCAAGTGAATCACTCTGTTCAGTTCCATCATTTGTTCTTTCATCCTGAGCATCATCCACATCATCAACTCCAACTTGCACCTCATGACTTCTATCGATCTCCTTCACTGTATCTAGGATGCCAGTGTCTGTTTGTATAACTCTGTCTGGTGCAATGTCATTCATATCGCTGACATCACAAATGACAGTGTCAGTGGAGGTGTCAGCTACATCCTCTCTAAGGCTGCTGCCAACATCGGTTCCATCTGATAGGTTGTCACCTGTGTTGCTTTCTGCACTGACAATTTTTCCTGTGCTAATATTGTCACTCACACAAGTGACTCTACTGAGGATGCAGTCGCTGAAGCTATCTTCTGCACTTGGAGTGCTTGCACTGATGCCGACAATCTCTCTGCAATTGCTTTGACCTGAGTGACAATCAGTGACATCACTGATTCCTTCCAAGACCTTATTGCTTTCGCTTTCATGTGCAATGATGATGATGTCATCTTCTAAGTTCAAATCCATCTGTCCAGTTTCATCGTCATGTAACGAGAGAACAGAGGAAGGTGGTGAGATTGCCTCCAGCTGCAGTTTAGATTGGTAATTGTTTAGGACATAACCCATGGCAATGTCAAGTGAAGCCATCTGATCCAGCACTGTAGACAACTCAGAATTCTGCTGAGTCACAGCGGCTGATGTCTGCAATTCATAATAATCGTTTACCTCTAAAGGCCTAATCGTCCCAGCATCTGATTTCTCATGTTCGCAGATGACATCTTCGGCCGAACGTGAAGATGCGGATGACATCGTGTCTGCATTCTGGATCTCTGAGGCACGACATGAAGTCACTGACATGCTGCCATCTGTTTCATGTCCAACAGAATCTAAATCTCCTTGAAAAGCATCATCAGAATTCCTTTCCTCGTCACATGTTTCCACGGAAACAAACTGATTTTCGATCGCTTTTAACTGGTGTTTCAAATAGCTGATTTTATCACTCAGAGCAAAGTCACATGACTTCTCACCTGGTTCTGTGTCTACAGGTGCTGAGTCGATATTAGACGGCAAATGACCACCATCAGGTGAGTGATGACATGAGTCGGGCAGCTGCTGCTCTAAGTCAACAAAGTCATCGGACTCACTCAGCCGCAAATGCAAGCTCTCTTCAGATTCACTCATCTCATGAGGAGATCTCTCAATTTCTCTAGACTGGACAACGGCCGTAGAATCAAACAGAGGCTCAGATCCAAAAGAATCGAAAGGCAACAGGTGCTCTGCAGACGATCGACCGCCCGTTGTCTGCTCCAGCATTTCGACGCGTCTTTGGAGGCGGTGAATCAGATCTTTCATCTGCGGTAGATCGAGGGATAACAGAGATTCAACCTCTCCATTGAAACTGACATCGGCAGGAAGTGGAGAATGTACGCCTGAAGCACAATCCACTTCCATCTCTTTGGTTGTCCAGGTGTTGCTAAGTAACGGATTAAGAATATGATCCCGACATGTTGCTCCAAAATCATCGTCAGTTTGGCAGCCATTATCTGCCGTTGAAACGAGCGTCTCCGTGGCCTTGGATTCCAGCGATTGTGGCAATCCAGGTGCTCTGAGTGGAACCGGTGGACAAACGTTGCTGCGCGCAGGACTCGTCTGAGTTTCTGTAGCAGTGACCGTAATACAGGACGCAACTGGCTGAGAATTCTGCATTGAAACAGAACCTGTGAGCGTTGGGCAACAGCTGGACTCTAACAGTCGGCAAAACTGTGACAAAGGGCTCTCAAGGGCGATTGCAGTTCCTGAAGAAGCAGTTCTCCCTTCTAACTCAGCTGCAGCACGGCCAAAGATCCTGTTAACGGGAAATTCCGACTGGAGAGCTGCTGATGATGGTTCTTCAGAGTTTCTGGATTGAGTCAAATAATCTATCGGTTTGTAATTCATTGGTTTCCGTGACTTTCTCGGTGTCTTCAGTCGTTTTGATGTTGACACCTCTCCGGCACCAGAAACTGCTGTTGAACTTGGGCTGGATGATTCTGGAAGCATCAAAAGGCCCTCGACTGCCTCCATCGTCCGGGTCGGAGACAAGCACGACCCTGCAAGTGGGGTCAATGTCGCCATCTGTTGCTTTTGCGTTTTCTGCTGATTTTTACCTCCTCTTTTCCTCCCCGTCCTGGTGTTACCACCACATTTGGAACCCCTTGATGATTTCCTTCCTTTGCCTGATGGAGCAAATTCTTCTGCACCACCAGATGGCAACATTTCCAGCATCTCATCAGATGTCAGCGGTCTCTGGGCAGAAGACAGGTTGCCTCCGCGTTGCATAGAATAAGATCTCCCTCTGCTAGCCATGATGCTCATATCAATAGCAGCCTCACAACGGGCATGCTGTGGCGCGTAGAAACTGTGCCGAGACGTCGTCAGATCAAGAGGCATGCTGTCTGAAGGCACATCGACGATTACAGGAGAGCTGTACACAAGGCTTATGGGAGGAATGTGTGTGCTCACGGGAGCAATCCGGGGCATCCATTCTAACAGCCGAACACTTGGATTCATGAAATTCGTCGTCGACGGCAATGAATCATTCAGCGTATAAGACCTCGGAAAAGTTTGATAGTGTAATAATGGATTGAAACGAAATTGCGGTTCAATTTGAGGGTTTCTGTGATGAAAATCACTTGGTCTCCGACAGTCATTTGAAACAACTGACCTTCCATCGGAAATTCTTGTACGCCTATAATTCATTCTGTAAATGCCAAACATTTAAATGTAAACGTTAATATCTCACAATTATATATCAACATTCAGATGCAAAATTCTGCACTTGACAAAGCAACTAAATAATAGCTTCATTCACAAAAATTTTAAACTATAAATATATGCCACAACACAGCTCAAAGTTATGCTAAATAACATCACGGTCCTGATGCATCATAAGTTTCGGTACAATGGACAAAGAAGGTTTCAAAATATGGCAAAAATACTAGTTTACACATTGGTGACTGCAGTGTTTATCCTAGGTCTTCTCTGGAGGGAATTTCCCCCAAAGTTAGAAATCCCCCCAATTTTTTACATTTTGACTGGGGTGAAATTTCTCCCCCAAAAATTTGACGACGGGGTTTTTTGCACTTGGAGAGGGAAAAAATATAAGGATGACCTTTTTATCTGTTTGTCAGTCATTTCGAAAAAGGAAAATACAATGATAACCTTGCTTGTCAGGTATTTTGAGAAGGAAAAAATAAATAAGGATGAGAAACTTTGTCCCTACCCCCACCCTCCCCAAACATGTTAACCACCACCCCAATGTGTAGGTGGCTAAAATAAACACTGGCGACTGCAAATCACAAATATTTGGGCGTCTGAACTCGAGCATCCCTGCCCTGGTGAAAGCGTTGACAACAAATATCTTACAATAATTTTAATAAATAATTGCCACAAATTATCACGCAGAGATGGACAGTTATAGGCGAAACTATAATTTTAATTCTGCACGAACATGAACGGACATTGCACTGACATTGTCTTTCACCGTCATTGATAAGGGCGATGTTTCCAAGTATCTTACCGAATAAATCTAAAATAAACGTCTATTTTGGACAAAAATCTTATTCTCTGCCAACTTAGCTTAACTTAACGGAGTTTTCTGACTAGTATTAAGTCAATTCGAGAATAAATCCGGTGGAGTTTTCACAATCTCAGAAGCTAAGCGGCCATTTTGAAATCAAACTCACATCGCAAAATATCTCAACAACAATATCCAAACATTAATAAAAAATTACTATTAAATGTCAAAATAAAAATATTAATTCCATCGATAAATGCACATACCTTAAAACGCGAAAATCTTAATTTGCTACTTTTTCAATCTTTCTGAAACGCAATTAAAGCGGCAAATAACAGCGAAGACAAAAAGTGGATCAGTGAGTGACCGATCACGAACTAAGAATTATTGGGAATAAATTGATTTGTAATATACTTACTGTTAAGTGTTATGTGAATTCTAGTCAATTTGTTTAAGCTGAATGCCTAGGAATTACTTTCAGATGGCTTGTAATCCAGCCCTTTTCTGTCATATTCAAACTCTTAACTGTGCCTTTCTGTGTACCTCTGAACAATCTGTTGCTGCACGTGTTTTGATAGTTGTGTCACAATTTGTGTGCAGGTGCGGTGTCAGGTATTTATTAGATCGGTCACTATCAGGTTCACTACCTATTGCAGTCAATATATCAAAGCACAGAATAACTTGAAACATTACACAGTCACAGATTTGTTTGTTTATTCTTTTCGTTCAGCGTCGGCAATCATGTGACTTCCAGAGAAACAAATTTCCGACATACCGAATATTAGACCCAGACTATCGCCCAGTCAATTGGCCATCCTGAGGATAACAGGCCCATGATTCACTCAATCAATCAGTCTACACAGGTCCACTAATTAGTAATTAATTCCACTAATGACACATAAATAAATATAATTTTTCGCACTGCTATTGCTATTATTTTGAAGCGGGATTTAGGTAATAGAATGATTCAACGACACTTTTTGAAATGACCTAAAAGTTAAAACTCATCTCTTCATTAATATACAATAATCACAGTGAAGTTTCAAATAGGCGCTATATAATTAGTGTGTTATATTCATTCTACTAATGGTGCTACATAAATGATTTAATCGTTTTCCGGTGTTTGGCTGTTGGGCCTCTGATGTGTCCAAGCCCCAAGGTGAACTTTCGCTGGGGATTAATTTCTTACTTTTCTCCTTAAAACTCTTCGCTTAGTGGCGGTGAGGAGAAGGAGGATGCCGGACGAAAGCAGCGCAGGACTGTTCGAGAGGAGCGTTCACAGGCTTTTGGCCTTCGTAGACGCTCCGGTCACCGCATTCAAAGGTCTCGCAATAATAATAATAATAATAATAATAATAATAATAATAATAATAATAATAATAATAATAATAATAATGCACTTCTATAGCACCATTTCTAATACTCAAGGGTATCAATCGATTAACAACGCCGCATCCTACGTGTTTATATAGCGCCATAATATACAGAGAGATTATTCGTATGCACTGCGCATCATGGTCTAATTCGTGACAGTTGAGCCTAGTGATTCGGATTTTGGCTTCTGTTTTTACTGATTGGAACGGCTTGTTTAGACTGTCTGCAATGTTTTGGTTACTTTTAGAATCTTGTAATAACATAAATGCCTATCTCACATTGTGAGTAGAGATTCCAGGCTTTGTGTCGAATGTTGAATTTTCTGAATGGTTGCTTTACATTGGTAACATGTGTGATGATTTATTTATGTAGCACAAATCAGTTTTATTTCACTCTGGTTATCAGTATTTTGAAAAGTCCTGGAAACCATTTATGATACTCTTCACTGTGCAATCCACTATTCATATTCAATTGATTATTTTATTTTGTAGTCAGTTCTGGCATTGCACTCATTTGCAGATTTGGGCCAAATTGATAAAGAATGAAGAGGATATTAGATAAAAAATTATGATTTATTGCAGATGTTACTTTTGCTTTGTAGAAAAGTTTGTTGACCCAATCCAGAGCAAGAACAAGCAATACTACTACCATCGCAGATATCGGCGTGTTCCAACTATTGATGAATGCGCGGTCAGTGACGCCGTCTGTATCTTCGAGGCAAATGAACAGTATCGCAGAGACAAGTAAGTATGCGTTTCATTATAAAATTATTATTCTTTTCAATCCAATGTAAAGTGATCATTGTGATATATTGTTGAACTTTTTCTATTTTGAACGACCCTTGCTTAGCAGGTCTTGTAAGGTCATTTTCCAATTATGTCCTATTTTGATCCCAGACATTTTGTATTGTGGTAAAGTTTTTTTAAATATATCATTCTTAAAACTTGTCTTGGATTTTCCTCTATGTTACCGATCCATCTTTTTTTCATGATCTGCCTGGTTTACTTGAGCTTCTGGAGACTGGCGATGTCACTGATGCAGTTGCTTTGTTTATTCCACGTGGAAAAGATTTGTCTTGAAAACTTCTCAGCTGTGATTGCATAAAGATCAAGTGTCATTTGGTTGACTCCATTTGTTAAAAGAAGAATGTTTCTGTGCTTCCTGATGGGAAAATTTTGTTTTGAGTTTTGAAAATATTGAAACGACATTTGTTCTTGTAGACACGTTGATGATGAGATTTTGGCGATCTTGCGTCAGCGCAGGCTTGAATGTGAACATTATCACGGCCATGACGCTGGCAAATACTGCAAGAAGGTCACTGAAGACTACTTGGAATCAGAGGGCAATTGGTTTGCAAAGTGTCAGTTCTTTTCTTATTTTTTGCTTTTCTTTATTGCTCTTGTATATACCATATACCAGAGGTGGGCCAATAATTTTTCTTCAAAAGGCCTCGTGAGACCTAATATTAGGCAGACATAGGAACTTTTGGTATAATTTATTTATTTATTTAGTCCTTAGCAGAGAGGAATTAGGATATTAAATATTTGTTGCTAAAATATTTAATAACCATTTTAAACATTTTAAAATAAATTTCTACATTTCCATAAAAATGATTTCAAACTTTTCACAAAATACTTTTCTGCCACTGGTATTCATATTTCTAAATTATCTTTCAGGGTGCATGAATCTGGTGGTGGGCTCAATGTGGCTTGTGGGCCATAGTTGCCCACCCCTGCTATGTACTATAATATATACTATTGTTTGTACCTAAGTTAACAAAATGCTTCAAAGGCCTTAATTCATAGTTCTTTGCATTGAATGTGTATTCATGATTTGTTTACTTTCATTTCTTAGTTCTATCATTTGGAATTTTTAAATATTATCCTAAAATTAGAAGTTTTCCTGTTAGATCTTCCTAATCTTTGGGCATATAGACCATGTTGTTACTCAATCTCATTTGTTGACCCCCTCCCAACCCCACCCACTCCATCCACCATTCTGCTTAGTCTGGCCTTCATATGCTACTCTACATTTTTGTCAGCCTCTTTTCCATCTGGATGTTGAGAATGAAGAATACGTAGACTGGTGGCTGACAAATCTCACACTGCTCTGTTGGTTAAATAGAGACCAGATAATGTTGTATTCAGGATTTGTTTATATTGTCATTATTCTATGTTGATGTCATTAGCTGTTCATTTACTGGCAATGATACATTGTATGCATATACACTGTAAGAGACTAATTATGACATTAAGAGACTGCTTAATTAACCACCTTCTCTTTTTGCTCTTCTGAATTGATTATCGTAATTAATGTTTTATGCTCTTGAGGGTTAATATTTTGTATTTCCTTCCATTGTCAGATGGTGATCTTGGTGGAACTGTTGATGTCAGAAAAGCGTACATGAAACAGAAGCACCGTATGCTGTGGGAGAGACGTCATGGTCCGGTTGGTACCGGAATGAAGACACGCAAGCTGACCGACTCAGACTGATCTAGACAATTGCAGCGCCTTCAGCAAACTGTTGTGGTCATAGTCTCATAGAGGAATAGAATAGTTGTTTCTGTCTTATGCATTGGAGAATCGTATACAAGTACTTAATTAAGAATTCAGAATTTCTTTTGTCTTTGGTTTTGATGATTTCTCTCGTAAGCTAAAGTTTAGTTTGAATTTACTAATGAACCCCAAATTAAGAGCATTGGTGCTTATGCAGATGAAGTAATTTCTTAAAATACTTGGGGGGGACACTGGCATAGCCAGGGTTCTGGAATGGGAGAGGCACCAGTGCTTCTACAGACTGACTTATCCAGTGCTCTGCCAAATCAAGGTGCTATTTGACCCAAGTCTTTCTTCTTCTTTCTTTCCTTCCGTCTTTCCCTGTTGGGTTGGACGATGGGTCTGAATGAGTTCCTTTCACTTCTGTCTGTCTCTTGCCCAAAGACCCAAGTCTTTACCACGTCAAAATTTTGGAGCATATTTCCAGACTATTAGATGACAGAATATTGACATTGTCCCTACCAACCCCCAATGTTTTTCAGCATTTCTACAGTCACTCAATATTTAGGGTAACACTAGTTTCAATCTTGAACTTTAAGCAAATTGTCAGGCAACTGTATATGAAGGCTATTTGGCTGTACCTTCCCCATTAGATAAAAATGTCCATTTATTCTGATTAGGTGGGTTGGATTCGCCCCAGCCACAGAGGTTTTGAGTTAGACTTTCTAGTGACTTAAGTAAGTGAAGGAAGCCCAGAGACGCAAATGAGGCAGAGGTTGTTTCTTTCTGTCTGAGCATGCCAGATAACCAATCGGTTGATATCCGAGACCGTGCTTTAGCATGCGTGGTAAATGGTAATGTGTCTGCTCGGCTGGTTTACGGAATCGTTGGACGATTACCCTAAGGCTCGATTTCGCAACCTCTCTCCCCTCCCCCCCCCATAAATCGTCTGTAGTGCGTCACCTACGCACAACAATGGTTTTATAGGGGCTTTTTAGTAGTTTGGATTCGCCCATGATCAGCCTTCGTGTCGACGACGGCCGTTGAGTTTGATTGACACAGGAGGTATCAAATGTTTCGGCTGCTCGCTGGACAATAATAGCTCTCACCTGCCATCAGGTACCCACCACCAGCAACGCTACCCAAGATAGGCCAGTCAGTCTTCCCCCAAACAAAGTACAGCGTAGTTACGTTCTCTTCTCGGCCCGAGAAGTCCGACTGCCGCTCGTAAACCGTCTCCGTAGTCAGCCGCCAGGGGCAGCAGCGGCGGCGGCTGGTGGCGCTTGGAAGTGATTGCTCGTCTGGGCCGGTGCGCCGTTCGCTTTCTGCAGCGGTCGAAGGAAGTGGATTCTCTCTCTCTCTCTCGACGCCTGAGACGTTACAGTGTGAGTATTGTTAGAATAAGTCGTTATTGGCATTCGAATGCTGTCTGTTACGGAACCTATAAGTGGACGCAGTATTTAGCGTTTCTTGCACAACAGGAATCTTTATGATTTTAATGCTAAAATGTTATTTTATCGCTGTTTTTTCGTAACAATTTCACTATTACGAATTAGCTGAAACTTTCTGGACAAAATTCATGTAATTGTTCCGAACATTGCATAAGTTGAGTTGGCCATTGCATGATCTAACAGATATTGCTAATTGTTAGATCTGATAATGCATCCTACTCCTATTATGCCTAAGGCTTTCAATAAGATTTTTATTCAGCTAATAATTTGTTTTTCGGGAAAGACGTCAGCGCAAACAACTGAGTCTTAGGCTAAAGGCTAATAATGCATCCCCGAAGCGGCGAAAAATAGCGCTGTAAGTAACTGGAGACAAATCTCTAGTATCTGATGTCTGAATGCAGAGATAATAACCGAAGCAGAATATGCGTTATTTCTATTTATTTTTTCTTCGTCTGCCTCTGCCTCTTCTGTTCACGTAATTTATATCTCTGGAATTCAGCGTCATCTGAATACCTGTTTCCCTAATGCCCCCGCCCCCTCCGCCCCTCCGCTTATCAGCTCTTTTTCGGGGGCTGTTACAGTCGTCGGCCTTGAGACAGTTGTTTATGAGGACACAGGTGGCGTTTGCTTCTGCTCAATTGCATCATAGGAGTCTTTTTGTTGTTCCTTTGCTTTATCCGATGTTAGACGACTGAATTAAGTCCCGATGGTGTTGTAGTTAGATTTAAGTCACCAGAAAGTGCTGCTTCTGTTGATCTGTTTCTATTGGCAACGTAGCTTTGCTCGTCATTCACAAAGAAAGGAAGATAGGACAGGCTATGCAACTATCAAAGGAACTGATACCAGTTTTCACAGAAGCACGTAGGCTGTAGATGCTGTTCAAATGTTATTGATCTCATTTTCACACTGGACTCTGTTCACCATGTTTTCCATTGTTTCCAGCTAATGACCGATCATTGCCTGAACAATGGTCTTTTTTGTGTGCGCGTGTGCGTGTGTGTGTGTGTGCGTATAGCCACCTTCGCCAAATCCTTGCCGTCTATTTTTGCGTGAGTACATTTTCGGAATTTGTCTTTGAAGTGATTTCGCATATTTCTCAGCTTCATACCTCATATTGTACACGAATGCTGTTTAGCAGACGATCGCTCCCAGAGGGGCAGCGGCCCTGGAGGGGTGGGGGTGACTGCGGGAACCTCTTCTTTGGCCTCAGTCAAAATAGTTCGAACACTTCCTGTCATCCGTGAAAAACAAATTCCACTCCAGAAAGACAAACTCAATTTGCCACCAAGAAGTAGACGATGTGGCCAATGGCCAATGGCTATGGTCCTGTGCCAGACTCAGAGACAAAGTAAAGTGAATTTCTATCGCCAGCTCTTAACAAGTGGTAGGCCTACTGCCCACCCACCACCCACCACCCATCAATCCTCCAAAAATCTCGCAAATCGAACACTGAGCGAACAGAAGAATAACACATTTTATACGGAAAGAGAAATATTAAAGAGCTTTTGAAAATATTTGTAGTGAATTTTCAGAATTCCGATTTTCTTTGTCCTTTGCAGAGAGACGTTGCTTCTAATCGGGCGTTTGAAGGTAAGATGTTCGCCTAGGAGAAGCACATTCAGAAATCCAGCGGTGGGAAAGAAGAAGAACAAGAACAAGAAGAACGAGAACAAGAACAAAAACAAGAAGAACGAGAACAAGAAGAGGAAGATGGTTCACGTAACGGGTCTTTGGTCGCGTTCGGACTCCGTCAAGACTTCGAGGCAGACGCCACGAACGACAGCTAGCGTCGCCCGGGACCGGTCGACTGCCTTCACCACCTCCTCCGCCGCCACAGGCAGACTCACGGGCCTCTCGGGCGGCGGCGGCGGCGGCGGCGGCGGCGGATGGGACGATCATCGCCGTCGCATTTCGATCAGTCCCTTTGCCTCCTCCTCCTCCTCCTCCGGCGGCGGACGACTGCAGCAGCAGCAGCAGCGCAGTCGCAGCGCCGATGCCCGAGGCCGTGCAAGCGGCGGCGGCGGCGGCGGCGCCAGAGGTCACGACGACTTGTACGTGGTGGGGTACGCAAAGGTCACCACCCAGGACCGTCCGGTGGAATCGAGAGAAGGGGGGGTCGACTACAGGACGTCCGTCTCTCCGGCGGGAAGATCAAGTCGCTTCAGTGAATACGTCGGTTCAAGATACGGCGTCACTCCGTCGGGGGGTTACGAGTCCTTCAGGAGGGAATCTTCGGTGCCGCTGTTGAGGGTTTCTCTTCGGAGGGACGGTCCCTCGTCGTCCCTCGTCCATCTGCCCTCCGCAGGGGAAGGGGTCAGCTACCAACGAAGCTCACTGTCCTACGGGAAACAAGGAATCGACCGCCGCGTCTACCGCCCCAGCCCCATCGCCCGGCAGACCGACTTCACTGGTCGGATCGTACGGATACACCACTGTTCCACTGGCCACACTCCTCGGCTACACTCCGTCGATGGCCCTGGCGAGAGAGGCGTCCAGGAGCTCATACTACTCGAGACACGATGACATATCGGACACCAGGAGGCAGCAGCAGCAGCATTCGAGGAGCTGGAGTCTGCCTCACCTTTCGACGCTCTCTCTACCTGCGCCTGGAATCTCGCCATCGTCGACGACCCACGTGATCACTCCGACGAGAATTCGCCACACCTGGTCAACGCAGGAACTGAACAGGCAGCGACCGCCGCTGACTCAGCAGCAGCAGCAGCAGCAGCAGCAGCAGCAGCACTACGGCCGATTGAGACTCCGGTCTCAGGAGGAGGAGGAGGAGGAGGAGACGACGTCGAAGAGAAACTGCGAGAGATCCACCTGAGGGCGCTCCATCGTCCGATCGGAGTCCACCCCACCGCCACCGTCTACACCCCCCAAACCCGCAGCTACGACCCTCCGGAGACTCCGTCGAGGGTGGAGAAGAAACGGGTCGACGGGCAGAGAACTGTCACCGCCTACAACACCAGGTCATCGCCTACAGGGTTCATCGATGACCACGACTACGACGACTACGACATCAGAGGCAGAGGCAGACGATGGGACATCGGAGAGCAGACGACGAAACGAATGCCGAGGTATCAGCCCCCTCCTCCTCCTCCCACTCCCTCTCTTCCGTCTCCGTCGTCCGTCTACGAATCGATCGAACTGCGGCCGATCCGAGAGGCTCGAACAAAACAGGACCCGCTGCCGAGGAGCCTCGAGAGAGAGAAGAAGGGGATCGAGGGGTCGACGGCGGTGGTGGCGGCGCCGCAGTTCACTTCGCGGCTGAGGCCGAGGTCGATCGTCGAGGGGAACGCGGTGAGGCTGAGCTGCGCAGTCTCCGCCGCACCGGAAGCGTCTGTCACGTGGTATCACGGCGACAACACAATCGCCAACGGAGGAAGATATCACGTATCGGTCAGTTCGTCGCTTCTATCGAAATCATCATCGCTCTTTTAGATGAAGAAGAAGAAGAGAAACTCGTCGATAGACTTTCTTCGGCTGAATCCTGCAATGGCATTGCGCCGGCGTGTGTCTTCCCTCTCCTCTCCCCTCTCCCCTCTCCCTCTCTTTCTCTTTCATCTTTTCGATCACAGTCTGAACATCCTTCGTTTCGGATCGTTTAGACTTGCACTTTGCGGGGCAGTGGCGAGAGCATTCGATCGTTGGCTGGTTCCGAGTGAATGAGTGAAGGAGAGGATAAGCGATCATAAATCATCTTGTATAGGGTACTTAGGCGGAGGAGTACATGGCTCAAAGGCGCCGGAATACGATGCGAAGATTTCCTATCTGGTTACTTGCGCTCTCTCCTCCTCCTCCTCCTCCTCCTCCTCCTCCTACCCCCTCCAACATCCTCATTTTCCTCTTCCTTCTTTCGAAATTTTCTGAGCCTGTATCCTTTCTCAAAGGTAGTTTCAAAGTCACAATTGTGTACGCATTGGCCTAGGTACGGGGGCGGCATGGGGTCTGGACCCCTGTTGTTACTTGGATCAGTTGTGAGATTTGCTCCAAACCGTTGATAAATATTGGGGGGTAGGTGCGATGTATGTGAATGTGTCAAGAACTCTTTGGCGATCTTTTTGCTTGTATGCTTCTTCTTTTGCGATAATGTGGATTCGCTCCTATATTCCGGAACCCTGGCTACGCCCCGTGTATACGTTTGAATGCTTGCTTCTGTCTGTTCGTTGTCTGTTTGCGTGCATCTGTATTCGTAGAATTAAAGTGATCTATTTGATTTTCATCACGGAATTGATAGCCTACATACAGATCGATCGTAGAATAGAATTCGATTTCTTACAATCGTATAGTTCTGATTAAAGCTATTATGAATATATAGGGCCTATACTGTATGTTCTCTATTCGTCTTGAACTTTCCGTGGGCGTCAACAGAATTCAGACTCTTCTCTGTCGTTCTCTGCGCAGTTGTTCTTTGACGCTTTTACGTTCCGTCTCAGAGTTAGGCTTTTACTCTTTACTGCTTCTTCGATAGCCGTGTTGACTGATGTTGTGCCGAAGATTTCCCGTGGCTTTCCTATCCAATGGCATCGCATTTTAGAACAGATCGATTGGACGCAGTGGTAACTTTCTCAAAAAGGCATTACAGTTGGACTATAGTCTCGCCCCGGAATTTCTAGGCGTCAGTGAGAAGTCAATTCCGACCAGTGGGGAGGAGAGCACACGACTGTTGGCGCCCCTTCCCCACCCCTGCTTAGCCTAAACATCTGATTTTTGTTGTGAAAGATTTTTCTCCAGTCTTATCTCAGAATTGTTATTTGCAGGATTTTCCAGCAGAAGATTTATACTTCGTTTAAAACAAGTTTTGTCTCAGAGCAACAGCATCTATAACGCCTTTCGTCTGGATAATGTCTCACGTGTATCTGCGATACTTTAGTAGGCCCGTCAAGAATGGCGTAGGCCTATAAGGCTGCTTTAGTCATAGGCAGGGTGCGATTTGTGACCTGGAGCAGTGGGGGGGATATGTCGAGCTTGGGGGATGTAGTTGTTGGAAACTGTAGCAGTGGGGATGTAGTGGTGGGGGATGTAGCAGTAGCTAGGGGGGATGCAGTTGGGCAGTGGGGGGAAGATTCCCCCTTCTCCCCGCAAATCGCGCCCTGGTCATAGGCATATATATTAGACTCGCTTGATTCGGTGGTTTTCACACAGGCTTACTTAGCCTCCTAAACCACTTAAAATCACATTATTATTATTATTATTAGGACTAAGCAAAATCTAATGGATTTTTATAGAAGCATTTGTTCCAAAGCAACTTTTTGGTTCATCAAATGCTCTGCGCGTCCAAATAATAATAATAATAATCAATCAATCAATCAATTTTATTTATTTTCTCTCATGTGTATACAACTATATATAGTCTGAACAGATGTCAATAATAAAAGTAAGATAACACGACAAATGAATCAAACTAAGCTTAATTAATCAAGAAAATAGGTAACGAAAAAACACTTAACTAAGATCATATTACATGTAATGATAAGTTAATGAAGTGATATTTTAGTAGATGGAGAGAAAAAAGGTTGGCCTAGGGGATGATTAATAGTGGTCAACCAAAAAAGAATATGAAAAAGAGATGTTTAGATATTAAGAATTTGGTGGCAGATTTATTACTGTTCAATTAAAGAATTGTTTTTGAGCTGGAGAAAAAAGTAATGAATAGTTCCAAATTTTAGGATGTGTCATTAAGATTTTCATTAAGGAGATATGTTTTAAGCTTAGACTTAAAAGAATGTAGAAGCTTGATATTTTTGATCTCAGAGGGAATATTATTCCAAACTTTAGGCCCTTGACATCTAATTGTAAATAGTCTGACATTTATGGAAGTAAATTGATGATTAATATTTTCATGATTTCTAAGTTTAAGTTCACATTTATTAAATCTTGTAGTAAAGAATTTATTATTATAGAAAATCATGGGAAGTTTATTAGTTAGATATTTAAATAAGAATATCGCAGATTGCTGTATGTAAATATTCTCAATGTTTAGGATTTTAAAGTTTGTGTATAGTATAATAATAATAATAATAATAATAATAATAATAGCATGCATTTTGTATACATGCCATTGTCGCATTACCAAATTTGGGGGATGTTAGGGCCCTAGGGGTGTAAAAATATCCCTGATGCCGGGCGAGCGAATAAGGCGCCATGACTAAGGCTTGTCGACTTACAGCATTTGGTTGATGATGAGCAGATGAATCTGTCATTCTTTCTTGTCTCTAGTATTACTATGGGTTGATTTCTCTCGAAATAAATCCCGTGAACAGAAAGGATGCTGGAATCTACACGGTCAAAGTCGCCAATCCTAAAGGCTCTGTCACATGTAGCGCCAAACTAGATGTCGACGGTAAGAACCACGCTTAACACTTCCGGGTTTTTCGGTTATTTACGTTAAATCGTCTCGCCAATCGCCCCATCCATTTATCTGACTCTTCTAGGTAAACACAGGTTGAATTTTCACTATTCATTATTATTTATTAATTTTCATAATATGGTAGTTGTTGAGACAATAATTTCATAATTATGTTTATCTGTGACATTAAATAAATCTTGCAATTGATGTTTGGATGAACGCGGATTATTATTACCCCAAAAACCTCTAGCGCCTTTATAACATTTAACATTTGTCATTTTGCTAAAACTGCTATTTCAACGATTGAGAATATATCCATTTTATTCTTTCATATGTAAAAGACATTTTTGTGTAAAGCATTGCCGTCGGGGTCTATTAATTTATTTGTGAAACGGGCCGACAAAAGTTTAATCTGTCCCTGGTAGTAGTGCGTGGTTGGAAATCTATATGTCAGTCCAGTTTTTGTTGCTATTTTTGTTGTCGTCGTTCTCAGTTGAACTGATTAATTGTCATTGCTTTTTACTCAGTTTTACCAGTTGGAGATCGTGAGAGTGATCGTCCAACATTTGTCACTGACATCCAGAGTGTCAATATTGACATCGGTGACAAAGCGATCTTCAAGGCGCAGATCATTGGCAGTCCAAGACCGACTGTCGCATGGTTAGTATGACGGATGTTTTCCTTCAGACGCTTTCATGAGCCTGCAGTGTTGCCGCTTTGCCTCTTACCCAGCCCGTCAAAAGCTGGCTTTACAGAACTGTACAGAAATGTGATTTTTTAGGCAGAAGGATGGCTTGGACCTCCATTGCAATGACACCACACAGATCTTCCAAGATGATCAAGGATTCTATCGACTTCAGATCAAAGATGTTAAACCTGAAGATTCCGGTCTGTACAGCTGCGTCGCCAGAAATGACAACGGAATGTCTAAGAGCATCGCCAATCTCAGAGTGAGAGGTAGAATTTCAGAAAGGATAAACTCTCTTAACAACCATTTTAAAATGATGATGACTTTGACTGAGTTTGCCTTTTTATAAGCATAGCTTCTGACTTATCTTCTGCTGCAGAACTTACACTTATAACTCATTGATTTAACATCCATTTAATGTGCTCAAGTATAATATTTGCCATAAATAAGGGTCTTGTAGTTGCATTGTTTCTGGTTTTCTGTCACTTTGATTCTTGTTTGACTGGTTAAGGTGCTCCAAGTCATGAGTTTGTGGAGTATGAAAGTGCCCGACACTTTGCTACTCAGCTGCATGAGATCTCTTCGAAGGAGAAGACTCGGCCGACCTTCGTGGCTCACCCACCGGCCCACGTTGAGGTCCATGATGGAGACTCTCTCACCCTCAGATGCACCGTAAATGGCCATCCAAAACCAAAGGGTCAGTTTCTAAATGCATTTGGAAAATATTCAAAACAATGTACTAAGACAATTAGAACGAAAATACTCTTAATGGTTGGCTTTCCTGTTCCAACTGAGATTGACTTATTGATGTCTGCGAATGCAATACACAGCCGCCGCCAGTCCAGGCTACTTTTCAGGCAACATATAGAACTTTTGAACCAATGTTAAACCAATGCTTTGCCCCCCAAAATCAAGAACATACAAGTAATATATTGTTGCAAAAATTGGCAGATTAAAATCCATCTGGACCAAAATTTCTAATGCATTGACATCACTGTATTAGCATGGACACGGGGAGGCATAGATGGACAACCCCATCTGGGCCAAGGCTGGTCATGAAATTAGTGTACAACTGATGAGAAACATTCATTGTGGGGATGGGATGATAGGGTGATTGGCTATATAAGTTGTCCTGCGATCTTCAATATTGCTTCAGAGTTGAAGATTTTAATCTGATATCAGACAAAATTGTTTAGCAGATGGGGCTTCCCCAGACCACCCGAGACAGCTCATGTCACTTCCAATCCCCACTGTTGGATCCGGTGAGGTTGGTGTGTGTGTGTGTGTGTGTGAGATGTCGGCGCCATAATTCTGAGGTTTTGGCTCTGACTTTGGTAAAGTGCAGGGCTTTGTGTCTTAAGATACCCAGAGAATAATATTAAGAATGACAATATTGAAGGGTACCTTGCTTGTTCTGACATCTGCAGTGACCTGGTTCAAGGGAGTTCGTGAACTGACCTATTCTCAGCGTCATCGTTTCCTAATCGACAAAGACGGCTCCTTTGTCTTTCAAATTCCTTCAACGATGATTCAGACAGATGCCGGTGATTACACAGTTCAAGCAATGAACTCCATTGGAACAACAAAGTACAACGTTGTTGTCAATATTCTACCAAGGTGTCCTGACTTGTGAGCATAATAAAATACAATATCTCTATTAAATCATCCATGACAAAACACAAGGTCAAAACAATATGCTTATCTTACTACATACCCTACATATCAATAATTATTACAAATCAAAAGTTTTTGGAAACTAAAATATTTTTACTTTTTCGACCTGAATATAATGATCTTATAATAAAATGAGTTAGGAAAGCTCTTGATATTCAACCCAGCTTAATTTTGAAATGGAGTCTTACATGTAGATTTTCTTCAATCCGATATTCCTTGAAACATTGGAAACAGGTTCCATAATAGTCCTTTTTATTTTTCATTAGGAAATTTGTCAATGGACATCTGATTGTTGTATTTTTTTTTAGTGAATATCAAACGCCCATACCAGAGTATGATCTGGAATACGTGACTCATACAGGTTTAAGAGGTAGGAGACAGACTAAGTTATAAATTCTCAGCTCACTGGTTAATTATTTTTTTGTAAGAATATTCCTGGAAACTCGTGTGCAGGTTGAAGTAATGCTGCTTCAAGAAGAAGTCTCGAAGTGATGAATGTCTTGATATGAAACGATCATCCGATGCGTTTGTGCAGTCACACATAATCAATCGATCAGTCAATCAATCAATCTCAATCAATGAAAATACTTCTATGGCGCCACTATCATAATGCCCAGGGCATCAGCTGATCACTTGATTTGATTGAATGGGATTAAATTTTCTGGAGATTTGATTATCTGTCTGTAATTATTTGTGTTTGATTTGTTTAATAAATTGTATTTGCTATTTTCGGAAATTTAATTTGCTTTTCAGGTGAATTTGCCAGAGTAGCTGAGCCTGAGGGTCCTGCAAGGCGTCCCGTACCAGCTGAGGTAAAGCAAGTGGAGGCCGAGGTATCAGCGTCTGCCCTGGAGATTTCCACTATCAAGCCGACAGTGACAGAAGCAGAGGAGAGGGTGAAGGTGACGGTTTTGGAGGATTTGGTCACAAAACCTGTCACTGAAATCAAGGTGGAGGAGGAAAAAGAAGTAGAACCAGTTTTGGAAAAGCCAGCACCTATCGTTGAAATTAAGGTAGTAAAAGAAGTAGAAAAACCAGTGGAAAAACTGGAAGAAATTGTGCCAGAAGAAAGTAAACCAGCACCTGTTGTGGAAGTAAAGGCAGGGAAGGAAGAAAAACCAGTAGAACATCAAGTGGAAGAAATCAAGCAGGAGCCAACACCTGTTGTAGAAGTTAAGATTGAAAAGTCGGTGGTAAGAGCAGAAGAAGAAGAAGAAGTAAAGGTAGAGGTGAAGAAAAAACCTGTTGAAGTTCTTGAAGAAAAGCCAGCACCTGTGGTGACGGCAGAAGTTGAGAGGGAAAGGCCAAAAGTGGCAGAGAATGTGACAGTGGTGAAGGTATTGGCAGAAACTGTGGAAGCGAAACATGAAGAAAGGGTGACAGAGGCAGTGGAAGTTAAGGAGACCAAAGTAGTCGAAGAAAATGTTCAAGCGGTAAAAGAGGAGAAACAAGACGTGGTCACAGTTGATGAAGAAGAGAAACAAGAAGTGGAAACGGTGTCAGTTACAAAGGTAAATACACAAAATACACACGCAGCTGTTGAGACCGTGACTGAAGCAAAGGAAGAGGTCACGGCAGTTACAAAAGCAGCTGCAGGAATCAGAGAAAAAGTGAAAATAACAAAGCAAGAGGAAGTTAAAGAGGAAGCAAAGAAAGAAGTGAAACAAGAAGTTGTTAAAGAGGAAGCAAAGGAGGAAGTGAAACAAGAAGTTGTTATTATAGAGGAAGCAAAGAAAGAAGTGAAACAAGAAGTTGTTAAAGAGGAAGCAAAGAAAGAAGTGAAACAAGAAGTTGTTATTAAGAGGAAGCAAAGAAAGAAGTGAAACAAGAAGTTGTTATAGAGGAAGCAAAGGAGGAAGTGAAAGAAGTGAAACAAGAAGTTGTCAAAACTGAAATTAAAGAAGTCAAAATTGAAGCAAAAAAAGAAGAGGAGGAGATCTCAAAGGTCAAGGTCAAAGCGACTGAGGAAAAGACAACTGTGGTAAAGCAGGAGACAGAGGAAGAGAAAGAGGAGGAGGAGGAGGAGGAGGAATCATCTTCAGAAGAGGAATCTTCAGAAGAGGAAGAAGAGAAGAATGAGGAAGAGAAAGTGATTGTAAAAGGAGTGGTGGCAACTGCAGCAGAAGACAAAGTTGATGCTGCAGTTGAAAAGAAGGTGGAGGTAAAAGAAGAGAAAAAGGTGGAAGTGGTTGAAGTAAAGACCGAGATCAGTGAAAAAGTTGAGGCTAAGGAAGAGGTGAAATCGAAGAAAGAAGAGAGGGTTGAAGTTGTTGAGACGGAGGTGAAGGAACAAGTGATAACCAAAGACGAAAAGATCACAGAAGCAGAGTCGAGAATTGGAAAACAGGTGGAAGCTGAAGAGGAAAAAGTTGCCGTGGTAAAACAGGTTGAGGCTGAAGAGAGAAGGGCCGAGGAAGTTGTTACAGCCAAAGTTGAAGCACTTGAGGAAGAAGCCACAGTAGAGGAAACAGTCAAAGTTGTTGAGAAAGTGAAAAGAGCTGAAGAAAAAGAGGAAACTGTGAAGGTGCAGGTAGATGTTTCCAAAGAGGAAACACTCAAGAAGCCTAAGGCAAAGGACGAGTCGGAGTCAGAAGAGGAATCAGAGGAGGAGGAGGAGGAGGAGGAGGAGGAGGAGGAGGAGGAGGAGGAGGGGAAAAGCAAAGTGACTGTTAAGAAGACAGTAACAACTACGGCTGCAGTCGTATTGGGAACGACGGAGGAAACGACTGAAGCAGATGAATCGAGTGCCAATGCTGTGGTGACTAAAGTCATCAAAAAAAGAACTGGTTTGTATTTGTGCCTTGCAATAATTATTAATTGCTATAAACAGCATTTGATCATTCACAAGTACTGACTGATTTTAGTTTTAAACATGAAAATTTTCAAATGTGTTTGTCTTTCATTAATATCTCTTGAAGTTGACATCATGCATCTGAACAATGTTAATTTTCAATTAATCAATGATGTGAAATTCACACTGTTTACTTGTAGGCAGATTAACAGATCTTAGTTTGAAGCGATTTAAGCATTGCTTTATAATTAGTTCTGCATGCAGTCCCCCATGCAACTGCTTTCCCAAGCTTCAGTTCCATGTCGTGTGTATTTTAGGGGCTGACAGTCATTGTAATCTATGCACAGAAAATGTAAACCTTTATTTAGCTCTGTAATGGTGGTCACGCTCTTTCTCTCGTATAATTTGTTAATCTCAAACTGAATGTTTGATGCCACGTGTTGTTGTTGTTGTTGTTGTGCTGGAATTTTTTCCATTTCACAGGGGCGCCTAGCTTTGATCAGCCGCTTAAAAGTGAACTTGTTGACCTCGGTGGGACGCTGACCTTGGAGTGTGTTGTGTCTGGTGAACCTTTGCCAAACGTTGAATGGTACGAGGCCACTTTTATCACTTTGAGAGAAGCTATTGTGATGATGATGATAATGATGATGATGATGATAATAATAATAATAATAATGATAATAATAATAATAATAATAATAATAATAATAATAATAATAATAATAATAATAATAATAATAATAATAATAATAATAATAATAACAATAATAATAATAATAACAATAACAACAAGGTTTATAGTGGCTCAGTAGGGTCTGCCCTGTCTGTGTGAGAACCACTGTCAAAGATAAAAGACTACACAGTGAAATGATGATGATGATGCAAAGACAATGACAGCAACAACCATAAGTAAAGATGATGAAATAATGAGTATCATATGATAACAAGTGTAATGGGAGATTCTTTTGTTTACTATTTAATTGACATTGATTTCTGTGTTTGCTGAAACAAAGGCTTAAGGGAGACGTGGTTCTGTTGTCCGCTGGTCGTTTGCTGATCACGGCAGTTGAAGGAAAGTTCACACTCGTCATCAGAAGCATCGAATTCTCAGATGCCGGGAAATACACGGTCAGAGCTTTCAATGAGGCCGGAGAGACTCGATTCACTGCTACCGTCGTTGTTAAAGGTCAGAATTATTATCAATTGTATTTGATTCAAATTGATTGTACATTTACCACTTGATGGTCTTACAAATTCAAACAGTTAAAAGAATCTTTGGACCAAAGACACAAAGACTTTCAAATGCCTTTCTGTAATCCTTCAAAAGCTGTGTGAATGCAGAGAGCTGTGTGAATGCTGTGTGAAAGCTGTGTGTGAATGCTGTGTGTGAATGCTGTGTGAAAGCTGTGTGAATGCTGTGTGTGTGAATGCAGAGAGCTGTGTGATATGTGACCTCTGCGTTGTTAAACTTCTATTTAATGACTCATATAATTAAGCGATTGTTTTTTTCAGGAATTGCCCCGAGCTTTGACAAACCACTGGAAAGCAGACTGGCGACGATTGGCACAGGAGTCGCCCTCGAATGTGCAGTTAGCGGACAGCCACAGCCGAATGTCGAATGGTTTGATATGCCCGTCATCATTTCTGTTAAAATATCTGCTTTAAAAACATTGTGCTTTTGATACGCTACAGTTTAGTTCGTTGAACCTTTGTTATAATCTGGATTTTGACGGAGATTCCTTTGTGCTTCATTGTGTTTAGGTTGAAAGACGGTGTCGTGATCACAGGCAGTGACCGAGTAAAGATAATTTCTGAGGGTGGCAAGCATTCTCTCATCATAAGAGAAGTGGAGAATTCTGACGGTGGCAAATACACTGTCAGGGCGTTCAACGACTTCGGTGAAAGCAGATTTACGGCCACTGTACTGACCAAAGGTAGACTGCATCTGAAATCGGTGAATTTTGAGATCATTGACTTTCCCCTGCGCCATCTTGTGGCTGTTCTCTGCTGCTTTCCGTCAAGAGGAGTTGAATGATGATGCTTGAAATCAAATTTGAACAGTAATTGATGATTGTATAATTTTGTGTTTACATGACAGAAGAAGGAGAAAGAGGGGACGTCGTCATCTCGAAAACCGTGACTAAGACGAAGACTCTCGTTTCCGATGGTTTGGCGGTCGAAGGTCAGACTGAGATTTAGGAAAACATTCGCCTCGTAGCTCTGCCCAGTTCAGTTTGCTGTCTACCCTAAGCTGTGTATAAATACATTAGAGAAAAGAAATGATGAAATGCGTTTGGAGTTCCACTTTAAATACAAAACTCTCTTTTAATTAATCTAAATTCTGTGCCTCTCACAATGCAGCTGTTGCTGTGCATAGACTGTTGTGAAGTGAAGAGCAAGGGGTGAACCAGGTGCTTTCGAATCATGGTTTTTTTCTTTATTGTAAATGCGTCAATGTTTGAGAGATGCAGGTGAGTGACTGAAGGTGTTTTCCAGGTGCTGCTCCTGCCTTTAAGCAGCCGCTTAAGAGTGAAGTTGCAAGAGTCGGAGGAACGGTCGCACTCTGTTGCATCATCACGGGTCAACCTCAACCGAACGTAGAATGGTGACGAACTCTCCGCGTATATTCTTTGTTTAAGAGGAATTCTGTTTTTCTTCTTTGACTGCTTTACTCTTTACTTCGATTGCATCGTCTCGGTTTCTTTTATCAGCCCAGCTACGGTATTCTCGAACACGTGAGTTCTTGACTTTAGGTCAAAGGATGGCAAAGTCTTGTCCTCTACAAAGAGAATAAGGATGTCTGATGAAGACGGCGGCAGATACTCGCTCTCCATCTCAGACGTTGAGTCTTCGGACGGCGGCAAATACACCGTCAGGGCTTTCAATGACTTTGGAGAAAGTCGATTCACGGCCACTCTGCTAGTCAGAGGTGAGTTTCATCTCAGCCGAGCTTTTCGATGTCATCGGACAGAGTTTACTGAGTTCAACTGTGTCTGTTATTGTCATGATGTTAATAAATTCTACTGAGTGATTGCGAGTGTATTTACAGATTTAGTGTGATTGATTATTATTAAATGCTTTGTTGTTTTGTATTTGAACAGAGCAAGAAGATGAAGGCGAAATCGTGGTTACGAAAACAGTGAAGCGGGGAAAAGCATTCGTACAGGAAGTTGAAGGTAGCAATATTACTTAAATAAGCATGCCATCAGAATCAGCATGTGCCAGATATTGAATCTAGATCTTTCCTAGCTGCATATATTATGTAACTAAAGACCAACTGCTAATAACAAAGTTAATTGTGATGAGACTGGTTTTAGTATTAATGTGTAGTATTTGCAAATGCTAGTCTAGATGAATAGACTTTTGTACTTTATGGTATCTTTTAAAAAATTGACAATCAGTTAGTTGTTTTATTGATATCTCATTTGTCATTAAAGGAGGTGATGAAGGAGAAGGAGGAGGCGATGTCACCATAACTTCAAAAACTGTTAAGAAAGTGGAAACGGTCTCTTCGTCAACGGCAAACACAGAAGGTTGGAGACAAAAATGAGCAGAAACGACTTTGACCTTGACCTTGACCTCGATGATGTTGAGGGGACTTTATTCATGATATTCGATGCCGTCTTCTCTTCTTCTTTGTCTTGTTGTTATCTCTGTGATGACGATGAGCTCGAAACGAGATGACTCCAGGTCTTCCTGTCTCTTGTCATGTGTTTTGCTTCTTCCAAGTTCAGATTTTGTTTTCCGACATCTTCTTTTGTCATCTGTTTAAATTTCTTGGTCTCTATTGCTAGTTGGTGACCAGTCCTCGACTAGCCAGATAAGGAGGCTGTTGAATCTTTCAATCTTGTCCATCCTACGATGTCCTTCCAGCACCACTGTTTGGTCCGGGAATGCTTATTATTCATCAGAAAATCCACTTATTTCACAGCCGTGAAATCTACTGATGGTCGTTTCACTATCCACCGCCTGTGACTTGCTTTGCAGCAGTTTTCAGCTCTGTCTAATGCCATAAATATTGCCAAATAGTACCTTTTAGGTTGGAGAGAGGATGCTATTCATTATGAATTCTTCATTGAAAATTGTTGTTGAAGTTCTTAGGAAATGTTAGTTTGATTGAAGAGCATTTTTGTGCTAATTGTTATTTTCAGGAACTGCTCCAGTGTTTGACGAAGCTCTCAAGAGTCAACTCGCGTATGTCGGTGAATCGCTGACCCTTGGGTGTTCTGTCAGCGCCGAACCAAAGCCAAACATTGAATGGTACGATGGTGAAATCAAATTTTATTTGCCCTTAAATTCATCTAAGAGAATTCTCCACTGTTATTTTAGAAGCAGAGGTTTTTTGTTTCTCTGTATAGTTCTGGATGGTGGCTTTGGTTTTGATATGTATTTGGATTTATTAAATGCCAGGTTGAAAGACGGAGCTGTGATCACAGAAAGTAGCAGAATAAAGATGACTTCTACTGATGGTGGCAAATTTTCTCTCGTAATAAGCAAAGTGGAGAATTCTGACGGTGGCAAATACACCGTCAGGGCGTTCAACAGCTTCGGTGAAAGCAGATTTACGGCCACTGTACTTGTACAAGGTTGGTCATGATGAACTTATTGCAACAGCCGTGAAGAAATCACGACACGAATTCAGTGCTATGTATTCCGCTATTTCTCTTTATTTCTTCACCTAATGGTGCCTAAATAATCTCATCTCTTGACTGTAACAGGAACTGGAGTCAAGAGATAAAGAGATAACTTAGTTGTTATCATTGTAAATGTTAAACTTTATGTTTTCAGGAGGAGATGATGGTCAGGAGAGTGAATCAAAAACAATTAGAAAGACAACAACTGTGGTCACATCTCAATCTACCGACGGTACAACTATTTAGCTTGGATTTTCGTCTTCGTAATCATCACCATTGTCATCAACTTTATTGTAGCTTATCAAAATCTATTCGGTTCCGATTTGACAAATTAATTTTATCCAACCAAGATAGTTAGTTAGTTAATATGCCAACTTATATAGCGCTATAGTCACAGCAGGCCAAGATCAAGAGCACTTTACAGATTGCACTTAAATGAGATGCTAAACAAGTGCGTCTTTAGTCTGGTAGATGTTACCATCAATGTTACTAATGAATTTTTATCTGTTATTTCAAAGTTCAGATAACGTTTTAGTCACATGAAACCCTCTTAGGAAACGTTGATCATAAGTTAATGCAGAATGAATGCAGTTTAGAACTTTTGTGATCTGTGTGTGTGAGATAATGTATCTGTATTTACTTTGAACTTAGATGACTTTGATGGCGAAGGAGGTGTGACGATCGTAAAGAAAAGAGTTTCAAAAACAAAAACGTCATCAGTGACCGAAGGTATACTAATCCACTCCACTTGCATTTATTTTCTTCTAATCTGATGACCTACAATGAAACAAGATTAGGAATGAAAGAGAAATAAGCATAAGTTAATATGAAGCTGCTTTTAATGTTCAGTTTCAGAGGTGATAATTTTGAAAATATGCATTGGCCTTTCTTTGCAGCGATTACTAAATCATTTTTTTAAAAATAAGAAACATTTACAAACTACTGTTTGTGAGTAGGTGAGTTATCTAAATTAATTTTCGAGTAAATGTGCATTATCTCAAATTGTGCTTGCCTCCGTTTTTTCCATATTAATTCTCACTCAAGACAAAATGATTGCACTTTGCATAATTTGGATTATGTTTGGGATTGACTGCTTTGCTTCCATTGTTTTGTTTGCGAAAGGATCGGATGATGGTCACGGTGCAACAAAAGTCATTTCAAAAACAGTCACACAGTCTTCGTCAGGTGCAGGTTGGCCTCTGATTCTGCTCTCCCACAGTTTGGGTGCTTGAGAATAAGTTAATATGTTGCATGTACTACTTTCACTTGTGATTTAGAAGCCAAAATAGATCTGTGGATACATTAGGCTTGTTTTCTTCTCATCCATATTTGACAAGAATCTGTAGGATTGACTGAGCGCTCACCCATAATACAGGATTTCATTTCAGCATCATTTCTCTGCTGTGATTTTGCTTCAATTGATACCACATGTCTTAAATAAAATGCTCTATAGAAGCTTAGTCTTACCAATAATAACACATTCTAGTGTCAAGATCTGCAGATTATGTAAGGTATTTGTAATGAAGCTGTTTTATATAGGGATTTTTAAATTTTCTGTTGAAAAAATTTGCATTGCAGATACTGAATAATACTTGAAAGAGGTTTATTAGTATACAACAGAAATTACTGTGACTTGGTTAGCAGTTCTCTCACCATTAATGCCTTGGTTGCATTCAGCAGAACAATGATGATGTCTTTATCATAATGCCTTGATGGGCGTTTGTGTTTGCTTTATCTCTGTCTTTCTGACTGTCACTTCGTCACTGAATCTCGATTTTGCTTTGACTTTGGTGTTTCCAAAGGGTCTGGTCCTAGCTTTGACCAGCCATTAAATAGCGCTGCTGTTCAGCTCGGGGAGACTGCATTGTTCCAATGTGTCGTTTCTGGAGAACCTCAACCAAGCATTGAATGGTAAAAACTGGATCATCTCTCTCTCTCTAAGACAGCTTTAATATCTAAACTGCAAAATGATTCAATTCAACCCCAATGCACTGCATTGCATTGTGCCATTCACACGACGAACACTTCAGCCATAGCTATTTGTGCTGAATCAAGAAATGTCCGCTTGAGAGCTCCTGGCCAATATCTGTGCTCTACGGATTATTGTCAGTTTCGGATTAAGCACTGTGGAGGCCCATAGGCAGTCGAACTGTTGGGCCCCTCAGGTTTGCAATTTACAAATTACAATACTAAAGCAATAGACCTTTAAAATTCTTTTTCTTAATTTTGTAGTAGTGAAGTCGTTTGAAATATCTTGAAAGTCAGTATTCTGCAAAATGTCGTTTTCAGTGGCCATAATGACAAACGAATTCAATTGTTGTTGAGTCATTGAAGCTTAATGACAGTTTTTCAGAATTTTTTTACTTTTAAGAGGTTTGTTTGCCAGTTGCATTTGGATCATTAAGCATCTGTAAATCTTTATTGCATTCTAAACATTTGGAAAAGTTGATTGAACCCTGTTGTCTGTCTAATCCAGAAAAGCCTGTCTTGTGGGGGTTATTCATCATGATATTCTGTTGCAGATGGCAGAGAAGAGAGTATAAAGAGAATATAAAGAAATTACATTTCATGACAATTGCCAATAGTTGAATAGTTGTTTCACTCAATTAAAGAACTTGTCCTTTAGTCGTGTTGCCCCTGAAGTCACGGGGCCCGTACATAGGCAGTTGCATACTCTACCCATTGGTTAATCCAGCACTGGTTAATTATTGTAAGTATTGTAAGGCACATTAGAAGGTAACTTATTTAAATATCTCTGGACACTTCTGTTATTTGATTTGTGTGAAGGTTAAAAGATGGTACTGTGCTAACGTCCACTGGACGCATAAAGATAGCTTCGGATGCAGGAGGCAGATTTTCTCTCTCTGTTACAAATGTCGAGATATCTGACGGAGGCAAATACGCTGTCAGAGCATTCAACAGCTTCGGTGAAAGTCGTTTCACGGCTTCACTGCTTGTCTTAGGTAAGTTGTCTATTGTATGAGAGAGTAATGATCATCATAAGTGCTGTTGAGATTGGGGTTAGATGTTTAAATACTAGCTCTGTCTAATCCAGGTCTGTCTGTGACAGATGTTATATACTGCTTTGAAACACTGACTGTTTTCGCACTTAGATGTATAAGCCAATAACAAAAGTCTGTCTTGTGGAGTTAGTCATCACAATATTCTGTTGCAGAAGACAGAGAAGACACTGTTATCACTACTTCCGTCAAGAAATCAAAAACGGTTGTCACTTCGGATTCCTCTAGAACAGGTAAAATCTATTTCTGTGGTTGACTGATGGACACATTAATTTTGTGTGGTCTTTTCACCTTTTATATTTAAAATTTGAGAAAATTACTGTGGATTATTTTTAAATTGATAATTGGCAATGATTTAACATTTATCCTTTTTATGTTGTCCACCAAAATTCTATCCAATTATCCTAAGTATCCCATTCTTGAAGTTAAGTTTCTTTCAGTCACCTGTTGATCTTATTATTGTGCTTTGCTCTTGCCATGGCATCCATTTTCAGAATTCAGAAGTTGCGTTGAATTTGACGGTGCTCTTGTTTGGCTTTGCGTTTCATAGCACTAAGGTTTTTAGATGGCAGACATGAGTGCAATAGGAGTGACTTCTGCACTGCACTCATGTTGAATTCCTTCACAGGTTCAGCTCCAAGTTTTGAACAGCCGTTGAAGAGTGCAGTTGCTCATTTTGGTGAAACGGTGTCGCTCGAGTGCATTGTAGCTGGAGAACCACAACCGAGCATTGAATGGTCAATACAAGTGACTGTCTTCTACAATATTAATTGGGAGGATTGATTCAGAAATGCATAATACTGGTAGAATTGAATTTTGCCATTTTAAGTAAATTTGCTTATCAATTATTCAGAAGAAACTGAGAATGAGGCTTTGAGACAAAGTCTTTGAACTGGATTTTTAGATCAAATAAAATTACAAGTTTTCTGCTGCAGACTTCTGCTTCTGGTGTTAAAATGATTCCATGTTTTGTTATAAGGCAAAAAGATGGGGTGGTCATATCCACTTCTGGAAGAGTAGCGATCACATCTGGAGGCCGTGGAGATGGTGGTGTTATTCACTCTCTTTCCATCTCCAAGGTTGAATCATCAGATGCGGGAAAATACACCGTCAGAGCTTTCAATGACTTCGGAGAAAGTCGATTCACTGCAACCGTCCTTGTAAAAGGTTGGCAGAGTTTCATTTCCCAAGAATTCCGAAACACGTTAACTCAAGCGCACGTCCAGTGATTAGAGAACCATTTGCCATTGCAGAATTTGCTAAGTGTTTTGAGTTGTGTAATGTCAAAGACGTAAGCTGATTATTCGTGCAAGAAGTCAACTGTTAGAAATTGCATCTTCATTATAAAGCAGCCACAGGACTGCAGCTGTGTGTGGCAGACGTTCTTAAAGGCCTACACTTGTATAGTTTGCATGGAGAACTGAAAAGCATTTAAAACATTTTCAGAGGATCAACAATCAGAAAACAACAACAACAACAACAATTACAAAGACAGAGAAGTCCGTTGCTTCATCTTCTGCATCTGGTGAAACATTTCTTTCTTCTAGCTCCTGTTTTCACTTAGCAGCACTCTAAAATAACTGCTGACAATTCAAAATACTAAACTAATTCTGTGGGGTTTTCATAAGTTGAGGAGTATTTTTGAAATGAAGCTGTAACTACTTCTCTGTGCATTTGATTCTAAACCTGGACGTAAGAACTCAGAAATCTTTAAGAACTCAGTTGAGTTAATTCTATGCATCAGGGGTGGCCATACTGCGGCTTACGAGCCACATTCTTCTTGTAGAATCTGCCGATCATGAAAAGCTTATAAAGTTTTTTTAAAGAAGATTAACAAATCAACAAAAGCATGCAATTGACACATAACAGTAATAATTTTACCTGGTTGCCAATTTTATCATTGGTCCTATCAAAATAGCAGCAGAAGTCGGGTCCTAAATGATATTTTGCAAAGAATTGGACCACTACCTTGTTTTCGTGTCTAATTGTGGCAATGTGGCTTCCAAGCTTTTGAAAATTGTCATTTGTGGCCCTCACCTTCTATGGGTTTGGCCCCTCTGCTATACATATTGCAATTTGCAAGCTAGTCTCTAAGTTTCTCTCTCTCTCTCTCTCTCTCTCTCTCTCTCTCATATATATATATATATATATATATATATATATATATATATATGTATATATATATATATATATATATATATGTTTATATATATATATCGGCTTGACTTAGTATGGGGTGAATGTGATTGCTCAGCTGCTGGTGGAGCTTTGTTAACTCAGTTTCAAGTAACTGGGGGAAGGAATTTATTTTGTGCAGAAGTTCCGAAATTCGTGTCTTTCCTTAAGAGTCAGTTGTCAAAGATTGGAGGAACAGCGGTCCTGTCGTGTAGAGTCTCTTGTCCTACTCCAGTGGAGGTCACTTGGTCAGTTCACCTTTTAACAGTTCTCATCATATTTGGCTAAAATACAATCTATGTTAAGCACTGTTATTATTATTATTATTATTATTATTATTATTGATGACAAATATGATGAAAAGAAGATGGAACATGACTGCATATATGTGGCTTCTTCAGGTGACAGAGACTTTAGATCAATTAGAAGCATTCATTGTCTGTAACACAAATTAGTCTTTACTTTGAGCACCTTAGGTTAAAAGGTGGAAAGAAAGTTTCGGATGGAGGAAAATTTTCCTTTTCGTCGTCAGCCGAAGGAGGCGAATATCACCTGACGATCAAAGACGCTCAAGAGTCCGATGGAGGGGAATACACCGTACAGGTGGCCAACAACCGAGCCAAACTCAGCTGCACTGCAAGTCTTCTTGTCACAGGTAAACAACTTTAATTGACCATAAATTCTGTTGAGTGAATTTTGGAAGAGGCACAGATTTTTATTAAATCCTATAATGTCTATTTTTGAAGATGTCATTTGTTAATTGTAGATATTGTTTTCAACTACAGCGCTATTTCTAGATGATATACATTTGTCTAATTACTAGATATTGTTTTTTTCAGTAAATCGGGATTTCTAGATGAAGTGAATCTAATTAAATAGGATGGCAGGCAGGCTATTTTTGTCTAATTTTAAATTAAATAGATATTGTTTTCAACTACAGTAAATCTGTGCTATTTCTAGATGAAGATGTACATTTGTCTAATTAAATAGATATTGTTTTCAACTACAGTAAATCTGTGCTATTTCTAGATGAAGATGTACATTTGTCTAATTAAATAGATATTGTTTTCAACTACAGTAAATCTGTGCTATTTCTAGATGAAGATGTACAGCTGGTCGAAGAGGAAGTGGTCGAGTCTGAAGAAGAAGAAGCCAGTGAATCTGAGGAGGGTTCTGATGAAGATGCATCAGAGTCTGAATGAAGATCGAGTCTCATTGATTGCCGATGAATTTTTAGCTCCGTTTTCATCATAGGTGCCTCAATGCTTCCGTGTTTCAGCTTCATAGGACTGTCACTGACATCTAGCTTGAAAATTGAATAGCACATCAGTGCATAGACAGGCTAATGTTGCTTACCTAAGCCCCTGATGGTTTTAGATGCTGTCTATTCTCCTGTTTTGTTGTTATTTACTGGTTTGGAGATTGACATATGAAGTCCCTTTGTGTGACCGTCTGGTTAAAGGTTTTAACTTGTAGATCAGTTGTTGTCGGCGATAGAATCGAGTGGCCAAAGCAAGCTGTACAAGCGTCCCGTATTATCTGCCTAATTTTGAATGCTTTAGTAATTAAAAGACTGAATGGAGCCCTTTTTCAATCATTTCTTTCCCTTTCTGCTGATTGTTTATTATAAGAATACTATTGACTCCCAGACTTGTCAAGCTGTTTTCACCTTGCAACAGTGGCGGCTCCACCGGGGTCAGGGCCCGTGCCCCCTATTAAGTGCCTGGCCCTCCCAGTTCCCAGTCCCCTGTTGGGACCCTATACTTAATGCTACATACATTAAATAACAAATGGTTGGCCCCATGATTAGAAGTTGCCACCCCAACGGCCCCCACTTGCCAAATCCTGGAGCCGCCACCGCCTTGCAAGCAGTTTTGTTTTAGTCTTTTTTTCTGTGTAACTTTCTTCAGGTATTTAATCTTTGTCAAAGAGCATTCAAAATATACAATTACCAAACAAATAAGTTTTACTTGGCAGAATTTACAAAATATTTATCTAAATATCATCATAAAGTTTAATATTTTAAAAACGTTTGTTGTTTTTCGTCTGATGTGTAAAATTTCACCTGAGGTTAGCTTTAAATAGAGTTGACCATCTAGAGTCCATACATCCTAAAATTTCAACGATGGTTAGTCCAGGTTGTTTTGATCACTGAATTTTAAGAAATTTGACGGAAAATTTAAGAGAATTGTAGGGGACCTTGAAGTGATGCCTTTGCACCAGGAATTCTGGCCTAATTCGCCTCAAATTTGTCGATATTTCTACTAAAATGATTTCTCGCATTCTCTTACGTGATGAGTCTCACGACCGGTCCTGATCCGAATAGGGGGACTGGTCCTCCCTTGGCTATGCCAATTGTGGAAATATATTGTTTATGATGACATTTTTAACATAAATAACAAAATCCACAAAATTTTAACATTAATCAGTTGATTGTAAAACATGTTTATGTTATATTACATTCACTTGAACAAATAAACTGAAATTACATAAAGCAATTAACACTGACATAACGGAATTGAGAAGCTGCAATCAGTGGACAGAGTAATCACTACAATCAAAAGAATTCTCATTTGATCAATCATAACAATCAAAATACTTAATATAAATTAAATAGCTTCATACAGCTCTGTACAATGAATTGTATCCTAGCATAAGATATCTTCATTGCATAGAATTTGCAATGGCAAACAGTGGGTTGGTTGAACAAAAATCCTCAGAATGGCATTTTCAAAGACCCATCGTCACATATTAATAGTAAATTCACAGAAATACTAGCTTCGACATATTCAGTTTATAATTTATGATTAGCATTTCACAGAAAACACATGATAATAAAAACAACGGAAACTCGAAACTAAATACTCTCTGTGCCAAGTCAACAAAAGTAATTACAACACCACAAAGGAAATGTCTTTGCTACGACTCAGTTACAAATATCAATAAACGAATGGGTCTGAATTACCATATCTCTGCAAATGATGATAACTACAAGTTGTCTTCTAAAAGCACTTCAGGCTAAATGAAGCAGAAGTTGTTAAGCGTGTACGTTTGGGCAATTTGAGGATATAAAATTAATGTTAGAACTAAGTAAAATTCATGTTTCTCTCTGCTGCTGCTGCTTAAGATCAAAGCTCAAAACCAGAGAACAAATGTCGTTATAAGCAAGGTCTAAAGGTCACACTGGTATAAAGTTAAAAACCGGTTTACAGGTAGGAATGCGGCAACCTCCACACAGAAATAACTTGCAACAGTTCAGAAAATGGCAGTTGGTGAGAACGTTCATTTTGGCTGCACAGCATCTCGGTGCAGACGTCGATCGATCAACTTGCCTTACTAGCAGTCCAACTGCAAAGACTGCTGCCAATTGTCAGGACTGGGAACTCTTATTCGATCAATGCTGCTGCTGCTGCTGCTTCTTTACAGCAACGGTTTTATGGAAAACAACCTTCAGATGATCTTCCTTCACAATTTCCAGCGCTATTTTTAGAAGAGCAGCCATTAGTTCCTTTAAGCTCTTTGCTCATTTCAAGTGAAGAATTCTTATTATTTGCAGCCTCAAGTTCATTCAGCTTCTTTTCTATTCTTTGGGTTTTAAGTTGCGATTGTTTTGCTTCAGTATTTTCTGCTACAAGAGCACGCTCTGTAGAAGATGACGACCTGGGTGTGCATTTCTTTGGGGCGTATTGCTTAGAAGAGTGTCGACTAGGTTCACAGATGTTCACATGTCCATCAGAGACTGTTTGAAATGTGTCTTTCTTTACATCGGTAACTGTAAGTGCATCAGTGTCCTTGCTTGACATTCTGTCATTATCTCTAACCAATGCGCAAAGACCCCGATGTGTTTTGTGTGTTGAATCTCTGCCAGGCATTTTGTTGGGTGTTTTACGTCCAATGGAGCCCAAGTTATAACAAGGCACTGACGTCTCGTCAAATGACTCTAATTTCACCGAAAGATCCTGAAAAACAGAAGCCTTCTCTCTTTGCAGTCTGCAGAAATTCTGGCGATGATCAAAGTCTTTGCTGACCGTTCGGTCGCTGCCGCCGTCGTCGTCGCTGCCGCTACGATACTGCTTCAGTCGGACGTGCCACGCAATGCTCATCACCGCAGAAACTGTCCGGAATTGGTGAATAACGTTGCGTGGAATAAAGTAGATGTCGTTATCACGCAATGAGATTTTGGCATAACGAACCCCCTCCCGATGTAGCTGGTTGAGCTTTGCATCGTCAATCCAAGTTATGCACTAAAACGCATACAAGTCCTACTTAGCCAACAACATCTATGCAAAAACTAAAGAAAACAACATTACTGCCTTTTCAAAGAGAGCTCTATAAACAGCACAAACAATCAGAAAATGTTCCATCAACTGGTTTGAAAAACAGTCTCCACCAAATGAACCAAACAGCATCAAAATTTCAAATGCAACTCAAAATACTTTGCTGAAGCAGACCTGAGAAGCGGGAGGTTCGTGGACATCAAGACGAAGACGGTCGACAACATAATCAAAGTTTGAGCCATCAAAACAAACTGCGTCTTTCACGATACGATTCAAACGGCAGCTAAGAAAACCAAAACACAGAAGGACATGCATTAGTCACCAGAACCATAATGAAAAAAAATCAAAAGAAGTTCACTCAGTAGACACAAATTCAGTGCAAAATAAGCATAAAAATGATGAAACCCACTTTTGACCACAGTGGACGGCCTTGAGCAATCCCACAGCAGCCGTTGTCAAACGGTCGGTCCCCTCTCCCACGTGATCCGCGTGAGCCTTCGTTCGATCCTCGACCAACACCTCACGAGCTTCCATGGGCGTGGCAGGAAATGCAGATTCCTCAACTCATTGATGCCTCTGCACAAGAACAAGTTTACATTTCTTAATAATAATAATAATAATAATAATAATAATAATAATAATAATAATAGCAAGGTTTAAAGTGGTTCAGTGGGGTCTGTCCTGTGTGAGAACCACTGTAGCAGAGACTTTGCATCTGAAAGAAGATGCTGCATGTAGGACGAAGCTAATGATCACTGTTTAACACTCTTAAAATTCACAAAATAAATACCTCAGTTATCACGATATACACTACAAAGTTAAATGCCATCCTTCTAATCATTTCACAGAAACATAAAGCAAAAGTCAAACCCACCTAATGCAACATCTTTCTCAATGTCATGGCTGGCACATGCCATTCCCAGTTACTATAAACAACCTTTGTATCAACAATTTGTTTAATAGAACCTACCATTAACCAAATGTCACAGCAGCAAAAATGACATTAAATATATTAATTAAAGAATTCAGTGTAAATTTTGAACCTCTTCTTTGTCATGGGAGACTTTGGCAGATCGGCGGTTGGTACGACCTGCTCACCCGGTCTAGACCACAGGATCGGTCCGTCGTTGCTCAGGTTTGGCTCAAGGCCACAAAGCTCAGACAGTTCTCCCCATGGCATAACCACTCTCAGAAAAGGACTCTCCTCAATGAGACGCAGAAATTCAGGAAAATAGCCGCCAGATTCCTCTGCCTTTGTCCCAACAAGACTCAGCTGAAGAAGTGGACCACAGCGGTAAGTTCCGGCCGAGTACGTCGAATGCACAGAGTTACGAAAATCTGCCATGCTAGTGGTATCGATGTCTGACTTGCCCAGCACCCCTCGCTTGACTATCATTTCGCCATAACTGTCAGCAAAAAACTCCAACAAATCCGGAAGAAAAGACGCAGATCCATGTACGATGCCCATTACATGCTTCGATATGCCACTGTGCTCTTCAAACACCACTTGAAAATACTCGCGAACAAATTCGGAAAGTTCTGTTGGCGACAGGCAATCGATTTCTTCCTGATAACTGTGCACCAGGGATGCTCCACCATTTGCAGACTGTTCGACGTGGATCAGGCGAGCGTACTTCAATCCATCCGGATGAGAAGAAGTTTTCTGTACGACATAGTCATGTTCAGAGTGTTTAAATGCCCAGCCGTGATTCTCTTTAAGGTATTCGGATTTTTTAGAATTCATATTGTTATCAAAAGAGTCATTATTTATATCCAGAGCTGCATTCAAATCCCTTGTTTTGCAATTGAAAGCAAATGGTCCTGACTTAAAATCTGGACAGCAGTTGTTATCATAATCTGTTTTTGCTTTCATTTGCTTCTTGTTTTCATCAGGACTGTTTCTGATTTTTGCCGAATCACTCGCTCCTTTTGTCTTCGTATCGCAATGCTTCCGATGGACTCTTGGTGAAGGAGCTGTAGACTTCGGACCTTCGCTTGTCTTCGTTCTATTCTTTGAAGGAAAATGAGAAAGAGAAGTATTAACAGTCGCTGACAGATTCTCTGAGCTGTTACAGTTCCCAGAAGGCTTACAGACATCGCTAAAGTTCTTTTCTATTTTCATTGAAGGCATTGATTCAGCTGCTGAGTTGGATTTAGGCATTTTATGTCGAACATTCAAAGTTCCTGATTCACAATGTTTTCGTTTCTGATGACATGAGACTTCAGTTGTTGCCCTTTCTTTCAATACATTGCTAGACATTTTGGTCTTTTCAATTTTAGAACCAATGTTCTGGTCGCGCTCACCATTGCAATTCTTACCATGATTAGTGTTAGCATCCTTTTTCCGATTACAATAAAGCATAGTTTCATGGTTTATATTTGATAGTTTCTTGTCATTCAATTCTTGAATGTTGCCATTCTCATTTTTTATAATTGGTGAATCATTTAAAATCCTTTTGAAATGCAAATGACTATCTCCAGTCAAACCATCAACAGCTGAAGACAGAGAAGGCAGATGTGTCTTGGCCATCTGCAATTCTGATGAATGTTTGAGATAATTTTCTTGATCTGACAGTTCTTCCCTGAATGCAGTCATAACACAGCTGTGTGTCATGTCCTGCCTTGCAGTAATGCCGCTTGACTGAGAGCTTGAAGATTTTGGGATGTTGCCGTTTTTTCCCTGAGCAGCTAAAACATTGGAAAGAGCATATTTTGAGTGAAATTTATCAGGATCAACCCAGTGCTCATTGCCAGATCTTTTTGCTGTCAATTCAACAACTACATCACCTCTAGAATTCATAGAAAAGGAGTTTTTTCCTTTGGCCTTTTCACCAATGGATGATTTGACTATGGAACCAATGCAAGATTCATGTTGGACTCCATCTGCAGAAGCTGCTTTCACAGCTAATGTAGACATGGATTCATAGCATATGCTACTGTATGACTCCCTACATTCTTGCTTTGCAAAGTCACAGCTTAAAAAATCCTGCTTCTCAGAAACATTTGAAGAAACCCGACAATGATCAAGGTCATTGTCATACACGGAAATTTTGCTTATCTCTAAGATGCCATTATATTCATGCTTTGAATCACTTTCATAAAAATTACCATCAGAATTCACGTAAATATCAACCTCTACAATCAATATTAAACATTCTGCCATTATCTTCAGCAAAAAAAATAACATCAATGTTTATAATAAGTAACAAAGGCAAAGCAAAATCCAATTTATTAATGTTTTATAAATAAATCTGATAATATAAATCCAATTGCTTTATACTGTGTTTTAAAGAATAAATCACACTTTTGGAGAATAATCTACAGACATAAGCTGCTGACAGAATATAATAAAGTGAAAATAAAAACCTGACAGTCTACAACTGATTGAGTATATGCTATAGAAATTTTCATATTATTGCATACTATGATAAATGTTGTGGATAGGAAACAATTCAAAACCTACAGGACAGGGATGTATCTCCCATCGAGGGTCGACTGATTTGCCCCTAAAGGCGACCGTACAGGGTCGATTGAGAAGGGTCAACGCAACCAAAGAAGCAAAACGACCGACGTGGCATAGAATCGTCCCTGGGCCGAGTGATAAGACGGCGAATTGTCCACGTCACACATCTGTTTTGGTTCCATCGTGCTAAATGTACGGGAGGTCCATGGCTATTTTGGGGACAGAGACCCTCGGGGGCACTCGATCTGCCTACCGTTGGGCGGCGATTGCATATCGACGCACAGGATCTTTCCGTCTTCAGCTGGACGTGACTCGAGGCACGGCAGCGGCGGCGATCCAGATACGGCGGCGGCGACGTTCTTTGTCGGGTGACCGTCGTCTAGAGGGCCAGGTCCGTCAACGACGGCCGATTCCCCGGTCGACATTCGGACAAAGAAGACGGAGGACACCTGGACAACCTAAGGACGACGACCACTCAACGAACCGACAACAACAACAGTCGCCATCTCTGATATTTGCCCTCGCGACCAGCGCTGCCGCCGACGATTTCAAATCATAAACAGAATATTAAACATCGGGATAAAGTTTCGGAATAGGCGAACCAACCATACGTAGGTAGTATGGCAATTGGTTAGGGTTAGCTATTCGTGGCTCGCCTATTCCAAAACAATGCCTGTTTCTCAATGAAGGTAATTTAGGCTTCATGATCAGCATTCCTTTAATGGTCGACAGGTAGTTTACTCTGGATCATTCTCTTCTTTACGCAGTCCTTATTTGTTGTCCCATAACCTCCATATCACTTTAAGCCTTCCCTTTTATTTAGATGGTACTAGGGCAATTGAATAACTTAATTTTGTGAAAAACTAGAGGAGTGAAACTCTTTGCTAACGGACAATAATCTTGTGCGTCATTAATGTATTGACTCCGCGACTTAGCAATATCTAGTCCCTGTTTGGGGAATTTAAAACGGAATTTAAATGGACTGTAGTTAAAACATGAAATTTATTAGTAATTAACAGCATAAATATAATAATAACAAGATATTTTAAAATTCTTCAGTAATTGAAAGTCCCTGTCGGACCTCTGTTTATTTCAACTAAGTTCTTTCGAGCTATGATGGATCTTTCCGACTTCAACGACGTATGTATCGCATGATTTATACTTGACTCATATAGCGCACAATTTTTTGCGCAGTAACTTGTGAATAACTTACCAGATTGCGGAGCTATTAATTATACCGTGATATTATTTACAGGCAAATTATTAACTTTTGATAATTTTTCTTTATTTTTGCTGTCAAATTTAATACAATTTCAGTCATCAAGCTTTCTGGCATAAATCTGTCTTTATTTAGTTCCTGGTTGGTTGGCATTATTATTTCCATTCATCTGTAGTTTGATTTATACCCCGAGATTCCTAAGATGACAGATTCTGAATTAGCAACAAAGCTTCGTGAGATGAACTTCAATATTGGACCAGTTAATAGTGAGTGTATTTGAATTCACTTGATATATTTGATTTTATGTATTTGAGGATTTTAGATATTTGAAATTAGGTTAATTAAAATCTTTCATTCATCTGCGACTTTAATGATCTGTGATTAATATGAACTATTTCTTTTCAATGTCTTGGTTATTAAATGTAAGCATTCATTTTCTTACATTTTCTAATTATGAAGACTGTTTTAAATTTGACCTTCAGATTTCACACGCTCTGTTTATGCGCGTAAGCTTGAACGAGTTCTTCTTGAGCAAACGAGTCTGGAACACATTCTAACGCCTGGAAAAAGACCTGGGAATACTCGTTTGGAAAAGGACAGCCCTGGAGAAATGTACATTGAAGAAGAAGATGTGACTGCCTGTAAGGGAAGCATTCAAACAACTGATACGAAGGAGGGCTTTGCGCATTCCACACCATCTCTGGACATGACAACCTTATCTAGCAAAGAGAAATTTGGATCGATGAAGACGATTGAATCAAGCGACAATATCATAAAGTCTTTCCCAATAGAATCTGATGATGTAAATGGTTGGTAAATTGTAAGATTTTGCAAATTATATTGTAAAATTGCACTTTGGTTTGAGTTTGTTTAGCAGGCTTTCTGTTTTCTGTAGAACTTTGCTATATCTTGTGCATGAACTGTCTTGCTATAAGAATTTCAATCTTCTTCTAAATTATTCTCTTCAATATTTGTTTGGCACTTGTAGCTACATTATGATCTGATGATGTAATGCAGCCATTCACTATTATTATTATTATTATTATTATTATTATTATTATTATTATTATTATTATTATTATTATTATTATTATTATTATTATTATTATCTTCATTATTATTATCTTCATTATTATCTTCATTATTATCTTCATTATTATCTTCATTATTATTATTATTATTATCTTCATTATTATCTTCATTATTATTATTGTTGTTGTTGTTATTATTATTGCTATTACAGTTTTCTTAAATGCATCACTTACCCATAGACAGGATTACAGAAAGAGCTGAGTAAACATGGGCATTTATCAATTTTCTTATGAATATTTAGTGAGAATGGTTTTGAGTTGAGCTTTTACTTGATCTGTTGAGCATCACAGACAGTTGCATGGACCATTTTGCAGAGAGACAGAGTTTAACATTATTTGACTTTATGAACTGAGATTATAATAGAAAGATAGCCATTATACAGAAGTCATCAGGCATGATTAGCTTTTATCCTCTTTATATGACTTTTACTTGTTATGATGATGATGATGATGATGCAGTAAAAGTTATAGATTATGATTTGAATTTTGATGTTCTGTTTAGTGCCACCTAGTGGCCGTCAAGGCAAGAGACAGCATCTTTCGACTGGTTATAGTGAATCTTCTGGTGTTTTTTCTTCGGCTGCAGCTGCTGGTCAGGCGCCAAAGAGTTTATCAGGACTTCAAAATGACATGAGTCATGTACGCCAGAGGAGTGCTGCTTCAAATTCAGGTGACTGGAAGACCTTGCTGTTCAAAATTTATTGAATTTATACCATCAGTGTATTTAATAAAGCCAAGTTCACAATGTGCAAAACCTGATTTGTATGTGTGTGTGTGTATGACGTCATGGTAGACTCGTGCACTGCTGTCGTTGCAATCCTCACATGCATCATCTGGAATTCCTGCACTGTTTAATGCTAGTGAGAGATATTGAGATAAAATTGTGTTCATATAATTCTACAATGTTAGTTTTGGTTCCTTTTGTGTCTGGTAATGTGAAGTGTTTATGAAACTCTTTCTTGAATTTTAGACGAAGTTCGTAATGCAAAGTCTTATGAAACTCACACCAGGTGAGATTCTGCTAAAACAATGCATTCATTTAGTTAACAATATTTGCTAAGTACAAAACTTTGAATCCTCTTTGCAACAAAACAATTGTATTCCATTTTCTTTTTTTTTTTTTTGCACAAACCCAAAACCCGATTTTGGCGCACCCCACCTTGGCGCCCCAGGGCAGCTGACCCCCTAGCTATGCCTCAGAAGTCAACGAGATTAGCACAATTAATTCATAACGCGATGTGATCATTTTAGGTTTTTGTCATTTCATGATATCTATGAGTTAGTTTTATTGTATCATTGATAGAAGAATTTGATGTTTCTTCTTCTTCAGAAGTGAACTTAAGCCAGAGGATGTCATTCCCTCCCCTCGCCCTCCTCTCCAATCATATCTGCAGCGGATTTCAGCCTCCTCCCCTCCTTTGAGATCGGATGATTTGGTGGCATCTTCGTTGCCTTCTGCTCAGGTGTCCAAGACCCAGAATCCACCGGAGTTGGTGTCCTGGTGGAGCTGGGCCATTGCGGTAGTCGTAATTATTGCACTAGTCTTGCTGTTGCTTCTTCTTGTCGTCCTCAACATGGAAGGAGGTTACAACAGTCCAGTCTGATTCTAGTTGCAGACGAGAGAGTGGAACGTCTACTGAGTGACACTTGAATGTGTTTGTTGTTCAGAAGTTGAACTTGTCTTTCTGCTATTAAGGCTTTCAAATTTTGAAGGAAAAAAAACTAAAACTAGATATGAAATGTGCTTATTATAAACTTTGAACACTGTAACACGTATATACTTATTTAAGAAAAACACTTGATGCTCCTTTGCTTTTTGTCATTGTGTTCGTATTGTGTTATATCGTAAATGTATCTTGAACTGTGACAGATTCAATGCAGAATATTCTTCTTCTGTGGGAACATCTCTAAGGATATCATCATCTTCATTTGAGTTATAGATTTTTAAACAATTAATATTCAGAAATTAACGCTCGAACAAGGTACATGCGTGGTCATTAGAGATAAAGGTTGGCTTGATATTAGAAGATTCTAAGGCTGTGTGCTTTCTTATTTCATTGCCATTTTTTCTAAGTCAGTAAAATAGAACTGCAGAAAAACATAGCTGTACTATGATTACTGGTTGACTATAAGCAGTCACATAGAAGAAGAAGTGTTAATCTGGTTCATCTTGTTTTTGTTAATTAACAGGAAGATCTTTTTCAAAAACTGTGTTGTGTTTTTTTGCTTAAGAATTCTTAATCTACAATTATTGTTTATATATTTCGAATCTGTTCCTTTGTTGTTATACTGGGTTCAATTAGCTAATATTTTTATGAAATTCCTTCACTCTTCTTGTCTACAATTTAATCCTATTTACAACTTAAAGTCCAGCAGCTCTAGGCTCATATTTATCAATCAGGTTTTTAGCTCTTTATTATTAATATTATGCATTTTTCACAAACTTCATCTTAGAATTATGTTTAGCTTTGGTTCGACTGCATTCCGCCATTTCCCTGTTTAAATTCAAGTAAAGACAATGAAAATAACAGATCTTTTCGACTGAGTAATAATAATTAATTATTCGCTGAGTAGTTGGCGTTTTAGTCGCTAGGCGTTCGTCCGGTCTTCGTTGACTCTGTTGACGAAAGCCGCCCTTTCTTTGGCGGCGCAGTGCACCACCCGAGCGGCGAGGCGCGTCTGGCGCCGCCTCTTCTTCCAGCGATGGATGCAGATGTAGGAACCGGGAAGAAGACAAGAACAGCTGACCAGTAGAAGCACTCCTAGGCACACGGTCAGTGCCACTCCGTTGTGATATCCGGCAATTATCACCAGAATACCTGCACAATCACAGGTCCCGGGTTGGTTGGTCGTCTGTGTGAGTGCGCCATAATTAACCCTGCTTCGGGTGGGTTTCGTTTTTGCCCCATCGGTGGCGCACCAACTCATCTCATGCCTAATTGGCATTTGCAGTGGCGGTTCTAGGAATTCTTGGTGGGGGTGAAAAAAATAAAGGAAGTTGGTGGGGATGCAAAGTGAAGAGAAAAAAAAAAGAGAGAGAAAAGGTCATTGCTAGTGTTTTGCCCACTAAATGCTAATAAACCTTGCCAAAAAAAGGCCGACAAGCCAAAAAGGTCATTCGTTGTATTTTTCACTTTTTTAAAAATTCGCCGGAAAATAGGTTGCCAAGCAAAAAACCCCGGTGGGTGATGCATCCTCAGTCAATAAAATAGTGGAACCGTCACCGGGCATTTGGATGTCTAATGTAATTTGTGAATTTTTCGAAGTACCGGGTTAAAGCCAGCGCTTGTCCCATAATCGAGAAAATGCGAACACTCATTATATTTTAAGGAAATCGACAGCTAAGAGTCCAACTGTCGCTTTGACATCACTTTGATTAGCATGGTCACCGCAGAGATGCTGATGGCTCGCCTTCCCGCGTTCGGGCCTTGAATGGTCGTGCAAAACGGACGAGTAATGTTCATCGGGGATATAGGGGTGGGGTGATTGGATATAAGTTGTCACAGAGTTTGAAGCACTGCTCCTCAGTTCAGGGTTCTAGTCTGCTACAAAATGAAAATTGTCTAGCAGCTCTGATTTCCCAGGCGCGTTGATATATATATATATATATATATATATATATATATATATATATATATAAGTAGATTTTAAACAGAAATCAACGAAGGGCAACACGAATAACTTACATCCGGGGAAGATGACAAAGAAGTAGACAGCTCCGACGGCAGCCCAGCAATAGCCCTTGAAACAGTAACGCTCCAACCAGCACACAGTCCCACCGCCACTGTCTCCGTACTCTGCCTTCGACCGCGTCTTCTCACCCTCCTCAGCACGCGCTGTCAATCACGCGACATTATTAGTCGTCTTATTTACGGAGTCACCAGTGGCGTAGCCAGGGTTCAATAATAGTGTGGCGGCATACCGACATTTTCTGGTTTTAAAAAAGTATCCGAAGAGAAAAAAGGTAATATTCGCACATTCACGCATTCTCTTCGATCACGTTACCTCCGCTAAAATGTTCTCAACGGCATTGCCCACCGGTCCCATCCCAGATGCCTTTCCCCCGGTGCCATACACGTGACTACGCCAGTGGAAATCAATTTGTAGGTCGATCGAAGGAAGAGTCGCGTATTAGGATATCTGGTTCATCATACAACAGGTCTTATTGACATCAAAAACAAGTTTTATAATTAAATTGCTGTTTGAGAGAAACCAATTGAAGGCCTGTTGAATAGAAGGTGTATTGGGCCTTGATATCGAAAAATCTAATCGATTTGAAGAAATTATCAGACAAAGTCCACATTTTCCTCTTGTTCCATCTTCATTGCTTTAACCTTTGCAAGAATAATCAATAATATCTTTCTCAATTTCGATCTACAGGGTTCAAAATAGAGCACTTCCAGCCATTTCATACTACACACTAACGCCAATGACTGTACGAGAACAAGGGACATCAACTAAATGAAAGTCCACCCGAATATCTTGTGGATAGGTCCAGTGGCGTATTTACCATTGAGCCATTTGGGCCATGGTCCCCCTTTGGTCTTGGCCTAGCCTGTCCTCAGACCCCCATTATAGGCTCGCGCTTCGCGCTCGCCATGAGCTGCCCCCTTACCAAAATTATAAATACGCCACTGGATAGGTCGATTGTAGTTGAAATCACACGTCTTTGGGTTTGCAAAGACTGAATAGCATATCAAACACCGAAGATGATCGACTTATCGAGTTGAATTCGAGATGAAAAATGAACGCATGATGGAAATTATATGGAAATACTTTTAGTACACGAGCATAGCATAGTAAAATCTCCCTTTGGTGGGTTTGGGAGACCGAACTCCCACGAAATAAATATAGAGGTAGATATAAAGATAATTTTTTCCAATATGACGTCCAAGTCCTGTTTAAAATACTCGCTTCAGAGGTTGCTACATTATTCTGAAATAGAAGGTTTTTAAGATACCTTCGACATTGAATTGCGAATATTCTGTCCTAGGTTGTTGTTGGCGCTGAGCTGAGGAGTACGAAGAAGAAGAGGAGGAGGAGGAGGAGGAGGAGGAGGAATCGGTTGCACCTGAAGCAGGTACAGCCATTACCTGGCTAGCCACTGCTGCGTAGGCCGGCTATACACCTGCCGCAGCAACCGCCACTGACAGCGCCGACGACAGACAGAATATGACAATATTCGAAAGACGTCACGACGTCATCCGCAGCAGCCGACATCTACTCCAGGTGACATTCTCCATCCAGGTGTACGACTACGACGTCAGAAGGAGATCTGTCGTCTGGATCGGCGTCTTCGGAGAATAGAATCAGACGACGATAACTCTTGCAATCACGCACCTGACGACGATGGTGGTTGTGGTGTGATGATGATGATATCTGAATGACGCAATCGGTGACTCATCAGTGGGCGCAGTAACACAGCGTCAATATGCTAAATACTATGGTCTATGGAACGCCATTATTACTACGAAAAACTCCTTTCAATTATAGCGTGACGATTTCCTGTGTTCTAGCAATGCGGAAAACAGAAAGAAACTATGGATCTACGTAATTCATTAGCAAACAAGAAGTAATACCCAATTTTAAGTTTTAAAAGGTCTTGTGCATCTACACTGTAAATGCATTAGGTATTATCAGAACCTCCCCCTTACTTGCAGCCGGGCTCACCCCCCTTCCACTCCCACCCCCACCCGCCACCACCCACCCAGCTAACAGACAAATTAGAACAGAAGAAACCATTTTCTAATATTTTGTAATTTTGAAGATCTTCGTGATTTGCAGTCAACTTGCGTCCACCCTCTATGCACTGTGGATAGAATTCGCTTCCACTGTGGACCGATTGTAGGCCTACGCCCTACAGTAAGTCTCCGTTGGTCATCGTAACATGCGAAACCTGATTTCGATTTTTAAAGAACGATTATTAAAAGAGGCAGTTGCCAATGAAGTCAAAGGATATTCGCAAATTAATAATTAAAAGGCTTTATTCAACTTTTAAGATCAATTCTCGATTGTCAAGTTTCAGTAAATCGTTATTTCACCGGTAAAAACCTTTAAGGAACTGCATTGTCCCATTTTACCTTTTTATCATCCTAAGGAAATTTATCAGCAACACAATGCGTTTGCATCTCTTAACCCCTTAACTGGGCGCGACGGCTCAGAGCCGTCCAGTTTACATTGAGTTACAGATTTATTCCCCAGTTAAGGGGTTAATGGTTTTCGCTTCCATTGGCGCATCCATCGGTTGCAGTGCGTTCAGCATATGCGCATTGCTGCTAAGTAGCTAGACAATATAATGGGATATATATATATATATATATATATATATATATATATATATATATATATATATATATGTATTCTTGCTTAGGTAAACGAGCAACTCAAGACAGATAGGCCTACTGAGATGCCCGGGTTAAGTGCACAGTGATTTCTGGGTCAAATGTCACAAAGTCTTCTCTAAGACGCGACGCTCAGCTGGGGGACCAGTTAATGAGCATTATTCGATGGAAGTGTTTCCATCAACAGAAAGCAAAGAAAACAACAAAAATGAAAATCCTATGCGAAGTTCTGAACAGAACTGGGACAGAGACGTCCATCGAAAATGACGAAGAAGGAGGAAGCGAAGATGACGCGACGAAAGGAATCGCTCTCTCTCTCTCTCTCTCTTCTCTCTCTCTCTCTCATTTTGCGCCAATATCTCTGAATCTCGGATACGGTCATGTCACGCGCCCACTCATCATCGCTGACCACGGTGACCATTTTCTGTCCGTTATTCGCCACAGCCTTTGAGTGCCGCACTTCCCCTCTCCGTCGCCTCTCCTTCTCTTTGGCCCATCCCATCCCCACAGTGCATTCGGCAGTGGGCCTCTGGGGGGGGAGGCGATGCTTCTTGAGCGCCTTCGCCGTCGTCGGTTTGTTACTCGGTCTCGGTCTTCGCTGCTGCTGTCGTCGTCAGCAGCAGCAGCAGCAGCAGCAGCAGCACTGAAGGCAATCGTGTTGCTGCACCAGTCGCGATTGAATTCCAGAGTGTCGAGGATTTCCTGGCAGAATGGATGGACGAGATCAGCAAACGTCTCCCAAAGAGGATGCACAATGTAATCGATGAAACCAACCTAACAACAACAACAACAATTAACCAAGTACAGAGACACACACACACAGACAGACAGACCCACAATGCCAATGACGCAGTCATTGAAAGGACATACGATGTGCCAAACAACCAGAGAGTGTATCTTAGATCAACCTCTAAGGATTCTGAGGGAATTCCAAGTTCACCTCCCCTAACTCAGCGCCGTTTGGTTGAACTTAAATGATCAGGTGAGTGCATCCAGGTGAAATTCAGATACCTGAGTTTTCTCGACGGTCGCCGTCAGCCTGTCGCACATGGGACTGATGTCCAGTCCCTGTTGCCTCTCGAGGTCTCCCTGCAAGAAAAACTCTTCCATGATGCGGACCGTCCACTTGCGGTACAGCTCCAGGGGCTTCGTGGGGTTGCTGAGGTCGGAGCAGTGGACCATGTTCTGAAGAACCTTTCGAAGAAAGACAGAACATTTCTCTTCGTAAGATGTTTTAGAAAACCACACTGTTTTAGAAGGCGCCATTTTAAGAGTAAGATTAGGCAAAGATTTTACGGAAATTAATTTCGTGGTTGAATTTTATGCAAATGCGGTCTGAGGCGAAAACGGAAGTGGGTCGACGATTGACCTTTGACCGACCTGTATTCGTTCGCCGTATTCGGTCAGGTCGACCATTCCGGCGCCGGAGATCTTTCTAGTTTCGACCATGGTCTTGAGATGTGCCAAGTGGTCCATGTGTTTGTTCATGTCAGTAGCAAGAACCTTGGAAAAATACAAATAATATAAATTCAATAAACCGAAACACGAACCGCTAACAATAACGCTTTAGGATTGCTCTCTTGATATAGCGCCAAACGCAAATCTACACATATTCAATCCACAAAATAGAAAAATAACTCTAAAATTGGTCGTCAGAGCAGAATGGGACCCGAGGACCCCTAGTTGGGCGCTTAAACCGAGGCCCTTTAGAGTTCGAAGTCTCGTATAGCCTTAACTCTTTCCTTCAAACATTGTCCATCGACTGCTATGAGTTTCGAAGATTTCGAAAAAAACTTTGCGCAAAATATAGATTCCTCTGACGACGCTAAGGCATAGAAAACTTCAATGCGTCTGTACTGCTGCTGCTGCTGCTGCTGCTGCTGCATACTTACTATATCGATTACCATTCGTCGGAACAACTGACGCGATTTTACAGACATCTTCTGGAAGATGTTACATCCTGAATTCTGGAGGAGTTTAAAAGCGACGGCCAAATGGTGGTTCTCGAGCACCGATTCGTCGTTGTACATGAGCGCCAACTCAGAGTCTGAAACAACCATCATCTCTCATCAATTCCTAACCACAAAACACTGTACGACGACGACGACGGCGGCGGCGGCGGCGGCGACAGCAGCGCCATCAGACGATGACTCTGCGGATTCTCAAGTGGACGCAGGGGGATCCCCCTTTCCTCAAAAGAGGTCCGTCGTCTGCTAATGTCCCTCTACTGTCGCTCTAGCAAGACTGGCATCTCTCTCGGTTTTGTTGGAACATCGCTTTTGTAATTTATTCTTAATAAGGCCGACTGAATGACTGACTGACTGACTGACTGACTGACTGACTGACTGACTGACTGACTGAATGACTGACCGACTGAATGAATGAATGAATGAATGAATGAATGAATGGAGTATCATACGTGATGACTATACTTGTATTGATGAGGTAGTTGTTTGTTAGTCCTGGGTGATCAATGTCATGAATTGCACATCCAAAGACTGTGGCCAGAACTTCTAGGTCGGTAAAGACACCCTAAGACAACAGACCAAATGAAACAACAACATCAACAATTGGCAACATAGCAACAGAGACAACGGCCTAGCAACGGCCGAAGTCCCAGTGACCGCGTATTCTGAATACACGAATCCCAACTGATCTAGTAGTCGCTTCTCTTATCGTCGATTATTACGCATATTCGGTTAAAACGTATCGCAATGTATGGTCCCGTGTGATGCGCTAATGTATCATCATTGGATGGCATTGGATATGACGTGCTAAGTGTTTACAGACCAGCTAAGTACTATAATAGCTGAGTACTCTCGCTATAGCGAGGTTCTACTGTACCTTTTGCGTACACTCAGTTGTATTTTGTACAAAGTGCCGGTTAAAGGATTAATAACGGAAAAAATTGACTATTTGCATGTCATTTGAAATGCGTTGATTGAGAGATCAAACGCTTGGTCGAGCTGGACTTTGGAACGATGACCAACATTCATTGACTAATGAAACTCACTCTCTGCAGATCCAACTCGTAATATAGTCAGTAGTCACGCAGACCCCGGCACTTGTGGTGACCGGAGAGTGGGCAGATGGGGAGGGGTGGGAGTTTCTCACCTCGAACGCAGGTGCACTGAGAAGGACGTGAGCAGACTGCGTGACGTCAGCAGCATGGACGCTGTTGTGGTAAGGTACATCTGGCCTGTAATGGCCTTCAACGAGAGAAAGGTAAGAGACGAGGGTCTTCTCTGGAATGTTGAATGCCTTCAACAAGTCTCTCTCCTACAATGGACAAAGACAAAGTCAGTTGACCTCTGACCTCATCGAGACCCAGTCAGAGGTCAAGGACGGTAAACGGCGGGAAGACAGTCACGTGATGATTAGGCTAACGTTTATAACAGAATTAGGAAAGTAATAATAGAAGCAATCAACAAATGAAAGTCTGTTTATAACTATAGCACTCGTTAAAGTGATTAAGACAACAATATAAGCGATGATGATGATGATGATGATGATGATGATGATGATGATGATGATGATGATGATGATGATGATGATGATGATGATGATGATGATGATGATGATGATTATGATGATGTGCATTAAGAGTCAGTGGTCGTCTACCGACCGACAGTATTGTGAAGGTGACAGCGGTCAATGGTCGGTTGTTGGTTAATTCTGCGATTGTGAAGATATCGGATCCCCATTTGTCCAAAGAACTCATCGCCTGTCAAATACAATGAAACACCGTTAACACGCGTCTGACGATTCTGCGCGGGAAAAGCAAAGCAAGGATTCAATCAATGAACAACAGACAGACAGACAGGTCAGCAGAGAGACAGGCAACGCCAGGGTGACTGCTGTCCAGAAGTCAATCAAATCGGATTAAAGAAAAACAGAGAAAAGAAAAGACAAGAGGAGATGCAACTGTCCGGAAAACAATACAACAATGCAATTGGAATTCCGCATAAACATCAATAATAATAAATAATAATTATGCACTTCTATAGCACCAGTTCTAATACCTAAGGGTATCAATCGATGGTACTTCAAAATCAATCCGCAAAAGATCCAGGTCATTCCAGAGATCAGTCAGAGGAAGAGAGTGAGACGGACTATGGAGGAAACGCCAATTGAAAGAGATGTGTCTTAAGTATGGATCGGAAGATGCTTAATGAATTGGAAGATCAGTTGATTATCTGCGTAGTTCTAGATGTTCAATAGACAACATGCGGTTGTTCTAATTCGACGCTTACGACTGTTACCGGGTCATTCTTCTTACCTCTTCTAGTTTCTGGTTGTCTGAGACTTCTACTCCGTACTTCGGCAGGTGGTCGTCGTTGTCGACGACGGCGAGAGAGAGCCTGCTGCGCGGCGCTGCGGATGTCTCGACCACCCGCGCCCTGCAGCGGTGGACGTGCTGCTGCTGTCCGCTGCTCTCTTCGGCCGTTAGCTTCGAAAGATAGGACTCCTGTTGCTTATCTGAAACAGCAACACATTGGAGGCTTGTCTCTCCTCTCGTCTCTACGGTCTATCTGTCTGCACTGAGCAATCTACCGTAGAAGAAGCTGCTATCATCATCATCATCATCATCATCATCATCATCATCATCATCATCATCATCATCATCATCATCATCATCATCATCATGTGTCTGTGCGTCAATGGCGTTCGACATTAACCCCTTAACTGGGGATCCCGGATATATCCGTCCATTTTACATTGAGTTACAGTTAAATACACGGTTAAGGGGTTAATAAACGAAAAGCAATGCACAGAGGCGGACGCAATGATGGAGAAAACGAGAGACAGCGTCCCTCTGACGACGGACCGTTTTCTTCGACCTGCAGCGTCTATAAATGGCGCGTCTTGTGTAACTGTCTCATCTATAAAAGGATCATATATATTGAATACGATTTCAAAATGTTTGTCACTTTGCCTTCTCCCTCCGATGAAAGTAACTCCTTAAGCAGAGCACCGGTGGGCCAGTGGGGCGATGGACCAATGGGCGATGCAAAATAAAACGATCATAAACCCTCAAAGACACGGTTTGTCTCTGAAATTCAACTGTCTCTATAATTAACGATCGCTGTGCAACTGGGAATAAAAAGCGATTGTGCAAAATAGACCTGCATTTCCCAGGACACTGAGGTCCTCCTCTCTCGCAACATAGGAATCGGCGATTCTCGAGGCAGTTGAGGGAATTGACCGATGAACCCATTGATGTAGTTTTGGCAATGCAATCGATCGACGCGCTATTTCGAGAGAGACGCCAAAACTCGTCTCTTCTGACGACACGAATCGTCTTACCGAGAAATGTCGTCGAGATATATTCGCAGATTTGATTTCCAGATTTACTCCTCTCGGCAAATTGACTCAATTCTCGATTCAGCAAACGCTTAAACTGAAACAATATTCCATTAAATATAACTTCCGAATCTAAGTTGCTCAGTAGACAGAAAGGCAATAGGTCTCACTTGGAGTAGAACTAGAACATATATGATGATGAAAACGATCTTCTATTTGTCGTCAATAATTTCACGACGGCAAATTGAGTCACGCAAAGAACCTGCTATCAATTAACTCTGCCTCTTTCCCAGTCACTTTACCTCCGATCTTATAACCCCCCCCCCTGGTAGCTCACACGCATCGACCTACCCCTGTTCTCATCTGATATTTTCATCGACCCCTGCAGTGCATCGTAAGGCGCCCTTTGACCCTTGACCTTTGTATTCACTGCTTTCGTGGACAAAGATTTTTTCCAGTTTGGATTATTTCATCCGGAGAATCGAGTTCCGGTGAAAGAGGGTGGAAGAGAGCAGCGCAGTCGCTGTGTGGAGTGGGTGGAGTGGGTGGGGTGGGGTGGGGGAATAGAGGGGAGACGGACGGAAGAGGCGATCGTTCGTACCTTGCTGGTGGCCATGTCGCTGACTGAGCGATGCGTTTGGACTGTTTCCAGTTGTTTCAGACACCAGTCCAGTTCTTCCAGCGTCTCCATCGCCAGCTTTTTCCTCATCTGTTCGTCTGAAATGAATTTTAAAGTCTCTTTTTTCAATTTAGAGCCGTGAATTTTCATTGAAATCAATTTGGTTAATTTGAAAGAGTAGAAGCGTAGCGACGGGGGCGGGTATATCGTTATATATACCCCCCCCCCAAAAAAAATCAGTATATATATAATACAGTATATATATTTCATATATAAGCATGTATATAACATATATAATAATATAATATATACAATATGTAATATACATTATATAATAATTATATAATAATATATACCCCCACATTTATACCCACCCCCACTCCTCAAATCATATTCCTGGCTACGCCCCTGGTCCGGAGGAGGAGGCGGAGCACAGCAGATCGATTGTAAACAGTAACTCCTATTACTCCATTAAGTCGCTCGAGTATACCTTAGGACGGGGTGCATTAGTCCAATATCATGCCTGTGCACTGGAAATAGTGCACTGGGTAGAAGACGAACAACTGTGGCTGTGTTTTAGAATAAGAGCAAAAGAGTCGAACCGTCGACTTTTCCAACGGATTCTTTGCCTTCGCACGCGGATGTAACGCCTTTTTCTTCTTCTTCTTCTTCTTCTTCTTCTTCTCCTTCTCCGTCTCCTTTGTCACGTGATCTAAAGAAACGGATAAATCATTCGAACGTAGCGTTAGCATTCCAAAAGGCATCTCAGCTCAAACTCTGACACAAAGACTTTTGCAAATCGTAAACACGAATTAATGGGAACTCCCTGTTGTCCACGTTCTATCCTAAAACGTCTCAGTCACTTTCCTCCTCCTCCTCCTCCTCCTCCTCCTCCTCCTCCTCCTCCTCCTCCTCCTCCCCCTCTTGATCGTCTGTCAAAATGCGCTCCACACAGTCAGAAGGAGAGTAGAAGAAGAGGAGGAGGAGGGAGGAGGAGGAGGGAGAATAGGAAGAGAGTCTGATGGATGAGTCTCATGGCACAGTCAGTGGACTCATCGCAGATGAGAAACTCGAAAAAAGAAAAAGCAATGACCAGACAAGAACTCTTCTAAAGGCCTAATACCAAAGACCTAATACCAACGGCCTAAGACCAAAGACCTATTACCAAAGGCCTAATACCAAAGGCCTACGACAAAAGGCCTACGACAAAAGGCCTACGACAAAGGCCTAAGACCAAAGGCCTACGACAAAAGGCCTAAGGTCAAATACCTAATACCAAAGGCCTAAGACCAAAGGCCTACGACCAAAGGCCTAAGACCAAAGGCCTACGGAGAAATGACTGTCGTTGATAAAGAGGTGATAGACCATTTTCTCTTCTGTTATTTCATTCCTCGCTTTTACTGATACTTTTAAAATGGCGATTCAGAAGTCATCCGATGTCACGTGACTCAGAAGCTGAATTCAGCTTCGCTATCTTGCATGCACGCTGGACGCTGATTTATGCGACGCCTTAAGAACATATCCTTTCTTCGAATTTCCCGTGCTCTTTTGGGGTAGGGTGGGGTGGGGGGTTGTGCTGTCAGTCAACGGAGTTTATTTTGCAGCGAAGGAAGACATCGCCTTCACAGTCTACCAGATTCATTTCAGAACGAAACGCTGGATTGTGTCAGGCCTGGAAAGTTGTCACTTTTGTCATTCTTCGGAAGACTTTAGATGATGAAATGACTTTCTGAAATACCTCCTCCTACCTTTTGTCTTTTCTGCGTCAGAAGTCAACCACATCCTATTTATTCACTTTCTCACTTTGACAGCCTTTCTATAACAATGACGTCATCACCACCATCTCCACGTAATTATTATGAAGAACAACTTTCGCTATTTCGTTTGAGAAATGTGCTTCCAATTTTGCCGTAAAGGCGAGCTTAGGCGACTGAAGAGTGAAGATGGTGTGGTGGTGGTGGTGGTGGTGGTGGATGAAGGCTTCCAGCTGAGCGCACCGCTCGACCTTCATATGGGGCCATTATTAATTATCACAACTGTTCGACTGTAGCCAGCCTCGGTGTTTTTCCACCAGAAGGAACTCGTCTCCTACCGTTCAACCCAATTATTCTTGCTTTTGGAAGATGGAAGGACGGCCTCAGGGCGTGGAATACGGGCGTCATCCAGTGGCGATTCATTCAAGTTGTGTTTTATTTTGTCAATTCTTGTCTTTTTTAGACTTCTGACATTAGAAACAGCCTTCAAGGGCCACTGAGCACCGCAGTCCATCTGCTCTTACAGTGTTAACGTACAAATTGCATTGTGGGGGTGGGGGTTGTGGAGGACGAGGAGGAGGAGGAGGAGGAGGAGGAGGAGTGGGCCATTCGCATTCGATTAGTTTCGCGCTGTGATTAGAATGAGAGAGTGAACGGCCACTTAGTATTAAACAGTCTTGGTGGACGGCCATGAGAAAAAAGGAGGAGGAGGAGGAGGAGGAGGAGGAGGAAGCTGTCTGATGCAGGAGTGACGCGGCATACCGTACGAGTGAGTGACGCTGTCACGCTGTGGCTGAGGTCAGATGTCGATCAACTGACTGATGGAATGCTGGACTTGAGCCATTGCTCAGATTCCGTCGCGTCCTTCATTCGAAGTCAAACACAGTCTCCGAGTTTCATTTTAATTCTCACGAAATCAATTTAAGAAGAGAGAGGGAGTCCAATCACATCTTCAGATGCAGTCCAAGAATTAGGTCAGGACAGTCGAGAGGTCGTTGCCTTGACCCAAATTCCTCACCAAAGTCAACAATTATCGACTCTTCTTTGAAATAGACTGAAAGCTGTCGGGTGCAAATCGCTAGAATGGCCGCAGGGGGCGTGGGGAGGGAGGGCGCCCCCATGGGCCTCTGTTCGGCGTGCCATCAGTCGTGGGTTTTGTACAAAAGAGAGGGAATTTTTTTATGGAGGGGCAGATTGATTCTCTTCTCACTACAACATTGGCCCTCAACTTTTGACCCACACCATCCATAGGGAGTCCGCTTTGACCAGAGGTGCATGGGTGAAGAAGGGAAAATATTCCTCCCATCTGTAGAATGGATAATGGCAAATATATAATTATGATATCACTGATTGTCTTATTACCTTCAGGTCTAGACTTAAAACACATCCATTCCTGACTGCATATTATCCGCCTTAACCTGGAATCTGGAAGTACGGACTGACCTTTGGATTACAACCTCCAATCACCACGGACAATGATTCACGACTACGATTATTCACTGAAGCGACCATCGACTGGTGCAGATGTACTACTACAATGGCGCTAAAGAAGTCGTCTACTACTACTACTACTACTACTACTACTACTACTACTACTACTAAATCAAAGGTCAAGAGTTAAAATTACGTCACCGCAGAGGTTTAAATACAAGTTACAACAATTGAATACAAGCGCAGACGTTTACTTACTTATTGTGCGACTGAATATTGGTAAGTATGATGAAATTATTGCGCACAGATCGCAGATTGTGAAGAATCTGAGCAAAAGGAGTTACGATCAAGTCTTCTGCATGCCTACCACAATAAACAACAACAACAACAACAACAACAACAACGACAACAACATTGTTTCTTCTGGCCTCTCTCTCGACAGAGGCTGTCGACCATCAGCATTCCTTTTCCTTCTAGTTTTGACGGACACAGCAATTGACGAATATTAACAGCAGCAGGTGTCTCTGTTTCTGAATTTCGTTATGTATATACGTTATTAGTCACTGTAGAAACAGGATTTCCAAATGGGAGAACTCTTCCGTTGATCGATCGAAATGGCAGCTGCCTTCTTCTTCTTCTTCTTCTTCTTCTTCTTCTTCTTCTTCTTCTCTTCTTCTTCTTCTTCTCCTCCTTCTTTTCTTCTTCTTCTTGTTTCTTCTTCTTCTTCTTCTTCTTCTTCCTTCTACCATTCTTCTTCTTCTTTTCTTCTTCTTCTTTTCTTCTTCTTCTTCTTCACAGCATTTTCACGAATATTCTTCTTCTTCTTCTTGTCTTGTTTCTCTTCTTTTCTTCTTATGTATATTCGTTATTAGTCACTGTTCTTCTTTTCAAATGGGAGAACTTCTTCTTCTTCTTCTGATTCTTCTTCTTCTTCAGCTTCTTCTTCTTCTTCTTCTTCTTCTTCTTCTTCTTCTTCTTCTTCTTCTTCTTCTTCTTCTTCTTCTTCTTCTTCTTCTCCTCCTTCTTCTTCTTCTTCTTCTTCTTCTTCTTCTTCTTCTTCTTCTTCTTCTTCTTCAGCTGATGTTTTTCGCTCAGGCGCTTTTGAACCTCGATCGAAGGACATCACGTGATGCGCAGAACAAATTACCCGAGAGGTCAATTAAGGCATTCGGCTGGAGAGCTCAACACTGCGATGAACCCCAGAGGTCAGAGCGGTGTTATCTAAGGGCAGAGGTCAGAGACACTCAACCAAGGCACAGCATTTCAACTGCACTTTCTGTTCTGTTCTTCGGCCATCCTCGAAGCGAGGCTCTGGGCTGAACAGTGTGTCACGTCTCTCCATGCATCTGTCGCTCTTCTGCGTTCCGAGGCATGTTTTCAACTGCATTAGTTACTAACTTACTACATTATTTAGCGCAGCATCTGTTCTAAAACGCAGCTGAAGGGTAATGATTGGCAGAGGCCATCAGGTGGACTGAAGCAAGGACTTCTGTTTATATTCGGAGGAACTCTTTGGCTGAGAGGTCAACTTCAAACAGCGTAAACTCTTTCTTGACACCAGACTAAGTCATTCAACTGCAACCCAACCACTTCCACTTTCCACCCATAATACCACCACCACCACCAGTCCACCAACAACAACAACCATCATCATCACTTCTGCCGCCGTCGCAGCTGCCAATTCTTTCGACCGCAGGTGCGCTGAACGGTTCCCATTGGAGCACAATCTCAGATGAATGACGTCATTAGGGTGGCTGGCACTCAAAGTCACGTGTTGTTGCGCTAGAGAATGAGAAAGAGACAGACAGACAGACAGACAAGACAGGCAGACAGACAGACAGCAGATGATGGGAGGTTGGGCAATATTATGGATGCAGTCTCTCCAGTATAAACAAAAGCTACACTCACTTGATACTCTGCATCATAAGTACTTTGGTTTTACATAATTGCGTATGGGGATTTATTAAGTCAGTGTGTGTGCGTGCGTGTGTGTGTGTGTGTGTGTGTGTGTGTGTGTGTGTGTATCTTAGTCGATGTCAGTTTCTGTGACGGTGTGTGTGTATCGCTGAGCGTATCAGGCGCCGTTCACAGCAGGAGTTTCCTATCGTTATCTCCGAGGATTCGTAAAGCGAAATTTCGGTCCAAAATTGAAAGTGTTTTTCGTCAGATGGAAACACTCCGTCTCTCGACGCACAGCGGTTGCAAAAAGACGCTCCAGAGAAAGACAATATTAGCACGGAGCCTCGTCTTCAGTTTTAAAATACACGGCTTTCGAATGGCCTCGAAGAATGAGGTCAACGGAACACGTTGGTCAAATAGCGGAAGAACAAAACAGACGGCGTTCTATTGGGAGAAATAGACAGATAAATGCGTTGACCCCCCTCTAAGAACGCATCTTCTATTTTGCATCTAATCAAAAGAGTGAATAAATAGACTCTTTTAAAAAAGCGACTGAATACAAAGAGACTGATTTCGCTCAAAATGAAATCGCGATTAACAATTATCTGACTCCACTGAGGGACTTTAGAAGAGTAATTCCGAGACATCTGAATGTCTCGTCTTTTGAAACTGAGCGATAACCTATAATTAATTATTAGAGCTTATTAGAGTTGGTCGACTTGACTACTGTAACTCACCTGGATCTCGACTGATCTTCGTAGAATGAGAACCTGTTCTGTTTTCTACGCAGCATTCTAAGTGCGCTTGTACTTTGCGTTCTCGGCATCCCCATCCCCACCCCCGCCTCCCCGGGGAGGACGGAAGTCCCAGGGCCGGAGGTCCCTTCGTCTTCGTCGATTCGAACGAAGGGAAGGTCGCCTCCGCCCCGAGGGTCGGTCCTTCTGACAATTGACGACCCACTCTGGAGGTCGACCATTTCCAAATGTCCACGATTCAAATGACTTTCAGTCTCAGTTCAACGCATTTATGTGGCGCCTGAATAATATTTCTGCGTCTTTTTCTAATCCTTCTGCCGCTGTTCGAAACGCATTCCGAGAATCTCTCACAGCATTTCAGTCTCGAGAATAGAAATCGTCGAGATTCATCCGAGAAATTCGCATCGGATGCAGTAAGACTGCTCTCGGCATCCCCGACGTCTACTCGTTCTCTGTCTCTCCACTCGTCATCCTCTGGCTTCGGATGGGTGGGTGGGTGGGGGTCCGGAGGGGGAGACGGGGACAGTGGGGGGAGGCGCACGAGAATTCTTGGCCTGAGTAGACGAAGGGCGCTGAGCCGACGCAGCAGTGTTTGTTGGCGGATGGAGGAGGAGGAGGAGGAGGAGGAGGAAGAGAGGGGTAGAGTTTCGTTACATGCATAATAATTCAGCTTACGATGGTGGAGTGGGTGGAGTGGATGGAGTTAGCTCAGTGGCCTCCGCACTGTGTCGTAACTCGGAGCACCACAGAAGCTGATCGGCGAATTTCCGCCCTTAACGATGAATTATCTTCCTCTGCATCCATTTCTTTCCTCCTCCTACCTCCTCCCTCACACCATTCTTCTCTCTCGCACCCACCATTTTCTGATTTTCCACTTTTCCTCTTTGATTTTCTTTTGCAACGTTTTCCGTTTTTCCAATTTCTAATTGAAGTAAAACTATGTATGTCTTGTTTTGTCTTTAACCGTCTTCGCTCCGAAGAAAACACACACATACAAATTCCAGTAAATTAGTTGATCTGTAATTATTATTTTTAAAGCACCACCAGTAGCCTATGTATAATTAGGTGGATTGTTGAACTGACTGAACTGCTGTGTATTGTGCAAGGCAGTGGCGTAGCCAGCTTATGCAAAGTGAGGGGGTTGTTAATTAGAGACACTATGCAACTGAACACTGAAACCGCGGCCGCCCCCCCCGCCCCCCCACTACCCCTTCTTGAACCAAAAGTCAACGGATTTACATAAATTGTGTTGGTCATATTTTTTGAAACGGGGTTGTTTGAACAACCCCAAACAACCCCGTGGCTACGCCACTGGTGCAAGACACTGCAAAGCGCACATTTACAGACTGAAATTTTAAATGTGCCTCTTTAAAAAGAAAGATTCTCGTCAACATATGACTTGCTTTAAAATGTACTCTGCTTTCGTTAATACATTAATGTTGTTGCCTCTCTATAGTCTCTAGGAACGGATACGGGTAAATGGGTACGAGTACGGATACAGGTCCTTGTACCGGTCCCGTGTACCATGCAGTACCAGCGGGTAAGGGTACGGGTAGGGGAAAGCAGTTTTTGCACGGGTACGGGTAGAGTAGGCATTTTGCTGTACCCGCACATCTCTACTATAAAACGGGATCCTTAACCATCAGGGGCCGGGGCCCGGGGGCCTCATGGGGCCGCATGCATTGCAGGCCCCAGGCGCCGGCCCTGAGGGTGCTATATAATGAATCAAACTTTTAATTCGTTTCATCACTCTTCTGAATTGTTGCATATCTATAGCCTACTGTAGCACTAGCATTGTCCAGTTTCAAACAGGGTATCAATTTTATAATATTTTTGTGGTCTATAAAACCTGTAGGCCTAATAGAAGAAACCAGCTCTCTTAAGCGCCATCTTATCTCTCGATTGATTTTTTAGACATTTGACAGAGAATAGATTTCTGAAAGACTTTGTATAGCGTCGTTTCAAATGGCTCATTATTTTTCGTGGCATTTCGAAAGCTCTAGAAAAAAATTGAGACAGAATATATGGACAATTCTAGTACGGTTTGACACAGCAAAGATGGGGAGACAAGAATATGTGGTCTTAATTCATTTCATCACTCTTCTGAATTTTTGCATATCTATAGCCTACTGTAGCACTAATCCTTGCATTGTCCAATTTCAAACAGGCCATGTTGGCCCACCCAATGTTTGGCTTGTGGCGCCCTCTATGAATCAAAACGCGAGGAACCAAAGACCAGCATATTCAAAGTATGGAGTCCTGCGCCAATGCATTTACGCACAGAATAAATATTCTGTATACACGTCTACGATAAATAGATAAAATAGAAGAAGAAGAGGAAGAGGAGGAGGAGAATTATAATATTTTAAAAGAAGCGGAGTTTAAAAACAAGAAGCTGAACAAGAACAGGAAGAGTGAACTGCCTGCCATCTGCATGGCGTTCCATTGTCTGTGCAAATTGTCTCAGAAGAGGCAGTGTCTATAACATTTTGCTGAGAACCAAATAAAAATACTGTACTAGAACTCGTACAAAAAGAATTCGAATATCCGACGCTCAAGTATAAATCACACTGGATCTGTGCATTCCTTTTGGTTCGGTGTCTTTTAATGTGAATTTTGGATTGGAATTTTTCGAAATGTTTGGACTATTTCAGCCGAAGTAGAAATGACGAGAGATCAGTCGCTGAAAGTAGACGACGCATAGAATCAGCCTCAGCAGCCTCAGCAGCCGCAGCAGCAGCAGCAGCAGCAGCAGAAGGCGACGCATCTTCTGCCTCTGAATAGTTGAATTGGACGGAGGCAGAGAGGCGGGATTCTGGAGGAAGGAGAGACAGTCTCTGTGCTCCGGAGGGCAGAGTCCAGAGTATATGCATTGAAAGGGATTCTGACGGCAAAAGATGAATTCGTTTGAAGAGCTTCTTCGTCTTCTTCTTCTAATCGCCATTTTGTCTTTGATTTCGAGTAAGTTAATGCTTTTCTTGTTTCTTTAAATAGGAATTCAAAATAGAAGTCTAACTTTCGCAATTGGTTTTTAGTTTGTGATTCACAAACACAGTTGAAATCAATCAACGGATGGATTTATAAGTTAAGAAAAGGACGAGAAATGCTCCATTTCTTGCAGACAGAAGACCTATGGTCAATCACCTTTACCCCCCACCCCCACCTCCGGACACTCGATCAAAGCTTCTCATAGGTTTGTGGGGGGTAAGACTCGTTTGTATCTTTTGATGGCCACGCAGTCATTGCGGTGGAAGCATTGTTCCTTTTGGGATCGAAGTTGTCGATTTCATGGGTGTGATTAGGCCCTGGGGTGGAGTGAGGCCTCATATTTATGTAGCGCCAGATATTTAGATAATTTCCCATTTACAGAAATTTTATGACGCCATCTCAATTCGCTGTGTGAGAGAAGCCAATGGAAGGCCTGTTGAACAGTATAGGTGTATAGGTATGTAAAGATCTCAACTATTTGAAGACATTCTCAGACAAGAAACACTTTTTCCTGTTGTTCAATCTTCATCGCCTAACATCATGCAGGAATAATCAATAATATCCTACTGAATTTCGATCTACAAGGTTCGAAATAGAGCACCTCCCGACCACTTCATGCTACACACTATAGACCCAGAGACTGAACGAGAAGTTCATGTGATCAGCGCTTCATTCGATCGCGACATCTGTCGGTTCCTTTTAACATTGATCGCTGTCTTCGGTGTCCTTCTCTTCTGCTGCTTATAGTCTTTGTCTGTCTATTTATCTGTCTGTCTGTCTGTCTGTCTGTCTGTCCTGTCTGTCACTGTGTCTTGAAGGTCGGCGACAGTTATCGCCTTCATCTTTCTCGGCCTCTGTCTTGCATTTGGCGCCAAACTGTGTCTCTGTTTGCAAGATGAAATTAATTGATTTTGCGTCGTTTTGATTCGAGAGCCTCGTTTCGGGCACTCAGCGCAGCTGCGCTCTTCGGAGAAACGATAAACGACCAGTTGAGCAGGAAACGCCCTCAGAGACCCAGGGAGAGTCAATTGGAGGGAAACTATCAGACACAAAGTGTCTCGCTGTTGTCACTTTCCCTATCTCCGTTTATAATTAAATAAATACGTCTATGACCAATCGTTTAGACGGAGCAGAGGAAGGAGGGGAGGCGTCCTTCCTATAATTATAGTTGAAGCGTCTTTTTGTTGCTGTTGTTCTTGCAGTGTCCGACGGAGGGAGGCATGAGAAACGTCTTCTTGACCACCTGTTCAACCAAAGACAGCACAACCGCCTCGAAAGACCAGTGGCAGACGAGACTCAGCCACTTGTCGTCCACTTTGGACTCGTTCTTCAACAGATCATAGACGTCGTAAGATTCTCTTCTAATGGTCGTCATCTCCTCCTCTTTCCGCCCTCCTCCTCCTCCTCCTCCTCCTCCTCCTCCTCCTCCTCCTCCTTCTTCTTGTTTCCGTTGTCGTCACAGAGGACGAATCTTTGAGAAATCGTTTGATTCAACAACAGGGGCGTAGCGACGAGGGGTATATCGGTATAGATACCTCCCCCAAAAATCAGGCTACCTTAAAGTTTTTAATGTGGTGTTTTCGAAGATTGTCAAAGATTTTTACATTTATACCCCCATAGCATTATACCCTTCCAATCAAATTCCTGGCTACGCCCCTGTTCAACGGCAAATTGTGTAAAGAGTTTTTCCATATAGGAGACTCGCATAAGAAAAGAACTAAAGGTCAGCGCATCCACTCAGTATATCTTCAACCGATGACTTCACGACAGTCGAAATAAGGCAGCTGAAGATGACCCAAATAAGACCTCCTACTACTACTACTACTTCTTCTTCTTCTTCTTCTTCTACTACTACTACTACTACTACTACTACTACTACTACTACTACTACTACTACTACTTCTTCTTCTTCTCCTGGGTCGACGTTGAGAAGAGCAAAACACTCAAGAATCGAAACAACAGCCTTCGACGCTTTTCTTGTGACGCTAAACTGTCGTCAGAGTATAAGATGATTCGCGCGGAGGGGTTGGGGTCTTTGCACAGAAATTCTGGACCTCCTGCCAATGAATATATGGGTGCTGTGACCCCTGGACTGACGCATAATGCTGCCCTCTCCTCGCCCTCCCGTCGCCTGGAGTGCGTGGGAAATTCGTGATATTTTTCCGTGTTATCGTCTGCACAGCGACAGACGATCGGTCTCCGATCGTTTCCCGCCCTTTTGCTTCCGATCGCCTGCTTTCTGACTTCTCCGAGCGCGGGTCGCCCTTCTCCTCTGGCGCCTTCGTCTTCGCTTTGACCTCTGACCTCTGCCACTCGGAAGTTCCGTTTCCGGCGAATGGCATTTCCATTGAGACCTTCTTATACATCGGATCGGCGCTCAGCACGCCACCTGGCGAACACCTCGATAACTGCTAAAAGGATTTGTTGTGTGTATTTTTATACCAGAGGTCTCTGTCAGTGGCAGAGGAGGAGGGGGCGATGGTGCAGGGGAGAGATTCTCTTCGCCGTTAAAAACATAACTATATTCTAGAAATACTAAATAATCGATTAATTGATTTCTGAAGAAATCATTAGCTCATTAACTACCGTCTACGGGCACTGAATACAGTAGAACTTCGTTGTAACGAACTCGGTTATAACGCATCGAAATGTACGGTCCCGTATGATGCGCTAATGCATATTGGTTGGCGATGGATACAACGTACCTCGGTATGGCGTGCTGAATGTTACAGACGTGCTGAGTACGCGCTATAACGAAGTTCTACTGTAGGCGAGATCAGAAGAGAACGAGATTCCTTCCCTGCTTTGTCTATTTCACCGCAATCGATGTCGCTTAATTAATTAGCAAGGACGTCGGATCAGAAGTCTTAGCAGCATCGCTGTTTTTCTCTGTTTAGGAGGAAAAGAACGAGATCATCAGCACAAATCTTTGGTTGAATCTGGTGAGAGGCAAAAATTGTCAGCTCAAAATCAAGAATTACACTCGACAACTGCTGCTGCTGCTGCTACGCCGCCGATGATTTACAAAGTGTTGTGCCTTCGTTATATAGCGCAATTTCTGTTAAAGTAGTTAAAGTAATGAAGGCTGAACTGATATCACGGCAGACCTTAATTTTACGCTTTAAGCAGAGAGTGACAAGAGAGAACTTAGATGCCTGGAATTCCCATCTCACTTAGGCCACTCACTTAGGCCACTCACTAAGGCCACTCACTTAAGCCACTCACTAAGGCCACTCACTAAGGCCACTCACTTAGGCCACTCACTTATAGGCCACTCACTTAGGCCACTCACTTATAGGCCACTCACTTATAGGCCACTCACTTAGGTCTCAGCTAATTGCACAAGAGAGTTTGGTCTCCCTATTCTACCAGGTGCAGTCAGTGACGTGCGCCAATAGTGGTGGACGCCGAGGCCAAGTTTAATTTGGATGCCCCTATCTGTTGGATGTCCGGGGCCACCGCCCCCTCGTCCCCCTCTGCACGCTACCGGGTGCAGTTTGTCATTGTTCGTAGGCGTGGAATGACTACAGCATGGGATGGAATGAGTCGGAATTTGGAGGAATAAAGACGCTGAGAATTCCAGCCGCTCTTCTCTGGAGACCAGACATCCTCATGTACAACAGGCAGGCTGCTTATCTTCACATTATCTATTTAGCCTCTGACCCAGTCACGAAGGGCCCAGGGATCCCGCCGACACCCCCCCCCCGCCGTACTAGGACTGGGACCGGTCGTGAGATTTGCGCAAAACCGCTGAGCATTTGTTGGGAGGGGAGGGGAGGGGAGGGGAGGTAGTATATGAGAGCGAAGAGAATGCAAGAAATGTTAAAGCGCAACATGACGGGATGTCCAAATATGCCGAAGTGCCCCCCCCCCTATTCCGGAATACTGGCTACGCCAATGTATTCAGCTCCTATACGCCATAACTAAGTGACGACGACGATGATGATGATGATGATGATGATGATGATGATGATGACGATGATGATGATGATGATGATGCTGTTGTTTAGCGCTGATGAAGACATCGACAGCACTTTCCCTACGAACGTCGTCTTGTCTTCATCGGGGGATTGTCTTTGGGTTCCCCCGGGACTCTTCCGGAGCACCTGTAAGATGGACATCACGTGGTTTCCCTTCGACGATCAAATGTGTTCCCTGAAATTCGGATCGTGGACATACGACAGCCGAGGAATCGACCTCCGTCTGCAGACGACCGACGGAGAGGGAGGAGGAGGAGGAGGAGGAGGAGGAGACCTGTCCAGCTTCATCCCCAACGGGGAGTGGATGTTGATCGGTGGGTGGAAGGGGGAGAGGCGGTTGTCTTATTGCCCTAATAGAAATTCAGATGAAAGCAATTTGTGGTCATTTAGCGACAGATGGCGTCACCAAGTGGCGCGAAAAACTCGAATAAATGAACCGGAAATGGCCAATTATAGAAGCGTCATATGACGTCATCGATCTAACTTCAAGAGATGGTCGATGAAGAAGAATTTGAAGTAAGAAGAAGACCGAAAGTGAGATTAATCGCAGTAAATTTAGCGGAAAATTAGTTTTCAGAAATATCTTCCATCAAAATTCAAGAAAACAGAATCGACCAAAGAAATAGAGAGAGATCTCAAAGAGGTCACGTGACGCACAGAGACGTCACATGACCTAGGAGTCTAGGACGTGTTAGACGTCAATAGGCCTCTGATGTTTCAATGTTTAAACTAGTCTGCGATTAGCCTATACATAATATCAACTGAACGGAGATATTACAGGAGATAAGAGCGTAATGAATTCGTGCATCTTGATTACACTACAGTGTAAATCGTAATCTGTCTGTGATGAATTGAAGAAATGCCGGTGGAGAGAAACGTGAAGTCGTACGATTGCTGTCCCGAGGAGTACATAGACGTTACATTCACAATCCACATCCGCAGGAGAACCCTCTACTACGGCTTCAACCTCATCATCCCCTGCGTCCTCATCTCCTCCATGGCTCTTCTCACCTTCACCCTCCCACCGGACGCAGGAGAGAAGATCTCGCTAGGTAGAGACAACGGTCCACGATCCGATCTCACCTATAATGTGTCTGTTCGTCACTGCTGTGACGTCATTTCCCAGATGCTGACGTCATAGTTCTACTGGCTCAACAATGTTACGTCATCGTTCGTAAATGACGCATCGCTGACGCGCAGCGAGATGCGGTCAGGCTGTCTCCCAGGAATTGCTTTAGGGGGGGGGTCCCATAATCGCACGGGGTGTCAATGTCCAGTGTTTCATCTATAGACGCCTTGAACCCAGGGGAATAGAAATGGGCGGGCAGGTGGCGGGGATTCTATGCTTGGGCCCCGGAAAAAGGAAAATACAAGTAAGAAATATGATTTCCGTCGTCTTCTCTTCCGTTTTCAAACGGTCCATTGAATTGTTGTGGAGTCACTTATAGTGGTGGCTCTGAAGTTTCAATTTGCAGAGAGGTGAATTTCCTCTTTTAGAATTTTGATTTTGACAGGTGTGACGATTCTTCTGTCTCTGACAGTCTTTCTTCTGCTCGTGGCAGAGACGATGCCCCCCACCTCAGACGCAGTTCCACTGATTGGTAAGTAAGAACAACGATGCGGTTGCACGGGTTCTCTTTTGCGCCAAGAACAGCAGAGAGGTTCATATTCTGAGAAACCATCGATCCCATCGGTCGCCGCCGCCGCCGCCGCATAAAAGGCATCGTCTAATTATTATTATTATCATTATTATTATTATTATTATTATTATTATTATTATTATTATTATTATTATTATTATTATTATTATTATTATTATTATTATTATCAGAATAGACACGAGAATCACTCGACGGTGGCCTTCTGTTCAGAACTGTTTTCATCGCCTCTCCTTAAAAGTAGTTGACCTCGTTTGCTGTCCAATGAAATCGTCTTTTATTACTGACCTTGGATTTGGTGCGCCATCGGCTGATGCCCTGGGCATTATGATAGTGGCGCTATAGAAGTTGATTGATTGATTGGCCTACTTCTTTTCTATTGGTTATTGTAGGTATGTACTTTGCGTCCATTATGCTGATGTGCTCTCTTTCCGTCGTCTTCACTGTTCTTGTTCTCAACTGTCACTACCGTTCGCCAGAAACTCACCAAATGCCCACCTGGGTATGACGTCACAAATCGTTTCGTTTCTAAGGAAACGAGATTTATTCAGATTTTCTTTTCACGATTAAGCGTCTTGTTTCTTTATGAAGACCAAAGTGAGATCGGATTATTTTCATGTTAAACGATTTTCTTCTGAATATTTTCTCAATCCAAGGTGAGAAAGGGAATCTGCGAATGGTTGGCCACTGTTCTTTTCGTCCGAAAGCCAGAATACGGAAAAACCGCGTCACGAAATCGACGTCACTTCCGGTCACGTAACACGAAATTCGTTGGCGCCTCAAAGTCCAGAAAACTCTATTCGAAGTCTTTGGACGCCAGCGAAGATCTGATCGTGATCAACAACGGATCAAAGACAAGTATAAACGCAAAGAAACAGCCGAGGTCTTCAAACAACGCAACAACAGAAGTAGACGCGGCGTCTGCAACCGACAACAACAGGACGACGACGCCAACGCAGGGATCGATCAACGAAACGCAAATGCCCGACGCTGCTGCTGCTGCTGCTGCTGCTGCTGCCTCGATGTCAGCCGAGAGAAGACGGTCGAGAAACCGGAAGGAAGAGCGACTGGCAACCGGAAACAAGGCACCGGTCACTTCCGCCGCCAAATACATGACGTTTTCCCTTTGCGATGACGACGGCGGCGACGGCGGCGACGGCGACAGAAAATCGCCGTCTTCCCAGGATCCATGGCGTCCTCTGAAGCACCATCACGTGACACCGGAAGCGAAGACGCTGATGACGTCAGACGAGTGTTCGCTGTTTCTACGTCACAGCGTTTCTCTTTTGACGGACATCGCAGAGGAGTTGAGGTTACTGACGGACGGAATCAAAGCGGACGAAGAGAAGGAGAAGGAGTGTAACGAATGGAAACACGCAGCCACCGTCATAGACAGACTCTGTCTCATCCTCTTCACCTGCTTCACCTTCATCTCCACCGTCTCCATCCTCTTCTCCGCTCCTCATACCGTTGTATAGCTATAGGGTGGGACCCAAATGACCTAAGGTCATCTGTCCCTCGTTTCAACAGAAATTTGGCGATGCGCTGAATAATCTGTGGGGGGGGGCGACAGCGTCGAAAGTTTAACGGACAGGGGGAGGCAGGTGGAGTGAGAGAAGAGGAGTGTTGAGACGGAGGGAGAGTGAGGGGAGGAGGAGGAGGGATGTGCTGTGGTATTTCTAGAATTCGGCGAAATCTGTCAAAGCTTTGTCTTTGCACAAAAATTCCGGACATTCATTATATCATCGGCGTATACTGTTTCCCCCAACAACAAAAGATCATCGCCTGCGTTCCCTCGGTCGGTCGGTCGGTCGGTCGGTCGGTCGGTCGGTCGGTCGGTCGGCGCCCCTCAACTCTCTAACCCTAACCCTAACCATAACCCTCTAAGGCGCCCCTCTCCTCCTCCTGTGGTCTTGACGAACAAAAAGGTCGTCACAATTGCTCTACTTGTTTATTTAACTAACCCCAAAACCCAATTTTGGCGCCCCTCACCTCGGCGCCTCTGGGCATATGTCCCCTGCCACTCCCTCGCCAGTGTTTAATCTAGGCCGTTTCCGGGAGGAAATTGCCCTTTCCCCCCTGAAATTTCAAATTCCCCCCGGAAATTTTGGCATACTACATGGACTAACAGCAGCCCCTAGCAGAATTCCCCCGGCTTTTTGAGTTTCCCCCGGCTTTGTGAGTTTCCCCGGAGTCCAGCAGTCTAAATTAAACAGTGGCGTAGCTAGGCAAAGTGCCGCCCGGGGCGAGAAAAAAGTGCCGCCCTCAATTCTCCCAAAAAGTCTGACAAGCAAAAAAACGTCATCAACTCTCCAAAAAGTCTCTGACAAGCAAAAATCTAAGAAATCTCGAAAGTGCCGCCCTTAGAGCAAGTGCCGCCGGGGCGCCTTGCCCCTCTGCCCTCCCCTCGCTACGCCACTGAAATTAAACACTGTCCCTCGCTACGCCTCTGCCCCACCCAGGACCCTAGCTACGGCTCTGGAGACTGTCTTCGAGTACACTGGCGCCGATGGAACATGGCCTCTTTGGCGCTTTAGGTTTTATGTTCAGAGCATTCTTATTCCTATTACGCTGCATAAATAGACCATTCACACTAGAGGAACCATAAATTGAGAAAGGCCCTCTAGCGAATGATAGTATGACCATGAATTCGAATGACCAACGCCCCTATGCCATGGCAGTGTGACGTTATTTACGATCGAGGGATACCTCTGTCCCTCAGCATATCCTCTCTACTGCCCATCCTCTCCCCTCCTCATGCGCAGTGAACGTTCCTACGCAGAGACTATGAATCACCAAATGCCTCTGCTGTGGAAAGCCGAAAAATAAAAAGTAGAAATCACTGACTTCTAAGGCGCCACTATTGACAGCAGAGAAATCAACTGACATTACCTACATCGTCCACTGACATTGGCATCGAAGTTAACTGCTAGTGACTGATGATGAAGGAACATATGTGCCAACAGACTCCACCCCACCCCAGAAGAGACAAAATCTCAAAGATTTTCTGGTTGATTGTACCTTACTGCATTCTTGCAAACAACAAAAACTCTTCAGATATCACAGAACAGTCCTCGGTCAGTGTGGGAGGCCAAAGCCTCAATTCTCCCCAGTAATCGAACGATGCTTTTAATTTAATAAGTAATTAAAGTCTGATAATCATGTATAATAATGTTCGTACTCGTAGCGCTCCTAGGCTGCAGTGCTGCACCTCATGTGCGAGCAGATGTGTAACAAGTGATGAATAAATATTACTGAGTCTTCGGCTGTCCATAGGAATCGCACCTGGTACCGATCACGTGACCGACTGGGAGTGTCTAAAATATTTTCAGTGAGAAAACAAAACCCGAGGATTTATGAATCGAGAACGATGGCGCTACATAAATGGCGTCATTCGTGAAAATCTTGTCACATTTCAATGCTAATCAGATTTTTGAGAGAATTTCTTTGATTATGTTGTTTAAAGCGACTAAAATTAGAGGATTTCATCGTCGAATTCATATCAAGGTGGGCTACAGAACTGAAGGCAGAAGCATATTTATTTATTTATTTAGCGCAGTTTGTCAGTAGTTGTGATTTAAAGCATATTTGGAAATCATTTTTATTTTTGTGTTTGACGTTTTGCCCAGCTCTTCCCCCAATACATCGGGTGAGGGGAGGATAAGGAGGGGGCTGGGGAAATGTTGGGGGAACTTTAAAAGAAGAGAGAACTATTCCAATAATTGTTTGTTGGTTAAGTGTAGGCTACTGTGTAGCAGTTAATTTGGAGGGAGTAAACTATTGGTGGCCCCTGACATTTTGCACATTCTTCATTTTGGACACAATTTTGTTCAGTGTCAGAAGTAAATATCGTGATGGTGTTTTTGACTGTCACGTTCTGTGTTGTAGTGAATTCTCCACTGAATTTGACGTCATGCAGGGTGTCGACAGTGCAGCAACAGACACTCGAGTGAAGTCGCTGATGAGGTCGGAGAATATCTCTTACCAACAGTCAATTCATTTGCTTAAGCGTTAGTTCTGATGATTGCTTTGAACTCTTTAACCTTTGACCTTTGACCTCGTACGTATGGCATCACATTGACTTCTTTGATTTGAAAAATGCTGATTGTGTGTCTGCATTTCAGTTGATTATTTGCAGAGTTCTGTTACATTGACTTTGTTTGCGCGATGTTTGGACTTTAATTAAGAAAACAACATTTATCACAAGAAAATTCAAATTCTGCGGCTGCCACATGCAGCACCTTCTAGAGCATATAAATTGCTTGTGTTGGTCTTTTGTGTAAACTGTTTGTACAGATTCTTAGATACTTTTGTCGTTTTTTTTGTGAACCACTTTTCATGAAGTGAGAGAGGCACTTGAGAATTTCAGGTCTTCTTCAGTTGGGGGCTTCTAATGGCCTTGGCATGTTCTGACTTGTTAGCTGCTGTTCTCGATTATGAACGTAATCAAGTGCTGAATGTTCAAGGTTTTAGACGCCGTTGAACTTGGAGATCACGAGGCACTCATTTGTTGCCTTCTGTGAATGCCACTTGGGTTGGATGAGTGTTGAGTTTGGCAGTCATGTGACCAGTGAATATTGATTCAGTTGAGTACCCAGAGTGAGGTTACTGTGTCCGGAAATCAGAGCATCTGTGCTTGTGTAGTGAAATAGACGCCTGCATAGCCACGGCAATTAGCTTTAGGAATTGTGTTTCTTCTCAGCCGTTGACTCGTGACTTTAGCTCATGATCAGTTGTCAATTATAACCATTTATGCTAATTAGTGTCAGATATTATTTATTGCAATGAAGTAATTTTTACATGGAAATTTAATTTTTTAAAAACTATGCTGTGGGTTTAATTAACTTTATTTCAATTGTGAGAAGCATAATTATTTCTTCCTAGAAGTGCTATCATATATAATAAGATATTCTGTTAAAATTGCAATTTATTCCTGGATGATTTTCTGAATGGCTGAATTCTTCGAGCAGTGTGTAATTGGGACGTGAGCAGAGCTCAGGCTGTGGTCGCTCGTCGCAGATTCCACGAAACGTCGTCCGTGCATTCAGGTGCTCATCCACTGACAGGGAACTCCCCGACCACTTCTGGTGAAGAGGTCCCCAACACAGACACACAGCAGATGGAGTCGTGCTTCAACGACCACAGTGCTCCGGGATCTCATGTTTCAACATTTCAAGATGAAGAAGTTGCTCCAGGTATCACTTTTGGAATGATATTTTAAAGACATTTCTGTTTTCTATTCTGTTATGAGTTTAATCCAGCCAAAGAAGATTTTACCTCATTGGGATCCAGAGTGATTGATTTTCACTTTGATAACCAAGGCATTTTGTGGTTGGAGTCAGTGGACTCGGAATTGACTGAGTTTCTAGAATCAGAGCAGCAGTTGTTGAACTATAAACAGAACATGGCTGCAGCTCTTCAGTTTCTGTTGTTGATGTCAATGTTCCTAGTTGAAAGTCGTCTGACTGAAGGCTTCCTTGTCTTTTTGTCTTAAATGTTGCTTCATCGTACAGTGCAACGGAATTCCCACTTGATAGTTTTCTGTGTATTGATCTGTTGATTGTAGCTCCACGCTTACAGCGCGGTTTGTCAAACGCACTTATTAACGTCAAGATCGTTACAATGGCCCGCAACATTCTTCAGAAGGACGCAGAGGCAGCCATGGTTACGGAGAGAGGAGAGGACGATGACGCAAAATCCTTTGTTCAGACAACTGAGTTCACTTTTCTGCTTCCAGATCTTTCCTATTATCCAGAAGACTTTAAAGCATTCCTGTACAAAGATCTCATAGATACTGCAACTCTCGTCTCTCTCGAACAGTCTGGTTAGCAAGTCATCTGTTAACGTCTCCGTTAGTTAAGTGGCTAATGATCTGGTTTTTGCTTTCCCCTCCTCTGCTCCGGAACAATTTGTGACCTTAATCAGTTATGATTTTGCTCTGTAGTGACCATCAACTGGTGTCATTGTTAAAACTTGTATTAGAGAAAGTTTTAGTTAATTCTGTTGATGAGGGTGTGTGCTGAATGAATCTGATTACAACTTACATTCTATTGTTAGCCAAGACTGCATTAATGATTCTTTATGAAAAATTCATTTAGAATTATTTTCTTTTCAAATATTCTAAACCATGATAAGTTTTTATTACCGGTAAGTAATATTCAAATATTTGTGTTATTTTCAATTTTAGATTATTTTTGTTTGGCATTTTTGAATAGCTATTCTTTGTTATGTATTTTAAGTTCACTGGTTAAGGATTTTAATGATAAAATTCGGTATTTTATTAGAGTTAAATGTTAAAAATAATAATTAAAAGTGATGCTGATTTTTTAGGTCATCTCAATTGGTGGGCTGATATTGGAGTATGTCAAAGGTTGTTGCCATTGGTTACAAGTGGTGATGGTAACTGCCTTTTACATGCAGCATCCTTGGGTTAGCTGACTTTATTTATCTTACTATTTTTGAAATTCTTGTATGTAAGTCTTTGAGTGCCTGAATGTTTTATTGTTTTATTAAAATTTATTTTAAAAGTCTTTTGCTGCAACTGATATGTTTATTGAATGTGAATAATGAATATTCATATTTTGTCTTGCTATTTTTAGGGATGTGGGGATTGCATGATCGTCAGTTGATCCTGCGTAAGTTGCTGTGCGATGCATTGACGAACAGTTCGTCTGCCGAGGCCTTCAAGCGGCGCTGGCGTTACCAGCAGTCGGCCATCTATCGCCAGTGTAACCTTGTGCTCAGTGAAGAGGAGTGGGAGAGTGACTGGAGGTTTCTTCTGCAGTTGTCTTCGCCACAGCCGCGTTCCGTGGGACCGAGATGGCACGGCAGTTCTCTTCCGAGGTTAGACCCGACATTTTGGCTGAGGTCTCGCCATCGGCAATTGTTTTGGTGATTCTGCATTATAATTTCAATTTCAGTTCTCTTTCTGAAGCAGAAGTAGAACTGTGTTATGATATGAGCATTCTCTTGTCTCTGCTGAAGCCAGTTCATGTGGATGGCCCAGGAAAGAGACCTTTTATGCATTAACTGCTTATGTTATGCTTATGTCCATAAAAGAAATGCATATAAGGGGAGTTGGAGCCCTGCTTTAAGTGAATTGATTTTGTTGTCAGATTTGAATTTTCACCGATCAATTTCATTCAGTTGTCTGTTTCTGTGCATTGGAATTGAGTCGGTGGCTGTCTTTGGTGCTCCTAGGGTCGAGTGTTCTTTTGCCGGTCAACTCCAGGAGACGGACGTAGTGTACGAGAGTCTCGAGGAAATGCACGTTTTTGTTCTTGCTCATGTTCTGCGCCGTCCAATCGTCGTTATTGCTAAAACAGTTCTCCAGGACGTACACGGGGAGGCCCTTGCCCCCATTCCATTTGGAGGAATCTATCTTCCGGTTGAGTGGGATGCTCGGCAGTGCCACTCTGCTCCGTTGCTTCTCACGTACGACCTGTCGCACTTCTGTGCTCTTGTAGCAATGCAGATTTCATCTCCTGACAGTCAGGAAACCAGCTCTTCGCCTCTGCCAGGTAAGTGGCCCTGTATGGTTCACTGCCATCCAGTAGCACAGTTGCTATGAGTCAGTGCCAGTAGTTGAAGCTGCACTTGCGCCGTGCTCAGATGCTTACTAGTATAAATATTGTCTGGTTGAAATTCAGAGAGTGCAGAGGAGATCAGAATTAGAGCAAATTGTAGAATTTATGGCTTTTGTTAGAGAAGTTGTCTGATCAGAGGCAGTGAAATTTAGGCATTGATCTTTTTTATAAAATAAGAAATTAATTCGGATGATAAATATTCACGATAGTTGATGTAATTTCTGGTCCATTTCAGATGCCATTCCACTCTGCAACTCTCAACTGGAATTTCTCCCTCTTCACTTTGCTGTCGATCCAGGTCCCAATTACAACTTTTCCACGGACCTCGACTTCTCTTTGTCACAACAGGAAAAACTGAATCTCATTCAAAACTATTTTGTAACTGAACAAATTTGTATTCCACGACTGCAAAGAGAACTTGATTCTTATCCTGAAGGCTTAGCGACAACTGGAATCATCAAAGCTGACCTGACCAAATCAGATTCTGAAGAGAGTGGAGGAAGTGCAAAGGACCAGAATTATGGTGACGAATTTGATAAGAAATCATTTCCAAAACCAGTCAAATTCATCACTAAGTCTTTTGACACAATTGGAGCAAAGTTAAAAAACATCACCAAGACTGGAAAAGCTGGAAAGACGTATAGAAAAGGAGTTGGAGTGGCTACTCAGAGTACAAGAATGTCAAACTTTGCAGCTGAAATGTTTGAAAATCAAGGCTTTGTGGTTTGTGCAAGGTTGCGTCATCGAAAGACGGGTTATCAAGATGTAATGGTCAGGAACTACATTGATTCCATGAGAGAGAAGTTTGACGCTCAACAGGTCAAGAGAAGGGAACAGAATGCGGAGATCAGAAGGCGGTCGATCGAGAGGATCAATCTGCGATCGGGCGCTGTGGCTAACAGTCACTCTCCACTTAATGCAGCAGTGAGGGGGGACACTGGCGGCACGCAGCTGGATTTGGCCGAGGCAACGACCAACCAGCATTGCATTTATGCGTTGCCCGGCTCAAACTCAGGGTCTCTGCAGAGACAGGACACAATTGTCACAGCAGGGAAGTCAAAATTCTACACCGTGGCAACAGAAGAACAGTGTCCAATGGTCACAACGACGTCTTCGAATCAAGGAAACCAAATGATGCAATTAGGAGCAACAGAGGAATATTGAAATATAACAGGTTCAGTGCAATGCCACTGGAGTCGCTTCCTCAAGACGTGACTTTGATTCGCCGCACTCAGCTGAGCAGGAAAGACGATCAAATCGAATCCAGCGTTCTTCCTCGTCAAGGAGCAAAGAAGGCCGACGATTTAGAAGGAGCGCCAAGACGAGTGAATGCCGGACCAACGCGTTTGATTTCCAACCGACATACGGTTGTTGGGACTTATCTTGACGCCGTTTCAGATCCTCCTCCACTAAACAGGGCCACTCGATACGAGACAAATGTGCAGACCGATCCTCAGAAGAAATCTCACTCAAAAAGTTTTTCCGATGGCTCAAGTAATGCACCGAGTCTGGATGTTGGAGACTATTCACAGTGGCGTCTGTGTAAAGCTGGCGACTGCAGTTTCTATGGAACATATGAAACTGGTTTCCTCTGTTCTCAGTGTTTCAAAAGCGGAAAGAAGCCACGCCTTTGCCACGTTGCTAACTGTCAGAATGAAGGCGATCCAACTCAGGACAACCTCTGCAAACGCTGTTTCCAGCAGAAAACCTATAGTTTCCAGGTTCAGTATCCAATGGCTCAGACAAAATTTTAACTCAAGAATATAAAGATCAGTCATTTCCTTTCTGCCAGTGATTGTCAGAGATTTCCATTTATAATGATACAGTGCTACAGAATGATTATTCCAATATTGAGAAGATCAGTAGTAGTCGTTTGAAGTGCCTTCATGAGTGGCTCTCCAACTTCTTTGTTGAACTTTAACTTTTGGCCAAGTTTTTGGTGCAAATTTTCATATTCTGTTTTATGAGATGATCTTTAAAAGGATGTTTTGATTCTGCAGCATGAATCTTGTTTGCTGGAGCGATGAAAAGAAAGTAGAATTGGTTCCAATGTTAAATACTCACTTAAGATTTGGCCTTAACTGCAGTTTGTGTGATGTTAGCCTCAGTAACCATAGATATGGCAGTGCTCCATTTTCAGGGGATATGGTTTCAAGGCAACGCAATGGTCGACCGCTGCATTCACAAACAGAAATATTATTTTAATGCATAGAAAAGTTATTGTTTATGGTTTAGAAAAAACCCATAGAAGTTAATCATTTGCACAACTGACTGCAGCTGATGTGATAAATTATTGAATTTTGTGCCATATTGTGAAACTGATCATTATGGATTTACAGTTTGGTTTATGGGATATTTTCTGTTATTTAAAAAAATTCATTTGAGTGGTTTAGTAAGTGTGTCAGTTGATTTGATGAAACTGAATCTGTTGGTATGTGCTGTTACTTGCATAAGTAATTTGCAAACGGTTTCTGCTTTGATTTAACTAGTCAGGACTATCTTCTGATTAAGAACTAATGTTGCAAGATTGAGAAAGGCATTTAGCCAGAGTGTCTAGAATGCAGAACTCTGCTTTGTTGTCTACCTTATTTTGCTCTTTTTGGATTGTGTTATTGTTCTTTGGCTCACCAAAGACAAACAAAAAGTAAGAAACTGCACAGTGATCCTGTGGAATCGCTTTGCTGGTGACAATTTTCTTCTTTGAACCAGATACATTTGATTATCAGTTAAGTTAACTCCTCTTAAGTTTTGCTTTCTGTGATTGAATTTCAGTTTATTGACTCATTTTCAAACATATGACTTGATCTTACGTTGTAATGGTTTTCTATTTGAATGATATATTTTGCACGTAATTCATTTATGTAAATTATATGATTGCCTTATGATTTGTATGTTTTTGTTTGTGAGTTTCTTTGTGTCATTTAATTGATCAGTTGAAGAAGACTTTGGCATTTGGTGTGTTTGTCATTTTCTTTGGTGATTGTACTTTTGGTTTTTGCTTTTGAATCAATTTTGTTGGGCTTAGGAGACGTTGCAATTGAAATGGGATGAAGACAATTGCACTGTACATTGATTATGTTTATATATAGGGTTTTATTCTTCCTAGGTGATTTCCTGTCAAGATTCCAGTGTAAGTGAGAATGTTGACATCATGTATTGCTGAAGCCGTGAATTGCAATTCTCATTACAATTTTCAAATCCAGATTGAATGTTATCAAGTGAAATGTAGCATGATTTTTATAAGTGCTTTTTTCTGTTTTGGTGTTGCTTTTGAGATATTCTGAAATTCAGTTCTGCTTCTTCTGATATTTCTATATATTTGAATGCTTTCTACAGAATAACTGATCTCGTCAAGAGAATTTTTACCAATTGTCGCTAGAGATTTTGTTTTTGTGATTCCCCATGGTTGAGATAGTTGTTAAATTTTATAAATAATAGCCGTTACTGTATAATATTGATTTGCAAATATTATTGATGCTTTCTGTAATAATGATTAATGACTTCCAGTTTGTTGCTCATCGCATTATATGGGCTTTAAATATATTTAGGCATATAACTGATCTTGGTGTAAAATGCATAGGAGAGGCTTAGACTGGTGTTAAGGATATACACAGTACAAAAAAATGCAATTCATGTATTATTTGTAACATATTATCAAGACCAGACTGTGAGCACTGCTGACTTCTGTTATTTCAAAGAGCAAATATCAAGTGTTCATTAGCATTCTTGTTAACTGGTTAAATGTTACAACATTTGATGCAGGTCTAGAAGCACTGAAAGCAAAGTACACGTATTTTATTTCAGTGAGTACAGTCATATAAGAGACAAGAACAGACGGCTGAAAAGATGCAATTTGTTAATTTTGGTTATCAATGGTGTAGCCAGGATATGTCTCGATGATCAAAAAAGGTCGTCATCTCAAATGCTTTAAAGTCTGGCACGTTTTCTTTTATCAAAATCCTGGCCCCTACCTTCTCCAACTACTACTCACCAGTTATGGACGAATCTCATGACCGGTCCCGATCCAAATGGGGGGCCGGGCCCCTCTCGTGGCTATGCCAATGTTGGTTATTGACTTGATTTATTTAAAGTTTGTCAATAAGAGAAATAGTTAATTTGTGTGTAAACTAAATTTCTATTTGTAAAAAAATCAAAGAATTGTAGAAGAGTTTCTAAATGAACTCCATTTAGTGATTACACAACCAACACTAAATCAATTCAAGCAAATTGTGAGCGTAAGCAAAAATAACCAAACTAATTACATTTGAAAGACAAAACTCAAAGTGTGAGTAACAAGTGAAGAATTGCAAATTCAAATACATTTAATAATAAATAAATTTTAAAAACCACATCAATTGGCAAAATCTTCAAAAATCAAATGAAGAGATGAATGATTTCTTAAACTCTTCTAATCTTCAAACAATTGCATCAAGAAAATTCTCCCAGGCATATGCTACAGCTGGCTCTGGCAACAAAATATTACATTCTGGTTAAATTTGGAAAATTCACAGTTGTACCATTAATAAGCTAATTCTACATCAAAATAAGAATTTCAAGTCAATTTCAAGCAGATATTTAAAAGTCACGACTAAATAAGCAATCAACCAAACTGCTAAAACCCTTTGGGTAACAGACAAGTTAAAAAGTAACGTAGTCTGATCGAGTGATGTTGGCTTCACTAGGACATCACTACTTTTCCTGAATCGACCTTTCCTTGGTATTGCATCTTCCCATGAGTGAATGGTATATACTTGTACTTGATCATATGCTAAACAAAGCAGAAATGTGCAAATGTGTTTACTTGAAAGAAAAAACACGAGAAAGTAAGTCAACCAGACTATAGCCATATCCTCACACGACTTTCGCGTTGATGTGGAACAGAATGATTCAATCATTCAATCAATGTTAAAATAACTCGAGAAATAATTTCCGATAGAGATGACATATTTATGCACAAACCCTAATCTGTTTCTTCATCGTGACAGCAAACAGGATGAGAAAATACATCACAAGAATCGGCCAAAAGACAGGGATGTTGAAGAAATCAAAAAACGTGCAGAAATGGCCAATGAGGATTGCTTTCAATGTACTGTACCTACAAACAAATTCATCTCCTAAAATATACGACTCAATGACGACATTTTACAAACATACACAAACAAATATATAATTATTTTTCATTTTCACTTCTTACTTTTCAATTTATAGATATCTACCTGTGCAAATATTTACATAACTGCATCATGTAAACAAATGATGTTCCAAACAATAGTACAGCAAGACAGAACAGATGCAAACAGATATTCAAAAGAAGTCCTGACCAGAACTTAAGCTCTGGAAGTTGTCTCATGAATGGACGAAACTCCTCGTTTGCTTTCGTCGGCAGCGAGAGACCGTCCTCTGTCAAACGATCAAAACAGGCGTCAACTTAGAAAAGCAATGCAAGCATGCACCAGCAAACATTAAGCAGCCCATGTTGGAAGATCTCTGTAGGAGAAAGACTGCCTAATCTTACTTTAACGGTTGAGATAAGAGTACATCTGGTGCTGTCAAAGTCAGCCATTAGACACTAAGGAGGAATCAATACATCACAAGCCAGCCAAGAGTTCCATGAAAAGAACAATGACAGGATTAGCCTTAAGCTTAAAGTACACATCAGTCCTTATTTACAAACTTCTTTATAAAGCTCATCATAAATTAACAGCAGTGTCAGAAGCAGCGTTTAGACAAATCTGCAGGAACTGACCATGTTCAGTGCGTAACAGGAAAGAGGTTTTGACATAAAAGCAATCTGTCAACAAAGAGCAAATATAAAGTCTAAACAGAAAAGCACCTTCATAGTCCTGCATTGCAGGATCAATCTTTGGCGTGAGAAAGGCAATGAACTGGTTCAGCATAAAAATACCAATGGCATACGTTATGATGTACCAGCCCTATAATTCATAAAACAAACAAACACACATCACGGGTTTAAACTAAGACGAGCCTTGAAAGCATTCTTTGTTAAAAATCTTTTCTCAAATTGTACACAAACAAAAACAAGAAGCTTTAAGTCAACCATTTCACAAAATTTAAAAATAAAAATTTTTCAAAGACAAAATGACAGAACAAGAATAATATTGAAATTTAAAAATGTTCACTAAATGCTCAACACACACGAAGAAAGACGAGTACTCGGACGAGAAAAAGTGAGAAAAGAAGAAGCCAAACGACCCATCGAAGTAGAGTATGTGGTGTTGCTCGGTCTAAATAGTACTGTTGCTTCTAAAGAACAAGATAATAAACTTCTTTTCTCAAAGACAATTTCAATCAAATTAGTCAATAGCAACATATAGTCAAAGCTGTACCTCTCCTCTCAGTTTCACAGCATCTGCCATCCCTCGTTAACTTTTATTACTGCCAATGCTATGACAAGTCATTGAGTAGAGCATAAATTGGGTCTGGCAGCATATGGGAGATCGAGCTCTGCCAAAGCACAGTCATTGAATCAACAGAGTGAATGCAAAGGTACTGGAAAATATGATAATCAATTATATCACCACCAAGAGTTTAGTACTGCTCAAGAAATAACAAAATGATGCTTACTATGCAATAACTTCTGTAAACTCGAACCAAAAAGCTACTCTGAGTTGACGTATTCGATGAATTCTCTGTATTCATGTCTGTGAATAAACAAAACACCAACAGCTGATAGAAACAAAGTTTAAACAAACTGTGTTCTGGAAACAATTATGTATAAGGCAATTAGTGACTTATACATCCTGACAACCGCAAAAATTAAATATCCAATCAACTTCTCAGCCTCACTAATTCAAATTCCACAAAGTGAAGGCAGACTAAACATACGGAGTCAGCCACCAGACTAGTCAAATGCTCATCCATCAAAGTAATAACCAAGCAAGATACTACACAGTGTCACATAATGACCAGAACACTTTCATTAACTGCTAAAACCTGTTTACCAAACATAAAACACGACAGAAATCCCAAAGAATGACGTGTCAGAAATAATGTAACATCAAGGTATTTAGAAAGCATCAAAGTTAGGGCAGGGAGCAGCAGAGGGAGAGAGGAATGATCCATGATAAAGTGAGACGATGGCCTCGAGTTGAATGGGTTCGATGCCTTTATTAGATGTTAGAAAGTATAATATAAATAAATGCTTACCTTAAAATTGTCGAAACAGTATTTACAAAAACGATAACAAAATCAGCGGCAAATCAATTAAAAGTTTAAAGCAAACATAAGAAAATTCTGTGAGTTAAACGTTGAGTAAAGAACAGGAAGTGATCCATCACCATTGATATCCAAATGTGATAAACGCCGGGGTTGACCGTCGCTTTGTAAGTAAGTAAGTAAGTAAGTAAAATCTCGTTAATTTCTAAAGCGCTTCCAAAAGATGCACCGAAGTAGCTCCTTATTCCTATGCGCTCAATCTCAAATGAAGTAGCTATAGCCAAAGGTGGGTCATTCATGCCGGGTCATTTAATCAAAAGGGCGAGTGGGCATGTATGTTTTATATGTTTTTGTATGTTGTATGTTGAAGCCAGCTATGGACGCCATATATTTTTATTTTTAACGCGCAACATTGCGCTGATCTCCGTGTACTAGCTAACTAACCAGAGGCGTAAACCTGGCGTCAACATAGGGGGATAAGAATAATTTTTTAAAAGTTGACCCCCATTTAATTTTCTTTTGTCTTTTGTCTTGATTTGAGACAGCGCGATCGACAAGGCTGCTCTCCCGCGGCCACCTTTGGGCCCCGGCTCACGGAGTCACGGGTTGAGAACTTTAAACTTAAACTTAGCATGATTTAAAGTGGCTTAGAAGGCATTATTGCCTGTGTGAAAGCCACTAGGGGCACTAATTAAGCCACTAACGGGGCTTGAACCCGCTCCGTCAGCCTGACCCACTCTGCCATCTTCCGCCCCCAAACTGAACTGAACTGATCTGAACTGCTGAGCTATGCAATGAGCCCGCAACGCCATTTGGACTTGAATTCATTTAGTTTCAGGCTTGAGCTCCCCGCCCATGCCTAGCTACGCCACTGCTTCACAGTTTAACGCTGCTACCAATTTATCAACACCCAAGCCGCAAAGAGATGAACGCATTGGTTTGCCGCCGGCACCACGACTCGATCCCAGGATGGTCACCCATCCAAGTACAATTCGGGCTCAACATTGCTTTACTAAGGTGTTGTGACGGGAACCGGTCGCAAAGCGCCAAATATGCCATCTGGTCTCCAAGGACCTTCTTTCAAATATAAATAAATGCTCGAACTTATGTCCTGTTGTGATAAGACATCGTATAGGCCTACTCTATTTCTTGGACATCTTGTCGATATATGTACCATTTTACAGCGATCATTGGCTGATGTCCGCTTCATCCAGGTCTAAAATTGAAGCAATGTATTTAGGCTAAGTCTCGATTTCGTAATCACAGTTTCGCTTTCTTTTTGAATTTAGCAAAGCAATAACAGATATTATGATTGAATTTTATTTGGCCTATTTTACACATTACACTGTACTTATTGCCAAGTAAGACTACTCGAAAAATTATTCTGGTTCGATAAGTGCTTACAAAGCACAATCATGCTCTCGATCGCGCAGTTTAACAGTCGTATAGGCCAGAGGCGCCCACAGATAGGGTGAAAGGAAGAAAATGCTTCCTAAAAAACATGGGGAGGAAATCCTCCTGAGTTTTGGTTTCTCGTTAGAGTAGAACAGGGAAGGGGGAAGCTGCTTCCAGTAGCCAGTGGGGATGGGCGCCCCTGGTATAGGCCTAAATGCGTTCATGTATTACAACAGTGTCGATTCCTTTGACGAATCGATATCAAATCCAATTGATTAAAGAATGAAACGAAAAACGAGTAGAAAATTTGACAGCTCTTTCTAATCATGGATGTTAGATTGTTAGTTATGTTTGTAATGTCCTCTCTGCCGTCGTCGTCGTCGTTGTTGTATTTTGAATTCTCCTTTTCTAGTAGCAGGCTAGTTCGGCGAATGTTCCGTCGAGTTCCTCGCTGATTCCTTTGTATTTTTCTTTTTCGGAGAGGAGTTCATCTGTTGAAGAGAAACTGACTTAGTTTAAGTCTGTCGTTCACTGGATTCTTATTAATTAATGCGCAGGAGACAGTGGAGACTGAACGCAGAGAAATTCCACAAATCGTGAAAAGAGAAAAGCCGCAAGTGAGCGACAATAGAAAGCCGCCGCCGTCGACATACCTTCCAGTCTATCGACTTCCTTCTGCAACTTGATCACCGTTCTTTCTGCTTCCGTTGCGCGATTTTCCGTCTAGGAAATAGAAAAGAACGACTGTATTATGGGGTCTAATAGAATTGGCGCATCACAATAATTTGTCGTACTTTTAGAAATAAGTGAGTTTACTCTGTGAACTTTTTGATGCATTGGCGTAGCCAGAGGTCCGCTGGCTGGGCCCTTCCTTTTCGGGCTCCGGTCAGTCGTGCGATTTGTGCCAAACCAATGAGGATTTTTTCGTGCGTGTGTGTGTGTGTGTGTGTGTGAAGGATAGGGTGATGACTGATTGTCAACATAATCTATAACTTATACGTAAGCTTATTTGTTATTACGGCTTTTGAGTTTTGGCCACTTGGTAATAAATCATAATTGGTCTTTAAATGTGCACCAGAGTTCAACATTTCTGTCACTGGGTCTCCGCCCCAGATACTGTTTGTGAATAAGACGTCTGTTGCCCCCAAATTTCTCAACCTCCTTTGGCGGTCACCCTGGACTCACCCAGCCCAAAATCAAAAAATATACGAGACCACCGTCCGAGGGCGGGTCTCGATCAGTGTGAGCTCTGAAGCCGAGGAAATTCCCGACAGATAGAGGCTTATTTTCCTTAAATTTTCGGCCTACCCCCTCCCCCGCATTGCACTGGCCCCATTGCATGACGAATGGTTCTCAGGTGCAACTTACGTCCTTGAGGCGCTGAGTTAGATCCCGAATCGTCTCTTCGTAGCTGTCTTCTCTTTGAAGAGCCTGGCGTCAAACAAAGCACCGCTTATGCTATGTATGGATTTATTCATTCATTGACCCCCCCTTCTATGCATTGAATTTTAGCCAAATACATTGTCATCCTTAGCCAGTTGGCTTTTGCCAACCTCTTGTTCAGACTGTTCGAGAGACTTCATGTTGTTTCCGACGCACTTGAGTTCCTCTTCAAGTTCCAAGATTTTCCTGAACAAAACATTCATTCAGAGGTTTTAAGTTCCTCCTTTCTTCACTGACCGTGTTTTTTACAGAATTTTGATAGATTGCCATTGGTAAATGAAGAATTTAAGAAGCAAGAAGACTGCAGAATTTACTAATAGACCATACATGTCTCAAGAGGTTAACGCAAACACAAATGCATATAGGCCTATCTATGCACGCAAATCATACTGTAGAACTTCGTTATAACGGGAACGGTTATAGCGCACACTCGATTATAAAGTACCGCAATGTACGGACGTGTGATCAGCTACCGTTTTGAATGGTATTGGATATAACGCGCTTCAAATATAACGTAGGCCTACTACATTTTACAAACCAGGTAAGTACGTGTTATAACGAAGTCCAGCTATATATATATATATATATATATATATATATATATATATATATATTATATATAGTAAGCTGGCTTCAAGTGGGATGGTGTTAATTTGAGTAATAAATCACAACAGATTAGAGTAAATTTTACGATTCCGAGGATTCCAAACGACTTTCGAAGCTCTCGAGGGTCACTTCTGCAATCGCCAACTTCCTCGCCGCCTACACAGGAACAGAGAACAAGAACAACGCATTTGAGGACGAATACTTAACCCTCGTAGGATGTAAGGGGGTAAAATCGTTGCGCATCTTTTTTACCTTTGCACTTTAGGCAAAATGCTTTTATGACTTTTCCTAAATATGTGTTCACTACACAACGGTCATATCATATACTACCGTACCCACGGGTAGGATAGGGTACACATTTTCGGGTACGGGTATAGCGCTACGGGTACGGGTATACCCGGTATACCCGTTTTTACCCCCAAAATTATATTTTCATTTCTCACTACCAGTGGCGGCTCCACCGGGGGGCCAGGGGGGCCCGTGCCCCCCCTATTGAGAGCCTGGCCCCCCCAGTGGCCCCCCCAGTTGGGACCCTATACTTAATGCTATATACATCAAACAACAAATGGTTGGCCCCCATGATTAGAAGTTGCCCCCCACTTGCCAAATCCTAGAGCCGCCACTGCTCACTACTATAGCAAATTAGCAATGCAGTAATAGAAAAATAATATTGAGTAAAGTGTATTAGTGTAACCTGTATATCGCGTTCAGTTTGTCAGACAGCATGCATTTTACTTACTGGGAGCATAACCCTTTAAAAAAGTCAGGCACCTGATAGATATCCAAAAAGCGGGTCCAGATTTTTTGTAGGCATCGACTGGGCTTCAATCGGTGCAAATATGTAGCCGCACATCTCTACTATAGGCCTACTTTATATAGTTACTTCGTCGTATTTTCTGTCTGCGTCCTCCGAGATATATTTCGCCTCCTTCAGTTGAGTTTCAAGGAAGGTGATTCTTTCGTCATCTGCCAAACTACGACTCTCCAACGACTTACGATTCCTAAACACAGAACGGTTCAACAACAACAACAACAACAACGGGTTTTGCGTAAGGCGCGCTCACTCGACGACTGAAACTCCCTTCCGAACTGAGCAGTGAAAAGGCCGCTGTGTGTGTGTGTGTGTGTGTGTGTGTGTGTGTCTATAGTGCACCATCCAGCGATTGAGTGGACTGAACCAGGGATAGGTCCTTCGATCGGCGATCAATTGTCCCTTTGTATAAAAAATGCAGTCTGTTCAAAATTATCGGCACTTTATTCCAAAACAATTAATGCTCATAAAACTTATTATAAGAATATTAGATTAGGGGTGACGATGGGACTTCGGTTGAGGGTCAATCCCCCCCTTTAGACGGTTTAGTATAATCGATGAGGCGCTGTGGTCGAGCCCTGCTCGCACTCGGGGTGAGCGGGCGTGCCTCGCTGACGTACTTTTCGCTGTCTTCGGCGTGCTTCGACGCCTCTTCCAGTTTCTCCGATGCAGACTGAAGACGGGAAGACGTCTGCTCATAATCAACCTCCAACAGCTGAATCCTCCGAGTTAAACCCCCCACGTCTCCCTCTGCCTATACGCACATACACACTATATATATATATATATATATATATATATATATATATATATATATATATATATATATATATATATACTCCTAATCACAAGATAATGAAGCCGTGATGGCGACGACAACGAGACTGATAAACATCTAAAAGGCTCGAAAATTAAGATACAGCTGTAATATAAATAGGGTGGTCATGTTGATAGATCACCGAATGATGCCGTCACTACCCCCTCCCGTCCCGTGTCGTCTCCGTCACCACACCGTGCGTCACGAGGCAATGAATGACGAGGCTTCTTACGTTCCCCAGTTGCTTTTCGCTGCTTTCCAGCTTCGATGTTGCCTCTGCCAGTTGGTTCTGGGCTGTGTCGAGGTCTCCCTCCAGTTGTTGAATGCTCTTCTGCAGATTCTGTATCTCTTCCTCTTGCTAAAACAACAGACCTCCGGATGCAGACAGACAGACAGAGACAGGCATAAACAGACAGAGACAGACAAGGACAGAATTTTTTTGGCCAATGTTGCTCTCCGATCGTTCGTCTATCGTCTGCTTCGACGCAGCAATCGATGACGTCACATGCGATGACGTCACAGCCAACAGTGGCTCGTAAACGTTTTCTGTCGGCTTCAGCTAGACCTATCCGGGGGTCAGAGTTGAGAGGTCAGCGACGGTGCCAAATACCATCCCCAGTATACATGCGTAAGGAAACCCTCTCTCCCCTCCCTCTCGCTGCCCTCCACACCTAAGCACCGGAAATCACGACGCACAGCTGCTTAAGAGACCCGTCAATGAATTCTTCTTCCCACGTCAGTTACTGCCGCATCTGCTCACTTTCAGCTGCTCACTTTCAGCTGCTCACTTTCAGCTGCTCACTTTCAGCTGCTCACTTTCAGCTGCTCACTTTCAACTGCTCACTTTCAGCCGCTCACTTCCACCAGCCGATGAATGAAAGAGGCAAATGGACGAGAGATAATAATGTTAAAATGTGAAGTTAAGACATCAACATATTCCAACATTTAACAAATATTGCACTCAATTAGGTTCAAATAGACTGCAAGTGCATATGGATTCTCCATCGCTCTCTTTTTGAACTCGCCGTTCAATGCAATTCACACTTTGAGCATTAAGCTCAGTGGCGTAGCCAGGATTTACGGAAGGGGGTTTGGTTTTGACTTTGTGCATAACCAACTTTCGAATAACCTTGACAAGCAAAAAAAGGTCACCCTATGTATCCTTCCTATGTCTTTCCTTCTAAATTTTTTCCTTCCAGATGCTAACAAGCAAAAAAAGTCGTCACACCTATGGCGCTTGAAAAATTTTGGTCACCAGCCCCAAGGGGCGGTTTTGATCCTCAAAACCGCGTCGAAAATTAAAACTGCATGGAAACACATTTAAAAAAATTTGTGGGCGTCCAAGGGGGTTTTAACCCCCCAAACCCCTCCCCTTGGCTACGCCACTGATTAAGCTTATGCTAAGAACTGTGTTTCCTATGATCGGTTCTGAGAGCAACAAGAGAAATAAACAAAAAGGAATTGAGAAGCGACGGCTTTTGTAAGAATCCATTGATTTATTCCTTTATTTTCTCAAAAAATTCTCTACATCTAACGACCTTTTTCTCTTTTCGTTTTTTTTTTCTATTTAAAAACAGGCGATCATTTGAAATGGCGCTGAAGAAGTAGGCCTAAACCGTTGACCAAAACTAACAGCAGGTCTTCGTGTCAATTGGAAGAAAAACACTTTGTCGCATCGCGACTGTGCTTACCTTTTCGTTGACAGATTTCTGCTCTGTGACCTTCAGTTCCAGTTGGTCCGCTTTATCTAGCGCCTGATCTTTTTCCAATTTCATCGCCTGCATCTTCTTTTTGATGGCGTCCATCGTATTTGTCGCCATTTTGCCAAAATCACAAGTTTCAGGCGAAGGGCGAAAAACGCAAAGGAAAATGCTCTGGAAGCCAAAAGAACAGAGGCAGACGATTGAAGCTGGATTCAGACCAGCAGAGATGGAACGATTCCAGGTGAACGAGGAAGAGGAAGAGGAGGAGGAGGAGGATAAGTGAAGTTCCTCCTAACGGCTTCAGTTAATGCTAACGGACCACTTTGCAACAGCGTTAAGTAGATGTCACACTGGTCGAATAGCACGCGTTGCGTTCATCTTTGATAATTAATCATGAAATAATTCTGCGCTGTTGATTCAATCCACTCTGCCTTCCTTTCACTTAACAGAATCCGTTGGTGGTCTAGAGTGCAGTGCTTCTCAGACCCCTTTAGGCCTACCTCGCGGTCCACTTGAAGATCAAAAGATCTAAAATTTATCGCGGATCACCTGAAAATTGAGAAAATCATGACAAGCAAAAAGGTCGTCACCTTACTTAATTATGCGGTTTGCTCTTTTGAAAATGTACAGGCTATGTCTAATTTTTATTAACGTTTGTTCAGAATTTGCCGCGGACCACTAAACCCCTCTCGCGGACCACTTTTGGTCCGAGGACCACGGGTTGAGAACCACTGGTCTATAGTGATAATTGTTCCTTACTAACAACGTGTATGCAATCTCTTTTCCTTCTCAGTCGAAACAAGGTCGTTCTAAAGCACATTCACCGACGCCACATTCTACGGGACAGGTCTTGGATCTCCGGTGAAGTCACAAAACTAACTTCGGTCAAAGGACTGTAGGCGCCTACGCTTTGCTAATCTTGTCAACTGCTCGCGAAAATACAAAATCTGCGGCCATCAGAAAATTAGTCTATGTGGGAAAATCTGAAAATGAATTAGATGAAAAATCGATTAATGAGAGCTCAGAAGAATTGACGCTGGTTGCTTTTAAAGCAGCGGCCAATAAGTGCCACTCGTCGTGTGAGATCGGCTTAAGCCTTAAAACCGCGTGAGAATTAACTTTTATGCCTTTAAGCCGATGCCAAGTGTTGTATATATATATATATATATATATATATATATATATATATATATATATATATATATATGCATATAAACGTATATATGTATGTATCTATAAGCGTAGGCTGATGCCTAATAGTATCGCTTCGAAGCGAAGAATGCGCGTGAAGAGCGATGTCTGCTACTACTAATGACCATGGATTTTCGAGGCGCTGAGAGATGGGAAGGATGAGGGGTGGAGGGTGGTCGGCGGAGGAGGAGGAGGAGGGGGAGGAGTAAAGGCTTTGCAGGAATCTTCTGCTTATACGGCGACTGTGCTTCGCTATCTGGAAAAATAAACTCCAGAAATAGAATCGGTCTGAAAAGCGATGGGCAAGGAGCCGAGGAGGAGGAGCCGAGGAGGAGGAGGGGAGGAGGAGGAGGCGCTGTCTTCTAGAAGTGCTTCGATTCGGTTGAAGCGCTGATCTCCGTCCGCTCAGGTCATTCGTTCCTCTTTGGCTTTATCGTTTTTCTCCACGTGGCTCGGGGTTACCGCTGCTCGTCTGCGCGCTGCCTTCAACAATGGCGTCTACTTCCTCAAGTCTTCCTGGCAACGCCACTTCGACCCTAATTAGGCCCCCAAATTAAAACTTCTCTTTCCGCGAACATTTCCTCCGTAACCAGACACAGGGGATTTTACCCCCCCCCCCCCCCAAATCGCTTGCACCGACCGCCGAACCGAGGTTAAAGCTATTTGAACTTTGGTTTAAGCGCCTAAGAGTTAAGTCTTTACACGTTCACCACTCACAGAAGTGCTATATAAATACAATAGATTCTGCTTCTTTGCTTACTTGCTTATTCAACCATTTAATACTTAGGCCTACTTGTTTCTGACTACCAACGTCATCAATTGAAACTTTATTAAATGCCACATAACCGAGAAAAATTCACAAGTAGATGCTTATGATAAAATACGCAAAGAAGTCAACAAACGAAATGCTTAAGAAACAAACTAAGAAAGTCATTTCCAAAGTCAGATATTTGATGATAGAGAGATGAAACTGGCCGTCACTTAAAGCCTTCAGGTCACTTGTTAAAATGCCCACCACGTTTAAATTCGCACCGCGTTTAAATGCCCACCGCAGTGGCGTAGCCAAGGGGGCTTGGGGTTAAAACCCCCCTTGGCTGCCGAAAGCAAAATATTTTCAATGAGTTTTTATGCATTTTTTAGTTTTGACGCGACTTTCGGGGTCAAACCCACCTTGGCTAAAAATGTAACGGTTTAAGAGGCGATGACCTTTTTCTTTGCTTGTCAGGAAAAAGGAAAGACTAGAGAGGTGATGGCGCTTTTTGCTTGTAAAGATTTTTCCAAAATTGGTCACGATGAAAACCAAAAAGTAAATGAAATAACCTTAATTCAAACTTTAATAAATGCTATTAAATTTCTTTTTCCACACTTTTCAACAAATCTGCAAATCTTACATCAGTAACAATCAAAAATGTCGGAAATTTTCAATCTGCTTAACAACAGAGTTCTGCTTAAGAGGAAAGATATCGCAGCAAATGTCAGCTGCTTAGTTTTCAATATCTTCCAGAACGCTCCAAGCTCCTCGATCTGTGTCGCCGTGGTGATGACTTGCGCTTGTGGTCGCGCCTGCGGCCGTCTGGGGAACGCGACCGAGAGCTGAGATGACAAAAGAACAAAAAGAAAATTCTAAAGTCATTGTCATCATCATCATCATCATCATCATCATCATCATCATCATCATCATCATCAAGGGTTCAGCACACCTATTGACATCTGCTGCCATCTCCACAGTTGTTCCCATTCAAGTCTCTTAAGACAGCTTTACACCAATTACTCTATCAATAGATGGCCATTCTCAATGTGATCTTACTGTCTTGTTGGAGCCATTTATATATAATCCCTGAAATCTAAATCTTACGTCTTTCTGTCATAAGCCGTTTCATAATTATGTTGATAAAACAGCCAATTTCAAATGCGACCATACACACTTAGTCATTGATAACCATCTCCCAGATACATATTACAAAGCACATGTGCAGAATACTGGACAGACATCTTTAAAGTTTTACGTAATAAATAGAAAACTATTTTCACAAGTAAGAAATTACCCAAAGTATGGTCAAATATTCCCAATTGTTGAAAAATACAACTATGATCTCTATAGAGACGAAATATAAATAAGAAACTGGTTTCAGAATTAGTTTTGACAACTAATCAGTGCGTACACACAACGGTCAAACGTTAAAACAAACCGTTTTCCATGGCTCATGTGGCCGTAAAGTTTTCTTCTCAGCTCACGAGAAATTGGTTTCAAATGCATGAAGTTGCAAAATCCAGCCCTGGTACACTCCCTATAAGACAATCAACAAAAGAAACACAGCACATTTACCACAGATCAAATACATGAATGACGATCGTCAAAAGTCAGTAACAATTCTTCACTAACCAAATGGATAATCGAATAAGTTAACCCTGTTAAAAAAGCTCTACAAGAATTCAAAATGTCTATGATTTTCTGTGCAGTCACATGACCTGGTCGATGTCCCATGAAAATACTAAATGCCAGCAGCCAAACCAAGGAATACAGAACACTTTAAGGTAAACATCAAACATATCGGCCCAACTGGTAATCAGTTGAAGGTCTTACCCCATCTCATACTGGCGACAGCATGCCTCACGGAAGTCAGTGACGGGAGACAGTTCAGCGTAGATTGGACGCCCGTTGAACCAGCGATTGTTCAATTCGGCCACGGCCCTCTCCGCTGTTTCCTCATCACGGAACTAACACAAAATGAAAACAGGGAATAACTTTGTCATAAACATTTCCAGGAATAAATGCCAATATCTTCAAAGCACTGAGTGAAAATGATGTGCGTGAGAAGTCTGTTCACCTTCACATAAACATTTCCAACAAGATGATCTCCAAGGTTGTCACATATGTTCATCTCTTCAATTTCACCATACTGTCAACAAACAAAGCCACATGACAACATCACACGCATTGAACTGCTATTAAGCAAGTCCTTGATCACAAAAAGCAAATGTCACAAACAGTATAATTTACTGAATTACTAGATTTATTGAGTTGAGATTTTTGAAGCAAATTAATCAAAGACTGAAAAGTGAAATTAATGTTCTGTACTCTCTGACCCTATCTTGAAGCTCAATAAAGACTTCCTCAAAGAATTCATCAAAGTGTTCCTGTGCCTCCACATCAGTCATACTTGCTGGAACTGTGACAAAGATTCACACAGTCACCATACTAAATGTGAAATATTCAAGCATCGTTATTTTCAGCAGAAACCAAAAGCAAATCCTGGCCAAGCACAAGAAAAATGCAGGAAATACAAGAGAACAAATTTTAGCAACATGAATGCTGCAGCATGCCAGTAATTGGTCACGCAAGCTAATTTTTAGCACAATTCATCAATATTTTAGAAATGAAAAGAATTCAAATATAACTGTTAAAAATACTAGCATGACAAATACAACAGCCAAACAATTAAAACTCTGCATTTCATGCAAAATTGAAAAGAAAGATTCTCTATCATCATTCACTCAAATAACCATTCATCAGGCAAGAATGAATGCAACAGATCCATACAAAATCTCACCCCACAGAATGATGTCAACTGCTACTGCTCAAAAACAATAAAGTCTGCCCTAAGTCAACCATCTTGACTGCTACCAAGAGCATAACCATAATGGTAAGCAGGTAGTAACCAACTAACTGATGACAATTTTTAAAAACTAACTGTGTGAACCATCCGCGGTGATCGGTACATTCTGCGGATTCAAATATAGATTCTGTAGGAGAATGGTCTGGCTGAAGGTAGGCTTATTGTGAAGACGAGAACACTTTTCGCCGTGACGACAAGCGCCGATCTTGAAGTAGAATGAACAGTTTACTCTGAAACACAGTAACTCACGTCAGCGCCTGATTAGAAGAAGTTGATTGATAACTATGTAATGTTTTCGCGCAGTCCGCTACCGGAAAAGTTAGCGCATAATAATAATAATAATAATAATAAATAATAATAGAAATAATAGAAATAATAATAATAATAATAATAATAATAATAATAATAATAATAATAATAATAATTCACAGGCAGTTTATTTGCCGACATATTTACAGTTTTAAAATAAGCAAATCATATAGACGTTTAAAGACTAACTTGTCTTTCTCAGTTCCGAATATAGCTGCCAGATATTCGGCCATTTCAATTCCTTAAATACGTGATATGATAGTTTTAAATCTTTTTTCCCAATATTTTTTCATAAAAACGGAAATCTGAATTCTCGCCACTCAACTTCCGCTTCTGGTTAACCACTTGAATTTTGTATAAACTATGTGATTTTAAAGTGGTTTAGGAACTTTAGGAGGCTAAATTAGCTTGTATGAAAACCACTGTAAAAGACGGATAAAACTGGAAGATTAAAAAAGAACACATGCTGTTAATGCTAAAACTATGAAGTGTAACTGAATATCCCGGTAGGCTATCGCGGACCCCCTTCGGTCCTCGGACTACAGTTGCATAACGAAGCCACAAAACAGAAATAAAAAAATTGCACCGTAATTTGCATTACTTAATTAATCAATTGATTATGCTTACATCCTTTCACTTCATTATGAATAGCTTACCATTGTTTTATCTCAGTGCAAATATTTCAAGAAATTATGTTGCGTAAAGCGTTTGACGAGTCCAAAATCTCTTTAATAAGATGTGACTTTGGCAATGTTGACAACCAGCAAACAGTGACTGTTTTCTTAAATATTCTGATGACAAAGATATTATTGCAGATTAGAATGTCGCCATGCCAGTCCAATTTACATATATGTTGCCTTCTATCTTAAATGCCACCGTCAAAACAGATACACGAATGCCAATCAGTTACTACAAAAATAGATTTTCTATGGAATAGAGTAATCTAAAACATGTTGAAAATGATTGGCATATTCTTTAGGTAGATAAATAAAGATGAGGTGAGAATTTTCATCTTAAATCAATGAATGTCCAATTACGACAGTCTAAATCTGTTCAAATTTTGAATGGGAGAGTATTCTAACTTTTAAAAGACAGTATATTTTGCAGACAAGAAAGATGACTTTTTGCAATCACTCATAAACAACCAATAACAACAACATAAAGAAAAAGATAAAAATTCTTTTACTCTTGTCCTGAAAATACACATCAGCAATAAAAACCATTATTACCTAAATGTCTTTTTGTGGAATGATGCTTCCACCATGAGATGTAAAAACAAGAAGAATGTCAGACAGCAATCAGATCCACACAGATTATGTTTCCATAAGAACTTAAAACCAGAAAGTGCACAATACAAGTGCAGAAAAACCACAACCAATTACCATGTAAAGATTGTGGTCATGTCCTATTTACAAATGACAGGTTAATCAGTATTTTTAAAGTGTAAACTCATCTTTCTAGAACAAAAATATATTAAGTTACCATCAAGTACAAATCATAAGGTATAAATGAGTAAATCAAAACATTTGAAAGAAAACAAATAAGTAGTATTAACACATTTTCAAAACTGCCATCAGCTGTCTTTGTTCTGATGGCAAAATGTTTGCATTAGAAAGAAATGTATACAAAGCAGTCTTATACCAAGCATGAAATGGATGAAGGCTTTATTCTCTACACAAAACTGGAATCTAATCACCAGCACCTCTTGAGAAATGAACCGAATGCCAAAACAGACAAAAACATCAATTAAATGCAATCAAAAATAATATTAAAATTCAAAGCTGCAAAGACCAAAATCAACACAGATATTCAAAGACATTCAAAATTATATCAATAATAAAAATAAAGATAGTGCCTCTGCCTCACACAGTGACTAGTCACACAAGACTGTCACCTGACTCCTGGAATCAAAGAGGTATTTTCTCTTGTGAGACTGGCAGCTGTACTCCTGCGACGCCAGTGCCATATCTGGCGATCAATTCCAGTGCACGGTTCCATCTCAAGCTTCGTTCCGTCGTCAGAACTCTGAAGACATAGATTTGTGTTTCTGTGACGAATTGTGTTGTCCTAAAAGCACATGAGAAATATTAATATCAAAATTAGAATAAGAGTCAACAAAATATTAGACAACATTTGTAATAACCAAAACATTAATAATACATTTGAAACAAAGGATTTTGCTGGGCATTTTGAATCAAAGTCTTGCAAATATTCTTGATCAAAGTAAAATTATTTTTTCAAGAGAATAGCAGCATTCATTTATTTCTCAGACTTGCTTATCATTGCAACAATATGATGTAATTTGGGAGTTCTGTGACTAAAGAGAAATGAGCAAATCCACCGACCAGTCCACAAATCCACTCCTGATTTCCCTTCATCCCATGACACGGAAAGATCTTAACGAACTCTCCAGCAAAGTCAATGCAACCGTCATCTCGTCGAATTTCTCTGTCTTTTCAACTCAAAACAACAAAACTACAGCATACTATAATTATATAGAAACACACACACACACACGACATCTCATACTATAGATGCAGATTCTAGAGAAGAAGAAGAAGAAGAAGGTGAAGTTAGAAGAAAGGAGGAGGAGGACAGGAGGAGGAGCACAAGCAGAAGAAGATTCTGAACAAGAAGAAGAAGAAGAAGAAGAAGGAAGAAGAAGAAGAAGAAGAAGAAGAAAGAAGAAGAAGAAGAAGAAGAAGAAGAAGAAGGAGTCCTTCTAACCTCTTGTTCATGTTGTCAACTGACCTGGTTGCCGCCCTGGCTGTGACACGGCCACAACTGGACTGATTTGTTCCTGGCATTCTTGTCAACTGCACTGTCAATGCACATCGGCTGTTGATTTCCACCGACAATGCCCGGTGCTTTGTTACGAATCTATTCACAGAACGTGAGTTTCCATCAAAATTAAAAACACAGAAGTCAATTGAGTAGAAAAGATACACATCTGTCTATATCATTAAAGTATCACTGGAATTGCTCTTCTGTAATTGTAGCCAAATGAGTGCATTTAAGATTCTAAGGAACATTTCACTCAAGCTCTCTCTCTCTCTCTCTCTCTCTCTCTCTCTCTCTCTCTCTCTCTCTCTCTCTCTCTCTCTCTCTCTCTCTCTCTCTCTCTCTCTCTCTCTCTCTCTCTCTCTCTCTCTCTCTCTCTCTCTCTCTTGTCAGTTTAACTGTAAACTGCCTCTGACAGAAATTGATGTTAAAGTGAAATTTGAAACCACAAACAGCTCAATAAATCAGAAGATAAGGCTAAGGCAAAAACACTTCAAATTCAGCAAAAATTTAAAAAATCACAGGGAAACAGATGCAGCAGAATATACCTCTCCTGAGGCTAAGGCTTCACTTGGTATAAAAAGCTCTGGATAGACATTTTTCAAATACCAGTCAAACGACTTGCACTGAAGTTTTTCCCGAAGCTCCTTTCGTGATGTGATGTCTCCATACTCTCCCTAAAGTCACACAAATGCAAAGGTGAATTCAGAGTGGAGATATTTTCAAAACTGCAAACTCATAGAAGATTACTTACAAAAATTCAAAGATATGACAATCACTACTAAATTAACTAACATCAAGTAATATTGAGTGCAAAAGAAGTTCAAGCAAAGGACAGCATCCACTTAGAGCAACAACAAAAACCACAGAGATTCAATGAATTAGAACGAATATAAATCAATGCCGCATAATAGCAACAGTCATGTTGGAAGCAGCAAAGAGATTACTCAATTTTGAATGATAAAACCAAATGAAAAAACTCCAAAAAATAGTAACTAAGAAGAGAATAGAGTGGCATCTCAACTGACGATGGTCGTACCAAATTGAAATTAAATCGCTCGTAATAGTATTTCTTATATTCGTCCATCCAGACTTCAGCGAGACGAATCGAGTTTTTCTTGAGGACGTTCGTACCTGAACGCCATGCGTAGGGACTTCTGTGACGGAAAATGTGTCCGACGTGAGAACACAAGACCTGTTCCAGCACTCCACCACACATCCAGATCTAAAGCAGGCAAACAAACATATTAATTATTACAGGAAAAAGGAAATGATAAGAACAGTCGCTTCCAATTGTCGCTTGGAAGAACATATCAACATGTTCAATTTTAGACTTGAGATGCAAAATCTTTGGATAAGTGAAAATGATTTCAAATTTCAATGGGCAGAGACTAAAACGCTTAGACGATATAAACAGTGGAATCATCAAGTGATGAATAGTTGTGAATTATTACAAAAACAAATCAGTGGACACAGTCACAAGCATAAGCCAGATTCCTTATAAATGCATTATATAGTAATATTTCCTTATTACTGAAACAAAAAAGCTTTAATATAATTTTTAAAAAGCAGAGAACTATGCATCACAGACTGTGAAATTAGCACATATATGCTGCTGCTTCGTATGAAGTATAGAAATTACCCTGTCATGTACCCACCTTCACTGAGCATGCAGGTATTAACTGTCAAGGACCAACCTTTACATTATAAATAAACAGCAACATTCCTTAACAAACCATTCAACAAACCATTACATTCCTTCAAAGAGCCTAAACTACCACATAATTAACAAGACAAAACATGAAGAGGGATACTGCTAGGCCACTTAAAACTCAGTACTTAATATCAACTGTAGGGCTGCAAAAGGAGTCAACTTACCTTAAATGATAGCTCCAGATTTTCACCGCCCCAAATGTCCATTCCAGGATCATAAGCACCAAGATATTCAAAGTATTCACGATTGATTCCAAACAAACCACCAGCCATTGTGGGACTCCTACACAAGTATAAACATTAAAGCAACAGCCATACTACAGGGTGGACCAATAAACCTGATACCACTCGGTTTCATTGTAAATATTTTCATAACCTTTATTTGGTCATAATGCATGAAATCTGATTCTGCAGTACTACATCCTGGATGCAGTCATTGAAGCTTTTCTTTCAAATACCAAATTGCAGTGGCGCCATCTAGCAAAAAGACATGGCATGACTCGTTCACCAAATATATGACTTACTATGTTTGATTGCCAAAATTATTAATTGAAGTTTTTTAATATAGTGTCGAAATAAAATTTATTCTTTACTATCTTCTGCTTTGATAGCATCACATTGATATCTTTATTTATTTAAAATTTGGATTTTGCAAAGTAAATTCTATAAATTCTTTAATGGGAAGGGCAAAATATCAAAAGACAATCATTTCCTAATAAAGGGATTACATCAGCAAGTTGACAGAGAAGCAGCAAGACAGCAACTGCTCACACTCTGTCCGGATGGGAACCAAAGGCAAACTGCATTACAGACTGACATTCCTTCCTCACCTTTGTACCAGTTACTACTTTTGACAATCAAACACAGAAGGTCATATTTTTTACGAATGCATCCTACTTTTCTACCCTGTTTTTTGCTAGGTGGTGCCACTGTACTCTTGAAATTGAAAGAAGAACTAAATGGCTGCATCTAGGATACAATACTGCAGAAGTACGCCAAACGTGCATACACTTTGAACCACGGGTTGTGAAGAAATTTACAGTGAAACAGGGCAGCACTGGTTTTATTGGTCCACCCTGTATACCAATGTCAAACCCAAACCCACATAAGCATACTTAAAGTCTTCTAAAAAAAATCCAACTCACAAGAAATATAAACAATTATCAAGATCAATTTAAATCCATATTTAAACTGTAATGAGAACAACTAAAAATACAAAAGGAAATAATTCAAAATAGAAATAATATTTCATATTTTTATAGCACCAGTCTAATACTCAAAGGTATCAATCAATGGTGCCACAAATCTATCTGGAAAATATCAGGCGAATTCCTAATACAGAGACAAGAACAGCAAGACAGGACATGGATGAAAAGCCAGCAAGAGGAGATTTTAAAGCTAGACTTGAAAGTATTCAGTTCAATGAAAGATCAAACAGGCAGAGATACACCAGGAAACAAATCAAAGGGGCTTGACATGGTCACGAGTGGAAGCATCGGTGATGTTTTACGGTCAGCAGAGCTCTCAATCCACAGAAGCTGCTTTCACACAATAGATTTGGCAATATCATTCTATGAAGAATTACAATAATCAAATCAAAAGGCAACAAACAAGATAGCTGCAAGAAGGATAAGGACAGATCTAGGTACAATTGAGAACTTACCAAACTGGATCAACCTCATTCATTCTTCGCTTCTTCTCTCTATCTGGAATAGGATGCCACTTGAACTGCAGATTCCAGTCAAATCCTCCAATGCTCATGTACTTGACACTACTCGGATGGTACTTCAGGGTTTGGTCATCCAATATATCTATGATCGGCACCACAACATTCGATCGATTCTGCGAAATGCGATCAAGAAGTGGCTCCAACCAACCTACAACAGTCAAGCAATTGATCAACTGATCTCAGAAAGTTTGTTATACCATCAAAACAAAGTCATTTAAGTGAATTTTAATGTACAAAGGACAAGGCAAATGATTGCAATTTCATCATTGATTTTTTTATGAAATGATTTGAAGTCTGACTGAATAGATCTCCTCTAAAGTAACCATTTTGTTACTGTGGCAACCATATCCCACATACGGGCACAGGTAAAGTTAAATCATCACCAAAATTCTGCACCATATGAAAGTGTAAACCATGCCACATTCTAGACTGCCATGCATTATTGATATTGTTGCCCATTTGGCCCAAAGGGTCTTCTAGCAAAAGGGTTAAAACTCAAAAGTAACAACTTCATTAGCCTTTGATTCCTTGCAAAGTAATCAAACACAGGTTTCAATGAGCAACCAGAAGCAAAGACCAGAACAGCCTTTACATTTTACAAGCAGAAAAAGATGAAGACACAAATTGGCTTAAGAAATTCTAGGACAAAGTCTCTGAAAATGTCAGCCTAAGATACTGCAAAAGCCAATCCAAAATAATGAAAACCTGTCCACTACCTTCAAAAGTGTAATATATAGCAAAGAAAAAGCTTGGTCTGCCTCAAAATCCAATCAATAAAACATCAAAACTATTTATCCTATATGCTCAGCTCCAACTGCTTGACTAAGCAAAAAGCAGGCAAATAGCCTAAAACAGGTAAAACATCAATGTATGAAGCTTTGAAAATCCAATACTTGCTCAGACTGTTGGACCTAGCTCACATCTAAATTCAATAAAATGAATAATAATTCAGCTAATGTTATGTGCACAGTATTGATGAAAACAAATGCAATTTGGGTGGCGTGAACAAACCTTTAGTACATTCGCAGTGTGAATCAAGAAAGATTAGGACCTCAGCAGTGGCAACCGATGCACCGAGCAGTCTGGCTCGAATGAGTCCATCGCGTTTCTTTGCGCGCACCACTCGAACTTTCTCCAACTTAGTAGCATATTCTTCCAAAGGCATCTTCAGATTAGCTACAGACAACAATCTATCATATTATCACGCAAAATACACTAATTGAGATAAATCAATGTCGCCAGGATGTCGTCGAGCTGGTCTGTGCTGTTCATGTGAACTTCTCCTTAAAAGCTGCAGACTGGTTCACATGAACCTTTGCATGCTAAAGTGATTATCAATAAATTTCTTTATCTAGGTGACAAAATCAATTCATTATTCATAAATTGGCGTAAAATATCATTCATCAAATGACCTTCATCAAGAATTCATCCTATAAGTGAGCCATTCAAAAACAGATTCAACAGCAGACAGAACTACAGAATGAAAACTGAAATAAATAGAATGATGTCAAAATCTCTCTCTCACTTTCATGTTTAAAACTATTGCAACATACAATGCAAAAGTTAACCCAAACTGAGAGAAGTACGTTACCGATGTCAGAAAAGTCATCGACCAGTATGACCTCCTTAATGAGATGAGGAGGAGAGCGGTCGAGAACACTGTGAACGGTTCTCAAGAGAACCGTCCATGCTTCGTTGTGGAATATGATAATGACGCTGGCCGAAGGCAAGTTTTCGCGATATATTCTCGTTTTGCATCTGAAGAACAAGAATTCTATCAGAGTATCTTTTCAATTCAAAGCCTAGAGTGAAACTCAATCATTATCATTCTTCTAATTGCCCAACAACCATTAATTAGGGCCTATCAATACCAGACATCTAACACCAGTTCTTCTGCTGGTTTATATCGTGGCAAATGGATTTGTAATTTCCTGAAACATAAATATGACCAAGAGCAAAAACTCATCACAAACAAACTTATTTCTGGTTAAAAAAATAAACATAACAGAAGACTTAATGCTAAAATGACACCCTTAGCATTAGCAGAAAAATAAGAGGGGAAAAGGAAACGATAAAAGACACCAACTCTGCATCGCGGGCGTCCAGGAGCGCTCGGTGGAGAGACATCCGATCACTTATGTACTGATTAAATGCGTTGCGCTGCCATCCATCATCAAACTCTTTACGCTCTTTTGCCGAGAGACTCTCTTTGACAATTTTGACTTCCACCCCAAATTCACCTTCAAGTTAAACCAGTTAAGTTTCCCTTTCAATACAGAATAATGCAAAATAATAACAACTCAAAGAACACAATATTTCCAGTTTGTTCTCCAGATCATTTAAAAACAATACCTCAGCCCTCTAGACCCTGCTCACGACACTTCAAGAGTTTAACCCCTTAACTGTGTATTTAACTGTAACTCAATTAAAAATGGACGGATATATCCGGGATCCCCAGTTAAGGGGTTAATAGCGAAGCGAGATGTTCTTTACCAGTTCCATTCAGCGTTCCCGGAGTCTCTCTTTCCAGATTCCACTTTGGAATGAGAAGTCCTTTTTCAATGAGACGTCGTGTCACGTTGTCGACTGAGGACAAATCAACGCCGTTGACGACTGGCGCAGGCGTGCTTCTTACTGCAGAATCCATCTGAATATTTACAAATGGTGGAACATCTCGATCATGAATCCTCTCTTTCTGTCGATTCTCCAACTGCATTTCGTCTTCTTGCTGCTCTTCATTCTGGCGTCTTACTTCTTCTTCTTTGCCCTTTATCACTGCCACTTCATATCGTAGTCCATGGGCATCAGGTCTGCTGCTGAGATCGACAGCTTGGAGGTTATGTTGCCAGTTGGTGTGCTGGGATTGTACATGGCCATCTCTGCCATACCCATTCTCGCGTAGAATGTCATCAGTGCCAATGAAAAGTACGAAGCTGAGCCAAAGAAGAACAGCTGAGATCACCAGTTTGAGAAAAAGCGATCGACGTCTATGAAGCATCATCTCTCTCATTTATAATCAAAACAGACGAAAGAAAACGATCGTCTTGTGATCAAATAAACAGGTTCATCGCAGGAGGAAGTTCTGAAATATACAATAATTCATCATTAATGCATATTACTCTTTTGAATTGATAATCTTTATTTCAGTCCAGGTATAAAGTTTTACTTTGATTTACATTTCAGCAAACTCCATTCCTGGACCTACAACCAACAACAGACTGTGGAACATGGATTTAATGGGGACTGAGCTCTTGTGAATTTGCTGGTGAACAATACAAAGCTTTGGAAGAGCACTATAGCAATTTGGTTACATTATTTACTTACCTAAGGTACACACACACACACACACACACACACACACACACACACACACACACACACACACACACACACACACACATATATATATATATATATATATATATATATATATATATATATATATATATATATATATGTATATATGCAGTATACATACACTTGTACATAATGCATTAACTGCACAATTACCGGTAGCTGTATTTTAGCACTCAATAATTGCAACTAAATCTAAGTTCAAAAATTATATGACAAAATTTATCTTGTTTTAAGTACATGTCCATTTGTTTTAAAATCTCACAGCAATATTTCTATTATATTATCCTCTAAAAGGCTCTAAGTCAGAACTTGAAACAGTTTCTTTCTTGATATTCTAAAAGCAATATCATTGATTATGTCATCAAAAGACATGCTAAGCAACTTATTGCTTTCTATAAGTTACACGCGATGTTAAGTGCAGACGATTTTTGAGGCCCCGACATAATGTGAGGCCCTATGCTGTAGCTTATGTAGCTTATACATCATAAAATTTTAACCTGTCATTCACGTCAATGCTTTAGTATAAGAAATAAGACATTTACCAATGCAAGTACTTACATAAGCAGCAGTTTGTCAAGGCAAAAAAATCATACTCCAGCAATTTTAATTTGATTCCGCATGGCCAAGACTCTATTGAACTGAAGACTCTGGTCTGGATATTGAATCGTTCATGGCCACGCGTCTGGGCAGAACATTCAATGGCAAATAATCGATATAAATGCAATATGGATGCAAAAACGTCTGGGCAAGATGTTGCAAACAGCAATCGATGTCTTCAGAGTCAAACACATATTTCTATCGTGCAAACACCTGTTGCCAAAAAATCATTAACACAATATATACTATAGAGTTTACTTCTGATAATCACTCAAATCTATTGGGAAATCAATGGCAAGTTTCCATCAGTAAACAAGTATTTCATACAAAATATATACCAAATATATGGCAACTGATGAGATTGATAAAATCAGAAGATTTTCTCTATGTAGTCATTTTCAATTGATGCCTAATTTGATGAGTCTCAAAACATAGTTTTACACACACACACACACACACACACACACACACACATCAATCAAAAATGTCTAACACTGTAGCATTATCCGTTAGGACAAAGTATAGTAAATCTTAATCATTGTCCTTTTCTCAATGGACTGTTTTAAATTGTAATATATAAAGCCAAGCTGACAAATAACAGCCATTCCAAAATGTATTTTGAATGCCTGTTAGTTGTCAGCTTGGCTTTAGCAGTTTCTGATTCACAGCCAACTGTGGATCAGAAACTGTGTTTGACAGTAAAACGGTTTTACTGTACAAAGTTGAAGTACTGAATTATTGTCTCATCTGCTTTGGGGCTGTTCATTAATTACTTTAACAAAATAGAGGCGGGGGCTTGAAAAAGTCGACACTTGCTGACAGAGAGGGGAGAAGGGGGATCAAGATAAATTGATATCTACAATTTAATTTCTTACGATAAATGTAATAAATCAAAAAATTAATTTCTATAATTCTATTTTAACATAAAAGCCAGCCATATCAAATATTCTTAGCTTGTAGGGGAGGAGAGGGTTCAAAGTTTTTTAACATAATCTCATTAGGAGGTAACTGAAAGTTTGACAGTTGTTCACATAAGGGGGGCTAAAACTGCCTAAAATTTTTGACACAATTAATGAACGGCCCATTTAAAGGGGTTCAAAGCTTTGGCATAATTTTAGGGGTCACCAAAGGTTTGACAGTTGTTGACAATGAGGGTAAAAAAATTGCCAAAAAAATTGTTGACGTAATTAATGGACAGTCCCTTTACTGTCAGCAACAACAGTGGTTCTCACACAGGGCAGTCCCTACTGAACCACTTTAAACCTTGTCATTATTATTATTATTATTATTATTATTATTATTATTATTATTATTATTATTATTATTATTATTATTATCAAGAATTCCAACATTGAACGAATTTATAAAACGATGAAATGCTGCATGGGGAAATGCTTGACCATCGACTGACGACTGGTGCAGATGTACTACCACAATGGCGCTAAAGAAGTCTACTACTTAAAACGGTGTTACCTCAGCGTGCATTCTGTTCTGAAGGACGGTCTTCTTAGTGTTGACCACAGCAGCATCGATGTATGCATTGGTGCCTTGGATATTATGCAACAAATGCGAATTTCTATGAGTAGATGCATCGTTTGGTTGTAGGCCTGCAGAATCAGTCTGCTAGCTCTGCAACTGTTATCTCCAAACTTTCAGTATTCTGCAGACTTAGACTTATGTCCTCCGGTTCTCAGCGGAGCATTGAGCAACCAACGATCTCCAAATGCGAAACAAATCGAAAACTTTTCTTCTCAGCCTGTCCAGTGTCCACGTGCGGCGTGCCCCAGGCCTCCACAAAGCTGTATATATTTATGGAATATTTATATATTTTTTATTTTCCCATAAATATATACAGCTTTGGGCCTCCAGCAGTGCTATCGCTTCGATTTAACAAAACATTTACAGCGTAATTGGGTTAAGCTAGATAACTCTGTGAAATACAGAAGGAATGGCCAAAACACTGCGTTCCAAACTGCAAATTTAATCGCTGTTTTACTCTCGTTTATATATTTTTTACATTTTGTGTGTGAACTTCAAGATCTTTGTGATTTCTTTCGATTATTTTCAAATAGCATTTTGAATTTAGCAAAGCTCCAGCGATAACATCCAACATCTGAACAAAACTAGGACAAGTGTTATTGAATAATTTCTCTTAAAATTTCGATTTTTATTAATTAAAGTCGATTTTAACGCAGGTTTTGGAAGTGTTGATTCTGATGGATTTATCATTTCAAAAGAATCCGGTAGAATTTAAGGAGTGCACTACGATCAACAAAGACGAAGGCTTGGACGCTGTTAAGCAAGGTCTAAAAAGTAAAAAAGTAAATTTTCACCCTAGGCATTGACAATGCCCATAGGTGCGGTGCTGATCCCCGTTTGTGGCCATCAGCCAAGGTCTACTAAACCATACATCGGCGGACGGTGGCCAGTCTCTTCCGCCGAACCTTTGTATTTACTTTCGCAATGTTGCCATTGCTAATTAAATGAACTATCGTAATAGCGATTAAGGCTGAGTCGAATTGAGGATTGAACCCGTGTCGTCGGCGTGCCTGCCCAGTGATATTACCACTCATCTATCTTCCCGCCCCCGCAAGGTCTACAACCTACATAATTCTTTGTATTTAAATTAGCAATTAAATAAACAGTAATATGCTAGTAATTGAGGGAATTGTGGTATTGCACTTCAATTTTCTGAATTGACAGGTCTTTAGGAATCCTAAGAGAGCATATGAGCATCAGTTAAGTGGCTATTTGCATTTTAAAATGAGTTTAATAGTTTTGAAATATGATGATTTTATTGTGAAACACAAGAAAGCACCTAAATCATTTGTTTACATTTGTTATATTTAGTGTGTTTATTGTCTAAGCCATGTATCATGGTATTAGTTATATTCTGAAGCAGCTTTACTGATATGCTTAGTTGACATTTGATGTTAGAGTTTCCAAAGAAGCTTCTTGCTGGAAAATTCATTTGTTTTTTCTGTAATGAAGACTTTGAAAGCATTGATCTTCTACATTCTCATCAGAATAACTGCACATCGGTGTGTGATATTCAGGCGGTCTTAGCAAACGCCAGGAGCAGTTACAACATGAAACGTCACTTTCTGTCGCAACTGAATCTCATCTCCACAGTAAAAGCCAAACATCTGCTGTCTGAAAAGAAGCAAAACGTTGTTGTTGACGTTATTGTTATTGATGACAACAGTGATGATGAAAACACGGGCATTGTTGAAAATCAGAATATACATTATCTTCAGAATCCTTCAAACTTTCATTCAAAATCACAGAAAATATGCTCCGATAAAAGCAGCAGCAGTGGACAGACGAGTGCTGGTAAATTCTCAAGGCTTACTTGGAAGGTTTTCAAATTCGACCTCACATCTCCACTTGGAATGAGATTACGCTATCGTGACTGCTGTCCAGGCAGTTCCAGGTTAAGTTATTGCCGAATTATTAATGATTATGAGCAATATTGTGGCTATGAAAGTTTGAAAACATTGGATGCGTTGTCTTGGAACAGACATTTTCCAGTTACGTTTAGAAAGAATCGTCATTTAAAGTACACCCATAGGTACAAATTCACAAGGAGGCACTCTGGACTGAACACAAAATCTCAAAAGCTCAGGCAGCAAATGAAGACGTGCTCTATTGAACTGGGAAAATTTGACTTGCTTCGTACTGAGCAGTCTAAGAAGTTCACTGATGTCGCCGGGTACTCGTCTCTGCTGTCTCCTAGTGCCTTGATGTGTGAGAAAACAGTTGATGATGTCGTCTTATCATGTGACAGCACTTGTGAACGAAAAAGTAAAGTCTTAGAGCATCCAACAGTCAGTGCATTGTTAAATCTGACTGCGAAGCAAATATCTCGGCCGCATGCTGCTGTTGAGTGTGAAGCATCATCAGTGATGACCACGGCTACTCTGGCATCAATGGACACTTGTTGTTTGAATGACAGTTGTGATCCCCCTGTTTGTTCCGTAGCATCGTCTGTTGTTTACCCTCCAGTTGACTGTTCTCGTGTTACATCTCATCTTTTGCAGGAAACGCCGAATAATGGACGAAGATTATCATTTGGTGACGTTGAATTTCTTCCTTTGGGTGCATTATGTGGCCAGGCAGCAGGTGACAGTTCAGGATGGAGCAATGAATTATTTCAGATAAGCAGCTTATTTTCAATGGCAGATAATGTTGCAAGAGAATGCGTGAATGCTGAAGAAAGAACGTGTACAGTAGAAAATGTTGATTTCTTTGGGAATAGTTTACCCCCGACCGCTCAGTTACCAGCACTTGTGAACTGTCCGCTTCAGGCTGATCCAAAGACTGCTCAGACCAAGCCTTGTGATCTTTCAGTTGAATCTGCATGTCAGAATTACCAGATGCCAGGAATGACAATCAGAAGATCTGCAGCAGCCACTGACACTTCTGCTGTTATTGACCTGACTGAGCCTCCATTGCAGAACGTCTCAGAAACTGATTCGAGGACTTCATTGAGAGGAAAAAGAGCTCCTGCAACTGCCCTGAGAGTAGGTTGTAACAATGCACGTCGTGATTACATACTTACCACAGAAGCATCAGCTGAACAATGCAATATGCCAGACTCAGAAGTGAACATGCACGTTGCTGCAACGCCATTAGTGATAGAAATTCCAGATGAGGACTATTCGGTAACAAGTGCATCATGTCAGTCTGTTGTCATGCAACCGTCCATCGGCAAGAACCTGACAACATCATTTGAAAGAGTGTTGGCTATGAGCAGAAACAGTGCTGACCACCTTCCTGCAATTTCGTTTCCCAATACTTTGAGACAATTATCTGACAGTCAACCATTGTCTTCACTTCATCATTCGACCTCTGACCAGAGACCAATTGAGTCTAAAGAAGGAAACGCCGCGTTTCCAAAACTACGACGTTGTCGATCTCTCTGCTGACAGTGATTGTGAATTGACAGCAGGAGATGATTCTCTTGGAAAATCACAGAAACGTTTGAATAGTGAAGACTCTCATCTGCCTCCACTGACCTTCAAGTGTCACGTATGTCACTGCCTCTTTGAGTTTGGCAATAATAGCAGCATTCTCATCCAAAAGCATTACTCAACTCACGGCATTATGAACATCAAGGTAGTGAGGCAAAGAAGTTCCAATGGTCGATCTACTTGGAGCATTGTTGAACTTGATGACAGTTTGGCCCCGAATTTTCCTTCTTATCCAATGAGCAATAAGCAAAGGAAAGACAGTTTTAGAAATCCTGATGCCTCACCCTCTTTGGCATCACTTGCAGACTCTAGTAATGGAGCATCTGTAAACTGTGATGTATCGTCTGTTAATAGAACCGTGGAGCAGTGGCAGCAACTGAGCGCTGCACATCGACCGAGCAGTGGCTCACCAATCGACAGACCGTGCGCTGGTTATCAAGGAGTGGCTGGAAACAATCGGTCGAGTGATCTGGGAGAAAGGACTCGAGCATCTCTTCATTCTCACCTGTCCACTGGGCCCGGGATGATGTCTCGTAACGCTTGTCACAGCGGACGTGAGCTGGCGACTTCTCAGGTACTTGATGATGAGGTCAGGAGCAGGAGACTGAAGCCTGTCTCTGTAAAGAATTCACTTACAGCCTTCCACATATTTCCACGACCTGATTTCCTTGAGCAGCACTTGACATCGGCTGACAGAGAAAACTGTGTTGCCAATCAACTGACTGTGATCAACTCTTCGAATTGTAGCAATGCAAAGGGTCTAGCCCGTGCTAACACGTGCAGTGATGTACATGTCGCGGGAAGAGAAAAACTGGTTGAAGCAAAACAGAAGGACTGCTATTCATATGTTGCCAATAGCAAATGTACACAGACTGCTATCTGCTTAGACTAATTGTGCACTCTCTAATTGTTTAAAGTCAGATTTTCTGCTGTAAGAATATTTCTTATTTTGTTCATAAGGTTACGGTATATGTGTGATAATTTGTAATGCTGAGTTAATCATCATCATCATCATCACCATCATTTCTCATCTTTTGGTTTTCTTAAAACATTGCTTTTCTCTTCTCCATCTCCTTCTCGACCTCTGTATCAATACTTTTTCAGTCTTGCTTTTGTCCATTCATTCTTTTGGCCATTGTGTTGCCACTGCCTTGAACAGTTTCTTTTCGGAGTGTGTTGCTGTCAGAGAGCAGTTGTATTGCTTCCAGGGTTTTTGTATTTCAATTGGTAATTAATTACTGTTTGTATTGGCTGTTGAGTTGTATTCCCAGTAAGTCTTTTAAACTGTAGAAGTTTTAAATTATTATATGTTGAGTGTTTACCTTACGGTTAAGACCGAACCCTGTGGGGGTTGAAATTTTGATTTTTAGCCAAAAGACCCCCCTTTCCACCCGAGACCTAAAATGTTGGGATGGAAGACATTCAGCACCCAATGTTTTTTTCAAAATCAATCACTGGTTATTAGGAGCTGATTTTATACAAAGTTGTCACTAGTTGTGGGTTTTAACAATACGTGGAATGTATTGCATGAATGAAGAACAGAAATAAGGACACAAACGATTATTTGATAAAATCTGTAATTGTTTTTGATTTGCTGAGTTGTCATTTGAGTGACTTAATTATGATGTTTATTTTAATCTTCTGGACTGAATAGCAGCCAACGATGACAAAAATGGCGGAGCTGGTTAAGTCTTTGACATTATTAGAGTATTAAAACTGATTCGAATAGTGCATAATTAGTTTTATTGTCATACTATAGCATTGGCACACTATAGCAGCACAAGAGGCCACAAGTGCAAAATGTTTAAGCAGAGGGTTGGTCCAAGAAAGAAAAACTTTTTTAGTGCAAGGGTTGTGGACAAATGGAACAGTTTGGACGAGGTGGGAGTGACAGTTGAAACAGTGAACGGATTCAAAGGCTATCTAGATAAACTAGGTTATTGAATGCAGATGGTTACATCAGTGGTTTTCACACAGGCTTACTTAGCCTCCTAAACCACTTAAAATCACATTATTATTATTATTATTGTCATACTCATCTGAGATGAGCGCAGCCATCTGGCGAATGACAGAGAAATTCTGGCGAGTACTGTACAGCGTATGCGTAGCTTGTCGCGTTGGTTGGTTTATTACATGTAATTAATTAATAATAAGGTTTAAAGTGGTTCAGGAGGATTTGCCCTGTGTGAGCATCAGTGCACCACTGTTGTACTCTTCCAATCTACAGTGTAGTGCCCTATAGTGCTGAGATTTAGGTTTTTGAACGCATTCACACTAGTAAGGTAACAAGGTATATACTATATCTTCTCGTCCACAACTCTTGCACTAAAAAAGTGCTGTTTGTGTCTACCAACCCGTTTCTTTAAAAGCAGTTTCATGTTGTTAGACATGATGTGAGTCTAAAGTCTCTATGTCTTTCTTCAGGAATGGACCCCATGCTTGAGCACAATACTCTAAATGTGGGCGTACCGATGTCTTGTAAAGTCTTATTATTACATTCTTCTCTCTGCTCACCGCCGTTCTTTTGATCATACCTGGAATTCTGTTGGCCTTCTTATAATTAAGCTGCCTCAGCGAATCCTAGCATATGTTCAGTGCTTAGCGAATTTCCCATCAACGTAGTCCTATGCTAGCGCTCTCGTACACCCATTAGGCCTACTGGGGGAAAATTTGTCCAAATGATTCTTCTAGCTATATGCCATCTGAGCCCATCTCAAATTTAAATGCTATATCTAAGCTTGTGGAGCGCATTGTGCTTCGATTGATTCTAGTTCTATTGCCTGAGCCATTACTAAAACTCGTGAGCATGCTCGTATGAAACCTGTTCTTCAAAAGCTACACTGGCTGCCCTTTGAACAGAGAATTGTAGGCTATTCAAAACTGGTCTCCTGGTTTTTAAAAGCCATCATCTTGTTCAGACCAGGTAGACTGCTGCAATCGTCTCAAAGTTAAGTAAGTAAATGCAATCTCGTACATTTATATAGCGCTTTCGTTGAAGTACAGTAGTAGCTGCCTATTTTAATTCGCTTAATTTTTCTTGAAATAGCAATGGACAGGGTGAATTGTTGACCGGGCGAAGATCGGTGTATCCATGCTTGGGCGGCGGAGCAGGTTTGTAATAGCTACGGAGAAAATGGCTTTTGGAATAGGAAGGCTTTGAGTTTAGACATAAAGGCTTCAGGATATAGTCAAGGAATTACATGTAGGAAATGAAGAGCGTATTATTGAAAAAATCTTCAGAAAAACCATTGGAGGCATTCAGATGGAGAAATCCCTCTACACTTTGTACAGAGGATGATCACCGTCAGTCCTCTGACAGTCACGACACGTGACACTCTGGCCGAGACAGTGACAGTCTCTGTCGATGACTCAACGCCTATATATGTTCTGCTGATGCAGTGGCAGCAGTTAGAGGCTCAGAGGAACTGGCTTTCTAATTCATTCGAACGAAATTCTCTGCTTAATAACGAAACTATTTTCGTTAATCATGATACTTTTGGACTGAATCTAATTATATTATGAAATCAGTAATATTGAGCGTTAAACTCTTCGATCTGAGACAGTCTCAGACGCGAAGCCAACCGACGGATTTAGAAGAGGAGAAAAAAGTTCTATTTGACGCATTCGGTGTCTGCCCTGTTTCCCACAGTCTCGTCTATGCTATGACTTCTATTCACTTGGATAAACATTGTTAATAATAATAAAATATAAGCGGTCTTTATCCTCGTTCCCACTCTGTCGTCTGTGTACCGACTCTACGCCTGCTGTTTGTCTATCTCTCCTTCCGGCTGCCTATGTCTCCGACTTTCCTTCTCAGATGAGGATGTCAAACTTCTATAGAAAGTCTGTTGGAAGCTTTCTCGTTCACAGTGGCTTTCTTGGCTAACGACCAATCGCTAATCATTCGCAAACGAATACGACTGTTAGTTCTATTCCTATTATCAGGCAGTCAGTCGCCTTATTCGTTGTTTTAAGAGCCGCTAGAAGAGTAATCGAGACTGCCCGTGAACGCTGTTCCCTCGGCGCCCGTGCCAACCTCTTTCCTCCCGAGCGCTGGGCCAGCCTGCTCAGCAGGGAGTATCAGGGAATAGAGGCTGGAACCGGGATAGGAGGGAAGAGAGAGGTCGGGCTCTAGGCCAGGAGAACTGTTAGCTGGTTGCATCTGATACTGATTCGAGAAAAGAGGAAAACAGTTTATCTGAGAGTTATTTTAAAACGCTAAATAATAAAAATGTGCTCGTTTTTCGTTTTCATTCTGAGTTGTCTTCTCTTTCTTCTGATCGTTTGCGGTGAGAAAAGCTTCGTTTCAAATGTCATTAGAGAAATAAACTTCTTAGTTCAGTTATTCTCTGCTAGTCTAAGCCGCTGAGAATAATATCTCTCCATAAAAGGCTTTCTGCTTAGCAGAGAAAAGCTGCTTCTATTCGATCGATCAGTTTCTCGTCAACCATTTCTTTATAATCGGTTCTTTGTGGTGTTGCTTTATAATAATGTGGGTTTTTTGGTTACACCCGCCAATGGTTTTCACACAGGCTTACTTAACCTCCTAAACCACTTAAAATCAAAATTATTATTATTATTATTATTATTATTATTATTATTATTATTATTATTATTATTATTAAGTGGTTTAGGATGACTATATTGTGTCATTATGACTGATGTAACTGCAGCTACCACTCAGTATTGAACTGGAGAGGCTTAGGGACTGATCGTGTAACGGTTTTAACAGCAGATTCTTAAAGCTGCTCTGACGACTCGTAGAGCTGACCTCTGACATTGACTGCACCCAGTGACCTCGGCTGTACTCAGCTTCCCACCCTTCTCACAGCTGCACTTGAGGGGAGATGACAGGAGACAGAGTGAAGAGAACTTTTCGAAATCTGTCTATTGATAGAAAAAATGATATGCATTTGGTTTTAACGTTGACGGCATTTTTATGAACCTAATACGGAATCAGTTAATTGCGTTATTATTTCGTTAGATGATGCAGTAACCAATTTGTTAAAATATTAATTCATTGCAGAAAGTCAAGAGACCGCAATTGAGTCTCAGGTAAGATTAGCACTTTCTAAAAGATGTAATTTTATTCAAACTCTGTAAACAGTTCTGAAAGAAGAAGAGAATATTGGAAGGCAGTTTCTGACGCATTCCGTAGACCTTAGTAGGCCTACAGTGTAGGTCGATTGATAAATGCAGTGCTGTGGTGCATGGGGCGAGAACGGAATGGACGGCACCCCTTACTTTTCAAAAGAGGGTACGCCGTCAGCCCTATTTTTCTGCCATCCCCTCACTTCTTTTTATTAGGACTACAGCCCTGGATAAATGGCGTCTGTATACTGTAGCTCCTTAGAGCAAAGAAGAGTACCTGATACGGTGGATGGGAATGGAGGAGGAGGGGAGGAGGAGGAGGAGGAGGAGGAGGAGGAGGAGGGTGCTTCGAAATGTTCTCTGGTGACAGTGGCATCTGTTTACTTTTAATATTCGAGTAATATTCTGCAGATGACATGGATTCTCTCTCTCTCTCTCTCTCTCTCTCTCTCTCTCTCTCTCTCTCTCTCTCTCTCTCTCTCTCTCTCTCTCTCTCTCTCTCTCTCTCTCTCTCTCTCTCCTACCCCTAAGCTGGTCTCTGGCCTCTCTCTCTCTCTCTCTCTCTCTCTCTCTCTCTCTCTCTCTCTCTCTCTCTCTCTCTCTCTCTCTCTCTCTCCCCTACCCCTAAACTGGTCTCTGTATAATGCGTGTGTACGTTGCGTGCTGAGTCTGCGGCTTCGGTTTCATGGTGTGCTTCTCTGCAGCAGCAGCAGCAGCAGCAGCGCATCCCGCCTCCTGCTTTTCATCGACCAGAATTTCAAAATTCGAGCGTCAGTTGTGCTCTGACCTTGATCCGCCGTCTCAGCCTACATCTCGAGAACGCTCCTTCTCTGTGACCGTCGCGACCGCTTCGACCGCCGTTCCTCTGTGGCATTTGCAATCGGCGCAATCGCCGTTTCTCTTAATCTTAATCTCTTAATCTGCACTCGTCAAGTGAAGCAGCTCTTCACTTATCGCGTCTCACTGATTCAGACAAATTCAATTTCTGTTCAAAGCAACAAATGACTTCATCAGTTGAAATACACACGACGACGACGATTATGTAGAAGTAGTTCACCCAAATTAGTCTTTAGAAGTAAAGTAGTAGTAGTAGCAGTAGTAGTAGTAGTCAGTGGTGGTGGAAAAGTGGTAGTAGTAGTATTAATGGTGGTAGTGGTAAAGTATAGTAGTGGTGGTGGTGGTGGTGGTGGTGGTGGTGGTGGTGAGGTAGTAGTGATAGTAGTAGGCATCGCAGGGCTTTTTCTAGAAAGAAAGGTTTGGGAACTCATCCTTTTTATTCTTCAACAAAAACGGGTGTGGGAACGCACTTTTTGCAACGCAGTACCTGTACGTTCCCAAACGCATTATTACGTACCCATAATTTCCCAAATATATATATATATATATATATATATATATATATACAATCTGGAAAAGTTGATGAGAAGTTGGTGAGAAGTTGAGAAAGCCGTTCCCATGCGTTCCAACTGAAAAAAAGCCCTGACTGTAGTAGTAGTAGTAGTAGTAGTAGTAGTAGTAGTAGTAGTAGTAGTAGTTGTTGTTGTTGTTGTTGTGTAGGATGACGCGTCTGGCAATGCAGTTATATCTGCGATGATCTCGAAATCTCAGAATTTGAAATCACGGAATAGAAGCAAACAGGAAGTGAACTTAATTGATCGGATTCTCCGCGAAATATCAGCAATCAATCAACTGCCATTGATTGCAGAAGACGGTCACAGTCTCAGTTCGTCTTTTGATTGATTCTGTCGTTGATTGATTCATCGATTTTCTCATTCGAAAAGCTTATTAGTCGAAATCTCTGTTTTAATCATTCGAGGTTTTCTTACAGAATAAAAGCTGAAATTTTAAATAGCGATTAATGCATGGCATTCAAATGATACGGTGTTTATCTTAGTTCTCGTCCGTTCGCCAGGTGGCCTGTCTGTCTCGTACGCTGCTTCAGCCGACGTCGTTGGCAAACATAATCGCCAGGTGTCCGGCCGAGTGAGTTGAGTGACAGCTGTTCAGTTATCAACTTCTGTAGCGCCACTTCATAATGCATTGAAGTAGAGCCAACTAATGTAATCGTCGTCATCATTATCATAACAGAAATCAGAGAAGAGAAAATGGAAACAATGGAGTCGTGAACCTGTCTCGTGTCTGAGAAAACGGCCATCGTCTTAATCCTCGGTATTTTTATCACTCATCTCAGACTCACCGTGTTCATGAAAAAGATCAACATCAGGGCTGTTTTTTTCAGTCGGCGCTCCACCTAGCGACTGTTTCTGGCGCTGCGTCTAAGAGCCGTTTGCGTCTTTCGAGGGCGGCATCAGCAGACAATAAGACATCAGTTGACCGATAAGACATCAATTGAGACAGCAGACGACAGAAACAGCAGCAGCAGCAGCGGGAGCATCTGGGATTCCCATCGATGGCTCTTCATCGCCATCATCATCTTCATCTGCATCAGCATCCTGCTCACCGTCATCTGTTGCATCTGCTTAAAATGCTGCAAAGCAGTTTCAGCAAAGGTAACAACCACTTGGCAATTATTAGTATTAATGCATCTAGCGACCGAATGAATAGCAGATATTTTAGGTGAAAACGATTACAACTGATGCTTATACTTGTGATCTTATGCATGATGCCAGCAGAGTACTCAGAGTACTTGGCTATGATTAATTATAGGGCTGCGTACTTTCTGTGATCTGCATACTGGAGTTGTGTTTTCTTCCAGCGGCCGGTGGAGACGAAGGGGCCGGAGGAGGAGGAGGAGGCTCTGGTGGCGTTCAGTCCATCGGGGTTGATGAAGGAGCAGTCGCCGCCCAATGAACCCCCGCCCATCGACGAGGAAAACGGGTGGATCATCCCACTTGACCAGATGACCAAAGAGGAACTGGAACAACCGGAAGTACAAGTCTCGCGACTGTAGTCCATCTCATCTGCGTCTGGATTTCACTCTAAACACGTCTCTGTCTCTGTATGGTTGTGTGCATACTGTCTGTAGGCGACCGTGGCCGTCCAGTCAACGGGACATGTTCTCTTTGTCTGACATTGACAGTCAGTGTCACTGACGATTCTGTCCCCTTCACCCTCTCCGTCTCTTATGTCGTGCATGGAAATTACTTTGGCGTCTATTCTAAATCTAAAATGCAGTGTTTATGCAAATTCAAGGCGTCCTGGAAAACTCCGGTCAATAATTCTGTCGGATTTTCAAATAAGCGATCGATCGAAGAAGCTGATGAAAGAACACTGTTCGAAATTAATTAATTCTATAAGAATAGAAACACTCTATCTCTCGCTCCAGGGACGGCGCTAGGGGGGTGGGTCCGGTGGTCCGGACCCACCCAGCCCCGGGCAGGGACACTCGAGCAAATCGTGCAAATCCGCAGAGAAATTTTGATTGGGGGGTAGTCTGAGCCGGGTCCTGGTTGTGAAGATTGCATTAGACCCACCCAGCCAACAAAACCCAGCGCCGCCCCTGTCTCTCTCTCTCTCCCATCTTCAGTGTTTGTCACTCTGCTTCCTGTCCGTATATGGGACGAACGCTTGTTGTTTGTGTGTGACAGTCGTGTTAATTAGGTTCAAGTTATCTGGGCCCTTAGTGTTTATGCAGCAACATTTAATTGTGACAAATCTATTTACACAGAATTTCTACTGAATACTCAGATAATCGACCCATCATTGATTATAACTACAGTATAAGGCATTGTCCTCCGTCTCAGCCAATGAAGCACAGAGCATAACATTAGACTCATCATTATTCTTAAAATGTCATTTGAATTATCTTTATGAAGTCTTTAAACTGAGAAATTGAGGCAAAGTGCAGAGATCGGTGGTTTTAAAATTCAATAAAAGTATTTTAGCAATGGAAGTAGAATCAAGAGCACGCTAGTCACTTGTTTCTCGACCATTGTAACGCCGTTTGCTGAGCTCGAGCAATCCAGACGCCTGTTTGACTCGATCGCATCGTATTTGTAAGAGAAGCGAAGTCCAGTGGACAGGAACTGGACGCCGTTGAGTGAGACGTAAACCTCGACGGTCGCTTCCCTTTGGAGATCGGGGGCGTCGCAGATGATGTGATAGGTGGACAGGTAAGCGGCCGAAGGAGAATTCTTCTCTCCGAATCTGCAGCTGACATTTCGACAGATTGCCATCTCGAAGTTCCTGCCGAGAACATGAACCTTAGTCGTTCCAGACGTTGTTCCCTCCGCAGGCAGCAGACGCGCAAAGGACACCGTGCGGTTTTCCCGACGCGCCTCTTCAGCAAAGTCTCTTTCGCACGCCTCCCGCAGCTTCTCCGCAATGTAACCATCCCACATCGGACGCCATTTGCCTTCGATTGCCAGTTGCTTATCCGCCTGACTGAGAGCGCTGTACTGGAGAGAGTTCAGAGCGATGACCTTGAGGTCGTGAAGGTCAAGGCCCCAGGCCATGAAGGCCGAGTACCAGTCGACGGTGAAGTTATCGTACCCGAAAGTACCGGCGTCGTCTGACCCGAGAATGATCGGAATTCCGTAGCGATAGTAATGCTGAGCCGGGTGATTCCGGATATCTGGAGTGTAACCTAGCAACTGGTTGCTAACGATGCAGATCTCCATAGCAACCTTCCTCTGTTTCAGCACGTGCAGTAGAAATGGATGTTTGGAGAATCCGTTTCCATGGCCTATGCGGCTGACATTCAGCAGTATTGCCTCGTACATATTCATGAGGCTGGGAAAGAGGTCACCTTTGCTGATGTTGGAATTGTCCACTAGGCTGGAGGTCATCAGGTCATCTGGCCAGTTCGTCTCTGCCGTGTGCAGGTACAGAGGCACTCTCAGCTTCAGCAGCTGTGGCAGGTACTGAGCCAGAGCATAACCAGCATCCTCTTCTCCGATTACGTCAAATCCGATCACGTGATCGGGATACTTGTGAAGCAGTCGATCGACGTTTTCCAGGTGGAAGAGGAATTTCCCGGCGTCGGACGTCCGTCTGACCGTTGAGATCCTCCTGTGACCGATGAACTGCGGATGGAGGTCAGCAAACGCCCGCGTCCATCGCTCGACCATCTCGATCTCTTCGTCTCCCCTTTCGTCCAAGTACCGACGGCCGTGGGTGCTGGCATACTGCGGGGAGGCATCGAGTACGTAGATCTTTTCGAAGAGATTCTTCCTGGTCTCGAAGTAAGTGACTCCCTGTTCGAGACCTTTCTCGTACATTGCGTTGATGTAGCGCTCCTTGATCTTGACGTTGGAGATGAGAAGCGACGATCTGTCCCAGAAGTCGTTCATGGCCTTCCAACGCAACGCAGAGTCGGTCGAATGCCTCGACGACGCGGAGGAGGAGGAGGAGGAGAGAGCGTCTATGAGGGTCTGATGTCTGAGGATCTCTTCCTTCGTGTACTGATCGTTGTCCTTGACCTTGATCCAGCTGGGTTTAGTCTCCGGAGGAGTGACGAAGAAATCGAGAGTCCAGGGAGTGTGTGGGTGGTCGCCAGGCAAAATGTACAGGTACTGGAAGTCAGTGGAATTCCAAACGATGTCGAGAAGAGTTTCTCTGCTGACGTCATGATCTGTAAATTCACAAGAAGCCAGTCTATCGGAGGTCATTGGTACCTGAGGATTCTCAGAAAACGAAATCTAAATCAATCAATTTCAGCTCTCAGAGTTTAGAACCAATGGCCGACGTATACAGACCCGCACACGCCCCGCCCCTACCCGTACCCGCGGGTACGGGTATAGCGCTACGGGTACGGGTGCGCCCGTTTTTACCCGTAAAACATGATATTTTCATTTCTCACTACTATATATTTATTGCGCTGAAGAAATTGTCTGGTAATAATAATAATAATAATAATAATAATAATAATAATAATAATAATAATAATAATAATAATAATAATAATAATAATAATAATAATAATAATATAGAAGATTATCAATGCAGTAATAGAAAAAATATTATTGAGTAAAGTATATTAGTGTCAAAGGTAGAGGATGCATCTGGATAAGACAATGAAGAAAGTGGCGGGAATGACCATGAATGGTGTCGTCGGTGGAACTGGATTTCTAGAATGTGACTGATAATTGCCAACGCAGCATAGGCCTACCTTGACAAATTTCAAAACTTTTGTTTTATAACTGATAATTTTTTTTAAATGCTGTTTCACGGTGCTGTATTAACTGCAGTAGGTAGGTAATAGTTCTGTTCTCTAATCTACTCTCTTAGTCTCTCTAGTACAATTTATACCCTCTATACCAGCGATGCACTTTTATTTGCTATGCAAATGCAAATTCCAGTAAATTAGTTGATCTGTAATTATTTTGAAAGCACCACCAGTAGGCTATGTATAATTAGGTAGATTGTTGAACTGACTGAACTGCTGTGCAAGGCAGTGGCGTAGCCAGCTTATGCAAAGTGAGGGGGTTGTTAATTAGAGACACTATGCAACTGAACACTGAAGCCGCGGCCGCTCCCCCCCCCCACTACCCCTTCTTGAACCAAAAGTCAACGAATTTACATAAATTGTGTTGGTCATATTTTTTGAAACGGGGTTGTTTGAACAACCCCAAACAACCCCGTGGCTACGCCACTGGTGCAAGACACTGCAAAGCGCACATTTACAGACTGAAATTTTAAATGTGCCTCTTTAAAAGAAAGATTCTTGTCAACATATGACTTGCTTTAAAATGTACTCTGCTTTCGTTAATACATTAATGTTGTTGCCTCTCTATAGTCTCTAGGAACGGATACGGGTGTACGGGGTACGGGTAGGCATTTTGCTGCATCCTCATACCTGTAACCCCGATCCATTCACCAAAATCCTCGATTGTCTGTTTTGCATTATCACGAAATTGCACGGAATGCCTTTAATCATCAGCCGCAGTCGACGACGGCCGACGCTGCTTCGGTTGTAGGACCCCGCCGAGAGAAATTATTCCGGACCCCTGTGCAGAATAAAATTTTTTGACGACCTGTTTTTTCGTTTGTCAGCCTTTTTACATCTTTACATCTTACATCATCTTAACATTACCTGACGAACTTTTTTGCTCGCCGGGCCCCTCTACTTTATTCCTATTATTCATATTATTGTTAATTATACGTATTCATCATGCCCCCCCCCGGACCGCCGGCTGCTTCGGTGGCCACTGAGCGGAAGTCGTTATGGTCGGCGTTCGTCTTACTTACTTTCATGCGAGTGCATATTTCCTCCTTTCGGCATTTTCTCAAGTGCTTTGTAGACTTCGGAATTCGTGATGTCTTTGAGATTTTCTTCGATCGGTCTGGAAGGAGAGAAGCCTCTCACCTGTCCAGCGCTCCTCGTGAACTCCCTCCACTTCAGGTACTGCAGGTAATGGTCCACCGTTGCTTCCGACTTCAGCTGAAAGTGAAACCAGATATTTAGAAAAATGCGTCAAGGGAGGGTTTCATCTAAAAAGAGAGAGAGAGAGAGAGAGAGAGAGAGAGAGAGAGAGAGAGAGAGAGAGAAGATCAGGGAGTCTGTGACTTCGCCCCAGTCGGTAATGCTAAACGTGGCCTCTGATGGATGCTGCAAAGACTTGATTAAATACACAGAGTGGCCAAAGGCTGCACGAAATACGACAAATACTATCATAGAATCCGCCGCCAGTCGCCTTATCGGACTCCAACGTTATGTCTCCAAGCCCCTCCCAGATAAAAATTTCTCATCGGTTTTACACAAATTGCAGGACAAGTCCTAGTCCGAATGGAGGGATGGAGGTTGGCTCGCTCCCTCTGTGCCCCGTCGTGGCTTCTCTAAACGCGCAGCAGAGATAAGTTTAGAATTAGAACGAAAACTGACGAAGTCGCTGATAATTGAAATGGGTCTGATCTCCATCTCATCAGTTTCATTTCTCTTCACGAAATTCGTGTGCAGTCAGTAAATTAGCATCGCTAATCGAATTCTGTACTGTCCCGAGATTAGGCATTTAGAAAGCATTTCTATTTGGCTTTCTCCTCATTTTGCGGACAGAGGTCATTGTTGAAGCGACCACTTACAGAAGGGCAGTCAGCGCTCATCCTGTTCTCGAATTTTCTCTCAGCTTCCATCAGTTCATCTCTGCGCAAAGAATACGAATATTCGTTTTCAGGAAACGAAGAGAGTACTACATCAACAACAGCAAAGACGACGACGACGACGACGGCTGCCTTCATTCTTCTCGTTAATTTGCCACGATTCTTCTTCTTCTTCTTCTTCTTCTTCTTCTTCTTCTTCTTCTTCTTGTTTTTCCTCTTCTTTTTTCTGGAGACGATTCTATTGTTAAACCGCTGTAGCTCTTCGCTGATTGAAGTCCTTTCCTCTGCCTCCAAATAGGGTGTTCGTTGTCTCTGGACGCAACAATTCGGCTATTTATTGGCGATGGGTGACTCGACGCTGCTTCGCCGCCGCCGCCGCCGCCGCCGCAGCAGCAGCAGCAGCCTATAATGATCGTCCTACACTGAAGTCGAGAAAGTCGTCACCTGGCTTAATGGTTAATAATTGGCGAGACACTCGGAGAATGTGAAGAGCGTCACTCACTACCTGAGGTGGGAGGGATTGTAATAGACACCCGGTGATTATAGTATGCATCATTTCGAGATAAGATGTTAGGCCTAAGGGTTAGGCGATGGCCTAAACGCTGCAGAATTCTCTGACGAAATTAACTGATGATAATATGCGTTCAGTCAGACCTTTTATCGATGATTACTATTTTTTATTAATCAATGGCACTTTACAAGACGAGTTTAGACTGATATGAAGATCAATATGAAAGACGAGATAATCTCGCTGTGTGTGTGTCTTTGTCTCCCTGTCTCTGTCTCTCTCTCCGCATAACATTGCAGCGTACAAGGAAAGCGACCTGTGCACAGCGTGCTAGTCCATCATTCACCTTCTCCGCCAATTATGTTCTTCGAGTAATTATATATTTTTAGGATGTCTTCGCAGTTAAAGAGAGACTCCGTGGCCTCATTTTCCTCTCTCATTATATCTGAATTGATCGGTCTCTGTGTGTATTCGGCGACTGAGCAGAGTCTCTGTGTAATGTAAGCGCCGTAAAATTGGTCTGATGAGGATGCCAGTCAATCCTCTTCTCCGGCTCCTCCTCCTCCTCCTCCTGCCCTTCATCCTCCTTCTCCTCCTTCTCATGATGGATGACGGATGGATGAGATGCAGGTGACTAAACTGACTCAAGTTATCATTTTCAGAACGCTGTTAGATTTCTGAAAGAGAAAAGAAAAGCCATCCTTGGAATTGAGAATCAGAGGAGTTCATCTCTGCGAATCCTTCAAAGACATCCATCCTGACCCTCTCTCTCGAGTGTTCTGTACTAACAGCACTTAAGCAAACGCCCTATACGTCAGCATTAGTCTATAAAGTCTACATAACACATAACACGTGATATCATAGAATCATAGATTGACTGCTTGAAGCATATATATATATATATATATATATATATATATATATTTATCTATAAGAAAATTTTCAAAATTTATTTTTATTGCTCCCACCATCCTATCAGGTACTACCCCATCAGAAAACAATTCCTACCAATTATTTTGGAGATCAGAGTGCATTTAGGTATGCTCAAGCCGGTCGAAGTTTGTGAAAATACACGAAAAAGTGAGCTACTTTCGAAAATATATGAAACGTTAACTCCATTTGTTTCTTAGATGTTTAGCATGGAAGTTGCTAAGCTAGTGAAAAGTTACAATTTCAAATGACAATTGTCGCATTCAACACTCAAGGCAGCGAGAAAAGGTAGACCGGGAGCAATGCTTGAAGTTGATGTGTCTCTGTTGAAAATGGAGCGACAGACAAAAAACGCGAGAATCAGCTGACATGGAAAGAAAAGCAAAAGGCCAGCTTTGATCAAGTTGTTGTTTCGGAATCGTCCGACTCTACCGGTTGGTTCTGATTCTGAGGTGGAAGGAGCAGTGGGTGGAGTTATCCATGCACCGCAAACAAACAAACGTGGAAGAATAAACACCTTGACGCCATCTGTCCTGTCATCACTCGACTGGGCAAAGATAAGTGATCGCCATGCTGTGCAGCTGATTGCCCCAATCATTCATGCTTCTGCATCATTTCGAATACAGCATTAATCGATCATCTATTCGCCGCTATTGGCAGCTCCACCGGGCAACATGGGCTGCCGAGCTTAAAACTGAGTTCAGCACACAGAAACCAATGTACTCCACTGGGACGGCAAGCTCATGGGTGACCTCACTGGGGATAAAAAGTGGATCGACTTCCGATCATTGTGTCAGGATCTTTTATGAAAAACTACTCTGTATTCTGAAGCTGCCTTCTGGAACTGGTCAGAATATGACAGATGCAATATTTGAAACAGTGCTGGATTGGGGCATCAAAGATTGCATTAAAGCTCTGAGCTTCGACATCCCTTCTAACAACACGGGCATCAAGATGGTGCATGTGCTCTAATTGAAAAATTGCTTGAGAACAAGGTACTACAGGCTATCTGGCTGCCGCCATGTCATTCATGAGATGATGTTGGAGGATGCATTCAGCATCCCAATGGGACTGTCGAGTGGCCCTGAGATCCAGCTGTTAAGAGATTTAAGGTTTTCCAAACAGTTTCAGCCGATTCAAGCCTGGGATAGAGATTGAAATTGTTCCGCAGTTCCGAATATCTCGGATATTAAGAACTTTGATCAGCCAACTCGAACTAACTCACCAGCGTGCAAACCGAGAACTTATTGAACTGAGTCTAGTGTTTCTTGGGGATTACCATCACGTGGCATAATGTTCATGAAACCTGTGCCATACACCGTGCTCATTTCGGCTGATTTACGCACTGAAAATGTTCATCTTCAGAGATGCTGGCTTCAAACTGACCAAAGAGTAAGACAAGGTCTTGGCAACTTATATGTGTTTGGAGTATCAGCATATGTCAAGTCATGGTTCCTATCCCAACTACCAACATCAGCTCCGCCGGCGACTTGCGTCTGTTGAAGTTCCTCATTGAAATCAACTCACCATCGTCTTTGGGTGCCTTTTTGCAGGCACCTCTGGTACCTAAGAGAGAAGTTGGTGGCACTTGCCTTTTTGATCCAGAAGTCGATGCAGCTGAGAAAATGGCAATGGTGAACGGTCCGCGAACTTAGCGTTGTCAACGATACAGTTAGGAGTCACTGATGCAGGAGTACGATGCCTTGATGACCAAAGATGAGAAGCAGACACAACAGGTCGTCACAGAACACTGCAAACTGTATCCCGATTCAAAGAAGGCAACAGTCAGGGTCTTGCTTCCACGTTATCAAACGACATATAGAGCTGCTGAGTTATGAACATTTTCCATCACTCAATTGAACTCACTAACGTAACATTGCCAGTTCTTATGAACACTGCCTTTAGCTCTTTAATAATTACTGTTCACTTTAACAAGCATGTCAATAGTCACTCGGTCACTCTTGCATTTAACAGCAATTTATATTATAACATGAAAACGCCATTAATTTGTGCGCCTAATATTGAAACTTGAGTCGGCTTGAGCACACCCTAAATATTAACCAATCTTGGAGATATTTGGTGTAAATAAGTTTCTACTGTGGAAGACTCTATTGGGAGGGTGGGAGGATGAAATTTTAAAAGTCAAAATTTAAGGACCACCCTAATATATATATATATATATATATATACGCACACATCGAATAATCCTTCAGTAGGTATATATACATGGGGCGGGAAGTTAGCAGAGTGGCAACAGCGTTGGACGATGGAGCAGAAGGGGGCGGGTTCAATTCCCGCAGGAACAAGTGCTGCGTGAACTCTGCATCTGTCTGTCTGTCTGTCTGTCTGTCTGTCTGTCTGTCTGTCTGTCTGTCTGTCTGTCTGTCTGTCTGTCTGTCTGTCTCTCTCTCTCTCTCTCTCTCTCTCTCTCTCTCTCTCTCTCTCTCTCTCTCTTTCTTCTCTCAGGGCTGGCCAAACTGCGGCTCGCGAGCCACATATAGCCCTTCTAGTCAGAATTTGCGGCCCGAGAAGAGTTTTTTTAAATGAGCAGATTAACAGATCAACAGAAGCGTACAATTGCCACTTAATAACTGTAATAAGTTTTCCAATTTTATCATAGGTCCCATAAAAATAGAGCAGCGGATATTTATTTGCAAGCATTGTTAACCGCGTCTTCGGCAAATGCTTAGAAGCAATGGCATTCGCTCACACGGGGAGTGACTGCATGCATGTAGCAACGTCACTAAGCAAATTCACTGAAAACTAAAAATATCCTAGTTGGGAATGTCTTGGCGTCTATACTCAGATGAGCAGAGCGGCGCAGAGGCAGAAGGCGGTGACGGCGACCGCTGCTGCCCCAGGACGGGCGTCTGCAGCAGGAGAGGCGGCAGGAGGGGCCGCCGTCGTCGTCGTCGTGATCATGTCGTGTTCGTAGGTGAAGTTGAATCCGGTCGACCGGAAGTTGACGCCATCTAGCGAGACATACACGGCGACGGTGCGCACCTGTTGATCGCCAAAGTCCGGCGATTGGCAGACGATGTGCTGGTTGGAGATGTATTTCGCCGACGGAGACGCTCTGTCGTCGAAGCGACAGGAGATGTCGCTGCAGATTCCCACTTCGAAATTTCTACCGAAAACGTGAACTTTGGTCGTCCCGGATTTTGCTCCAGTCTTAGGAAGGATTCCGCCGAAAGAGACCGACCTGTTTTCCTTCGCAGCATCTCCCGCGAAGTCCCTCCCGCAGGCGACCGTCTTCGTTTCGTTCGTGTATTTGTCCCAAAGTGACTTCCACTTGACGTTAATGGCGTCGTCCTTCTCGGCGCCGTTCATTCCGCTGTAGTTGAGTGAGTTGATGGCCAGAGTGCGGAGGTCTCGAAGGTCAAGGCCCCAGGCCATGAAGGCCGAGTACCAGTCGACGGTGATGTTGTCGTACCCGAAAGTACCGGCGTCGTCTGAGCCGAGGACGATCGGAATTCCAAAGCGGAAATGATGAAGAGCCGGATGATTGCGGATGTCGGGAGAAAATCCCAGCAACTGGTTGCTGATAATGCACGTTTCCACCGCCAAGTTTCTCGATCGGACGATTTCCAAAAGGTACGGATGTTTGGCGAACCCGTATCCATGTCCAATGCGCTTGGAATTCAGAAGCAGGGTCTCGTAGGAGTTCATCAAGGTGGCCACAAGATCATCGTCTAGATTCGAGGAGATCAGGTCTTCCGGCCAATTGGTCTCCGACGTGTGCAGATAGAGAGGGACCCTCGGTTGTCCGGTGCTGGAGTTGTACAGTTTGATGAATTCGTCGATGTAGTGCAGATGAGAATAACCGGCATCCTCTTCTCCGACCGCGTCGAATCCGATCACGTGATCGGGGTACTTCCGGTGAAGGCGGGCGACGTTCTCCATTTCGTAGTCGAACGTTGACATCGGATTCTGTCGGAAACTGTACGAGATCCTCCGATGGCCGACGAATTCCGGATGTGTTTCGGCGAAGTTCGTCGCCATCTCTTCGGCTATGTCGACGTCTGTGTCGCCCGATTGGCCGTCTGCGTCGAAGTACCTCTTGCCGTTGGTGGCCGAGGAGTTGCCCGAATGATCGAGCTCGTAGATTCTCTCGAACATTCCGAGGTTCTTTCTCGATTCGAAGTAGATGATGCCCTGGTTCCAACCGACTTCGTACATCGCCTGAAGGTATTTCCTCTTGACGTTGACGTTGGCGATGAGCTGCGTCGATCCACGGTCCCACAGGACGTTGATTTCCTTCCAACGCATCCCTGAGTCCGTCGGATATCTCGTGGCGTTCGCCGACAGTATGCCGAGCAGCGTCTGATGCTTCAGGATCTCTTCCTTGGAATAGTTCGAGTCACGGACGTTGATCCAGGAGGCGTCCGGTAGATTGACGAAGAAGTCGAGCTTCCAAGGGGAAGTGGGATGCGACGGCGGCAGCATGTACAGATGCGGAAAGTCCGTCGAATTCCAAACAATGTCAAGAATGATTTTCTTGCTCGTGTCGTGATCTATTCAGAAATATGATCCAAGGATTGAAATTTTAAGGAAACAATCTAAGAATTCTAGTTCGTGTGAACAGACAAACATAGGAGAGACAGCGCCTTGATCCATCTTCAATTCCTCAATTATATATTTAGAATATTATTTTTTAAACTTTTAAAAGTCCATTGGACATGTTCTTGCAAATAAATCAGAGGGCGATTTTTCTAAAGGGGCTGTCCATTAATTATGTCAACAAGTTTTGGGCAATTTTTGATTCCCTCCCCCTTGTCAACAACTGTCAACTTTCACTTACCCCCTCCCACCCATAATTACGTCAAAAACTTGAGATGAAGTAAGGGGCCGTCCATAAATGACGTTACGCGATTTTGACAGTTTTTACTCCCTCTCCCTCGTCACAAGTCGTCACCATGTTTTTATTGTCAAAATTAATGTTTCAATTCACTTATTTCTTGAATGAAGCGGGTAGTGCAATGAATTTGTTTGAAAATACTTATTATAATTAATATATTTGAAGCGAAATTCAGAAACTTGTTAAAATTCTTTTTTAAAATGAATTATAAGTGTAAAATACGTTCAACTATGCGATTGCATATCATTGCGGTATTAATAACAATATTTAGTATTATGTGACGTCACATTTCTAGAAGCCCCGTTGTCACACGTCGTCACAAATGTTTGAACCCCTCTCCCCTAAGTGCGTGACGTCATTTATGGACGGTCCCTAAGAAATGTTCTACATTGAGAGAAGTCGTTCTTTCATTTACTTTCGTGTGAGTGCATATTCCCTCCCTTGGGAAACTTCAGCAGCGCTTTGTAGATCTCTGTTGTCTGGATGTAGTCCAGCTGCTCTTCGATCGGCCGCGAAGGAGGAAATCCCAGATCCTTCGTCGCCCGGAATTCTCTCCACTTCAGATACTGAAGGTAATGATCCACCGTCTCCTCATCCTGTAGATCAAGTGGAAGACATTCATTCGTTCATAGTTTGGCAAACAGAAATAAACACTGTAAACAAAATATAGAAAAAAGAAAGTAAAACTTAATTGAGCTTATAATACTTGGAGAGTAGACTTCAGTAATTAGCAATGTATCAGATGTTGTCTAAAGGAAAAGAATCATCGCAATTCGAAAGCCCTCCGGCCCCTCCCTCCCTCCCTCAAATGCAACGACGCAGTTGTTAGATGAGTCTAACATCCATTTGAATTAAAGCAATTTTTGGCGGCAAACTAACCTCTCAGCATGTCCAACTTCTTCTGATATCTGTAACAGGGAACCGGTGTCACCCCCTCCCCAATTCACCAATGGCCATCGTCATCTGTTATTATCGAAGGAAACCCCAGTTACGCTAAAATCTGAACACGAAGATTGCCTTGGCACTTTTAATCATAACATCATATCATCAACATTGTGGGATCAGTTGGATATAGACCGTCCATTTTACATTGAGTTACAGTTAAATACACGGTTAAGGGGTTAATCATAAGATCATAATATAACTGTGCATGGACAGAAGTTGTGCTACAAGACAAATCAAGAGTAAGAAAACACGAACTACAAACGACGAAAGTCAGACGCAAGAATTAAGTGTTGGTCAAAAGGAACGACCAACAAACAGAACAGACGTTTAAACATGAAATTCTCTCAGTCATAATCACCTGGTGTGTAGAAATAAAAAACAGAGACAGGTAAATATTCCTCAAAATACAACTCATTGAGTAAATAAAAATTTACAGTTCTGTACTGAAGACATGCTACACCTGAAGATATACGTCTTTATATATATAGTTTTAAGTATGTATATATATATATACTCACATCTCTGATATATATATGTATATATATATGTATATATATATATATATGTATATATATATGTATATATATATATATACAGAGTGCTGTGCTATTATCAAGAGCTATTTGCCGTTTTAAAAAAAGAGCTCTTAGTTTGACCCTAAGATCTTTGAAGCCAGCAAACGAGAAAAGCAACGAAGCGAAGAAAGAAGACATTCTGTGATCAGGATGTGTGTCTAGAGGGTTATGCTGACACCCATTGTAAGAGAGAGACCAGCATCGACGTCAATGGCTCTCAGCAAGATAGCCCATAGGCCTACGTACAGTGCAAATGGTGATCGCGTCCTGCAGTCTACTGTAAGAGATATCATTGCGATCGACAGCTGCATGCCCTCCTCCCCCAAGTGCAACAGTCCTAAGAGCCGAGGTCACAATGAGATAATTAAAAAACAAAGAAGATCTCTGTATTAAGGAAGTCCGTCTGCATTGAAATCTCATTTCGAAAGAAACAAAATAGGTTTTTCAAAGGTCAGTCTAAAGGTAATAAATAAAGGACTCATTGAGAGAGAGAGAGAGAGAGAGAGAGAGAGAGAGAGAGAGAGAGAGAGAGAGAAAGCGTTTTCGATCAGCATCGAATCAGCCTTCGAGTCTTTAGTGTCTACGTACTGTATTTATTTGTCTATAAAATATTCAGATTTGACAGTCGAGTGGAGGAAAAGTCAGCGGGAACGAAATATGTCCCAGTTTAGGATGTGAATGTTCACTGTTTGAAGGACTTAAGAGCCCTGAATCTTACTCACAGTTTCTGTGCATAGATTTCGACAGAGAATTGATTGCCTGCAAGTGATTACCAAATAATTATTCTACGGAATTTCGCCATTTTATCCCAGTGTTAAGAGCGCGTAGTTCCCAAGAAGTTCAGTTCATTAATGGGCTTAGCTTATTGCTACACGTCCGGTACTGGATTTGTTGACAATCTTCCTGTAATGGATGACGTTACATGATCATCGTCTGGAGCTAATGGTGGCTGAGTGTGCTTAAGTACGAGACAAGCAGCAGAAACTTCTTTTCAGCTGCGCACCATTTGGAAAATGGTCGACTGTGTCTGTGAGTGTTTGGCGAAATCTTAAAAACGTCGAATAACAGGAGAACCGGAAATCGAAGAACCGGAAATAAAGACATTGTCAAGAAATTAGACATTCAGAAGAATACCGTCACTTATCCCTTTCTTTCTCTCTCTCTCTCTCTCTCTCTCTCTCTCTCTCTCTCTCTCTCTCTCTCACCTTTGTCAGCGTTGTATCTCGGTGTTCGAATCTTCTTTCCGCTTCGATTAATGCGTCTCTATTGAACGAATGTTGATAGTCGTTTGCAGGATAGCTGTTGCCAGTAGCAACGGATTGGAAAGCAGCGAAAAGTAGGAAGACGACGACGACGATGTGTGGCGCTTCCATTTTCTCTCAGAACTCGACCGAAGACCGAATGTTAGTGAATTTGGTCGTCTCCTTCGATCTCTCTCTCTCTCTCTCTCTCTCGGAGCTCTCTCTCTCTCTCTCTCTGCAGGCGTCGTCGAGGTTCGTCTGGCAGCAAATGCTCAACAGAGTCTCTGAAGGCGTCGTCGTCGTCGTCGTCGTCTGCTCTTCGCCGGCGGAGATCGAGTGAATCAAGGTTCAGAATCAAAAGTCATGGCACATAATTATCTTATATGTTGACGAGACCATGAACCAGGGCATTTGAGCGTCTCTTATCTCACTGCTCTTACAGCAGCGTTGTCCAACCGTCATGCTATTGCAGGCCGCACAAAACATGCCTATAGACTCTTGGTGGGCCAAGCAAGTCGTAGCACTTAATATGGCATAATAATTTTGATATATGTATGCATGCGTTATAAAACTCTAATAAAATAAGACTATATACGACTAGTATAAGACTAAGTGCTAATCAAGAAATAGAAAACACTTCTGTGGTAACTGCTATAAACAGCTATATTGCTATAATTATCCTTTTAACATAGTATTCCAGTTAAAATTAAGTAGTAAGTAAGCATTCTACCGACTTAGTGTCTTAGTTAGACTTAGTAAGACTATAGTGACAGTCATTCGATTGATTCTGTTCAATTTCAATCTAATGATCCATTCTATTCTATTGAAGTGAAGACTTTCTAATCTAGTGCGAGCACTGTGGAAAAGGGTTTTCTCTAACAATACCAGCGATGTCAATATCAATGTTTGTGGCGCCAGGTCGGATACAAGAAACGAAAGTGTCATCGTGGAGCCCCCGAGTTAAGGTTAGGGTTGGGCGAGGCACCCCCTATTCCGACTATTCGGATGATCGATCGGGACCGGTCGTGAGATTCGTCCAAGACCGGTGAGTAGTTGGGGAGGGGGGTTGAGGGGGGTTAAGGGGCATAGTAGTAGATCGAGAAAAACGCACCAGACAGCAGACTTTAAAGCGTTTGAGACGACGACTTCCATTTGCTCGTCAAGACATTTGGATCTGAAAATGTGGAATTCCCCCTCCCCACAGATTCTGGAGTCCTGGCTACGCCACTATTATGATCTCAAACGCAAAAATGCAGAGCAAAAATCGGCAAACAGGGCAATGGTCTTGATCGTTTCAATAATTGCTTCCCTGCTCCTCTGGACTTTGGTTTCGCGGTCGGGAAAGAGACGGACACCTGCGGCGCCGATCCATTGAGAGGCCGGCGATTGGCAGACGACCTCTCAGTTGATCGCTGTCTGATAATATGGCTGTCTCTGCTATCTTCCATAGAAAGTGACGCAGAGTGAATATTGTCGATTAAGAGCTAATTCAGCATCCGATGATTTCAATGAATGAAACTGCCAATGTAGAGATGCTCGGAGACTACATCTTTGATTGGTCTGAGTAATGGAAGTGGCGTGCCAGTGAGCGGTGGATGCCGGGAACCAAAGGAAATTTGGATGCCCCCCGCCACCCAGGTGCTAGGTGTTAACGAACAAAAAGAAGGTGACCGAATCACGTTTTAGATGCCTCCATCTGGTGGATGCCCGCGGCCGCCAACGCCCCACCGGCCCCCTCTGCACGCTACTGCCTAAAGGCTTTCCTTCTAGATAGAAACTCATTAATAGCGAAAATAGACATTGAAATCAGCGCTATAGAATTTATCCATTCGATCTGCGACGGAGCGAGTCAAGCCTTTTGAACGCAACAATGGAACTGCGCTGCTGCTGCTGCTGCTGCTGCTGATGCTGATGCTGCTGCTGCTGCGTAGATTAAATGAAATGGAAACAATTGGCGCTTTTGACGACGACTGCAGACGATCGCTTCGACAATAGACTCGACATTATGTAGCGCCAGTATGACGACTGCACAAATGATAGCTAACAGCACGTGGACTCTATGGAAACTTGGAAATGCTGGGACTTGTTTTCAATGAACAGTCGGCTGATGCCGGCATTAGGAAAACTGTTGACTGATTACCATGGAGACAGAGACAGGTAGACAGACACAGGTGGACGTGGCTGCATCTGGACGAGCATTGAGTTTGACGTCATCAGCGGATGAGATTTCGAACGCCTTCGACAGGTTCTCTTCCGATCATTTCGATCGAGGCTCTAGAGAACAGCAGATAAAAGTTACTGCAAAAGCTAGTTTTAGATTTTAGAAAAATTACATTTTAAAGAATTTAAAGAATAGATAGTCATCGGAGGACAGAACGGACGTCGACTGAGGAAGTCAGAGGCAGCGCTCGCCTTCTTTCACACTTTAATAGCAGACATTATGATCCGATGATTTTTGCCAACTTCGAATGAAATTCTGAGACGACGTAGACGAGCGTTGTCATCTGTTCATCAGCCGAGGTGAGCTAGCCAGACAGTCCGTGTGCGAGTCAAATGGGTTCCTCTTTGACGAGAGTGAGGAGACGATCTCCTCTTCTCCTCCTCCTCCGTCGTCTGCCGTTCGTCTGGACGACAGCGGTCACCTGGAGGATTGTCTGTTGGAGCACTGTGGCAGCGTCGACGTCATCTGCTTCAGTGATGACGGATCCATCATGGCCACCGGAAGTGACGACTGCACGGTGCGAATCTGGTCGACCATGACGTCACAGTGCCAGTGCATCGGGATCTTAGCCGGTCACGAGAGTTACGTCACTTCCGTTGCAATCGAAGAGATCTACGTCATCAGCGGAAGTTCAGACTCAACGGTCCGGAAAGTGGGACCTGTGGTCGTGCGCATGCGTGTTCGTGTGCCTGGGTCATAGGTCAGGGGTCAACCGGGTCCTGTGTACGGGCGAATTCATCGTCAGCAGCTCCTCCGATTCGACCGTTCGCTGCTGGTCGTTCGTCACCGGAGACTGCGTTCGCGTCTTCTCCGGTCATCGCAGCAACGTCTCTCCGCTCATCTTTCTGCCGGCGGCGACGGCGGCGGCGACGGTCAAAGACAGTGACGTCGGCGATGACGTCACGACGTCTGTGCGTTTGAACGGTGACGTTGTGGTGAGTGGGTCGAGTGACTGGACTTGTCGCAGTTGGTCGGTGGATGACGGAAAGCCGGTCGTTGTCTTCCGCGGTCACGCCGGCATCGTCACCTGCTTGTCATCGGACCGTGACGGAAGAATTCTGGTCAGTGGATCTGTTGATTGCTCTGTGCGCACCTGGGCGATGAGAAGCGGTGAGCAGCTGCGTCTGCTCGATGGTCACTCAGCCAGCGTCATCTGCCTCGTGGTCTGTGCTGCTGCTGCCTCTATTCCTCAGCTCATCATCATCATCATCATCATCATCATCATCATCATCATCATCATCATCATCATCATCATCATCATCATCATCATCGTTTATAGATATGTTCGATTGATTGACAAATCGAAATAGCAAAGCAGAAGCCGACAGAAAATCTGCATTGATTAGCTATAATAACCATGAGTCCATAATCTTAGTCCTCCAAACACCAATAACTCTTTCAACTGACAGATGGTAAATAGGTCGATTGAGTTTTTGAAATCCTTCGCATAGAATCGATCGATGATGATGATGACGACGACGACGTGTTGTTGTCGTCGTAGGTTTTTAATGACGTTATCTTCACCGGAAGTTCTGACGCAACCGGAAGAGCGTGGACGATGAGCGAAGGACTTCCGGGAGTCGTCTTCAAAGGCCACTCGAAGACAATCCTCTGCATTAAACAGCAAAATGGAATCGGTCAGTTCTACTTACTTACCTATTGCGTGTCACAGTGGCGCCTACAGAGGGGGGAAGGAAGCAAATGCTTCCTAAAAAAATCTAGGGGCAGGAAATTTCCCCCACTCACTGAGTTTTGGTATCACGTTAGAGTATTAATTATACTATAATTATATTACATATATTGTAAAGTATTAATTACATTATATATTAATAAATAGTAGAGTATTAATTTAGCATCACGTTAGCTTATTAATTCGATAAATGCCTGTGCAATTACTGCAGTGCAATTTTGTAACTGTACATACTCAGTTCACTGTTCAAATACAAGTTCATTATTGTCAGGTTCATAACATTTCTTTTATAATTGTCACTTTTAGGTACAGTAATTCTAATGATGCAGAGTGTAAACAACCTCTGAGCCTCTTGTTTTGCTATAAATTCATTTTAAAGTTACACACGTGACATGCTGATGTACACATAGAATGCCTCGACAGCAAAGGTCATTATTTAAATATACAGTAGATGTCTGGAAACGGCGTGCCGCAAACTTATTCGACAGGATAAATGTGTGTGATTTTATGTCCAAAATGCACTGAAACTCCCCCACGAGCATCTCTTGATTTCAACAATTTTTCCGAGATTATACCCCGAGCCCTCGTTTAGGTATGTAGAGGGAGGACAGGCAAGGGGAAGCTGCTTCCAGCAGTCAGAGGGTATGGGCGCCCCTGGCACAAAAGGTGACCATATTATTTCCAGGCCAAACCGGGACGCCCGGGCAGTGGCGTTCCTAGGCTTGGTGACGCGTCACCCGGTGCGAAAATGTGGCGACAAGCAAAGAAAAAAAGGTTATCTCCCTTCCTTTTGAAATGTGGCGACAAGTAAAGAAAAAAAGGTTATCTCCCTTCCTTTTGAAATGTGGCGACAAGTAAAGAAAAAAAGGTTATCTCCCTTCCTTTTGAAATGTGGCGACAAGTAAAGAAAAAAAGGTTATCTCCCTTCCTTTTGAAATGTGGCGACAAGTAAAAAAAAGGTTATCTCCCTTCCTTTTGAAATGTGGTGACAAGCAAAAAAAGGTTATCTACTCAAAATAAAATTCTTAGTTTGGTGCCGCCACTCTGGAATTATGATGAAATACCTATCAAAATTGTATAGAACGGGCCCATTTTCCGATTTTCGGACACATTTTTGAAAACGGGACATCGATCTGTGTCCCGAGCGTGTCTTTCGGGACACCGGGACATGTCACCTTAAAACGGGACTGTCCCGGTCAAAATGGGACGTATGGTCACCTTACCTTGGCATGTCACCGGTGACCGGAAGAGTTTTGTGTATGGCGTATGGAAGAACGACCGTCTTCTCCTCCTCCTCCTCCTCCTCCTCCTCCTCCGCCTCCCTCTCCTCTGCGTGTGTCTTCTGTAGTGATGACAGGATCAGCCGATGGGAGCGTCGTTTGCTTTGAGGCGAGTAGCGGCAACATCAAGAGAATCTTCAAAGGACCGCCGAACGCAGTCATCAACCGTCTACAGGTGAAGACACGGTGTTTTTTAACATGTAACCTGTTGCGTATCGATCGCCATCATACCTGGCTGTCTGCACCTTTCATCCAATATTAGAATTCTTATTCTACTACCATTATGGTTAATTTGTCGGTAGCCAGGCAAAATAAACTAAAATCTGGGAGCGCCAAAATTAGCTTTCATCCGGAATTTAAAAGTTTTTCATCGGCCCCGAGAATTTTTCCTTAAACACTTTGGGTGAAGGCAATTCTTGTCATCAAGCGGCGGCTCCAAGATTTGGCAAGTGGGGGGGGGGGCGTTTGGGTGGCAACTTCTAAGCATGGAGCCAGCCAAGCTTTCGGGCAGCGTTTAAAAATTCCATCTTACTTGCTTACCTAGTAGTAAGTATAGGGTCCCAATAGGAGGGCCACTGAGGGGCAGGCACAGTGTTTATTCTAGCCACCTTGACATTGGGGGGGATTTTTCAATGTTTGGGGGGAGAAGAATCAGAAGATCTGAGTGTCCGAAATTGTAGTGACAAGCAAAAAAGGTCATCATGTCCTTCCTTATCTTTCCTTTTATCCTTCTTCCAAAATGAAAAGCCCCTTCTCGTCACACTTTTGGGGGAAATTTCCATCCCCAATGCAACATATAAAAATTTGGGTGGGGATTTCTAACTTGGGGGAATTCCTCCCCCAAAACAGGCCTAGAATAAACACTGGGCAGGCATTCAATAGGGGCACGCCCCCGGGCAATGTTCCCTCTAAATTTTGTTGAGTGTAGTGAAAATTATAATGAGTCTGCGGCAGCCGTTCATGCCTGACCTGAATTGTGACCAGCGGTCCCAAGACAAACCACCACAAAATCAGAGGTTATTTGAAACTCAAAATAGCTGTAGGCGGCTGGAAATTGCTGCGCGGCGTTTTCTTGTCATGTGCGCGGCCGCGCAGGCGCGCAGTTTAGAGGGAACATTGCCCCCGGGCCCCCACGTGGAGCCGCCACTGCTGTCATCAGACCTACACACAGCCTAATCACTTACTCAAATGAACTGTCATCTCTCCCCCCTCTCTGTCTGTCTGTCTCTGAAATGCGCCCAACAGCTATTAAGCAGCCCTGTACTCATCCTAGGCAATTTCATTTCAATTCATTACTGTTTAATATTGTTATTGTTACGAGCCCTTGCAGTCGTTAGACATTATGTCACGTTAATCTTGTTGTTCTACAATAATAATATAGTAGGCTCCATGGATGATCGATTTGTCGGGGGTTTGACCAGCGGCGCAGCCAGGATGTAAAGCTGGTGAGCATCGGTGAAATTCTGCAGACTGTAAGGCTATCCCCCATTGAATTCTCGCCATTTTGCACGAATGTAAATCGACCCACCTAAGTCCATGCTTCTACGTGTACAGTATTTGTCGTAACCAGTCGCATAAACCATTATTAACGTCAATGACCTCTGTTGATCATTAAGCGGAGGTAATGTTAGACGCTCGATGGGTAATTGAGTGTTTAATCTCGACTCCTGGACTCCGGGGGGAACTGAAAAAGCCAGGGGGAACTGATAAAGCCGGGGGGAATTCTGCTAGAGGCCGCTGTTAGTCCATGTAGTATTCCAAAATTTCTGAGGGGAACTTGAAATTTCCGGGGGGGAAGGGGGCAATTTTCCCCCCGGAAACGGCCTAGATTAAACACTGGTAATTGACACCTGCACTTGACAGGTGGTCGGAAGACGTCTATTCACCTGTTCTACTGATGGATTCGTTCGGATATGGAATCTGACTGGATTATTCGAAGAGGATCTAAAAACCCCCCGACTGAAATTCCATGATGACGTCATCGTCGGCACACATAACGGTGGCACTCAACAGTCTCCATAGAAACTTAATTGGCATGATGACGTCATAGTTTTCATGCCAGTTTACTCTCGTCTGTACTCGAAGCTCTCGCCTTAAAATACCTTTTAAGAAATCAAAAATATCTTCAGAATCTGTTTTTTGCACAAATAGAAATACACATGTAGAAGTTTTTTTGCAAAAAACACTCAAGGATTTTTTTTTTTGAAATTAAAGAACAGAATGGAAACGAAGCACTTATAATAATATGAAAGTCCATTCGTTGTAAAATTAAACGCCTCTGCTTTGCTCAAAAGTGAAGAAGACGTGAGTGAGAAATCTTTTATAGTGCAAAAATATTCCAAGATTTGAATCTAATATCGCTGCAAATTCTTTTACAGCTGGAACTTCACTCAAACCACAACAGAGACACGTTTCGAAATGCTGTAATTGCATTGAAACGCTCAGTTAAGTGCATTCGTTTATAGAAAATTGGTTCAGAAATTACTTGGAGGATAAGAGAAGAAGCATGAAAGCACCAAGTAAACACATGAATTGGTGAAATAACCAGAGATCTACTAAAGAACGCCATTAGAAGGAACGCTGGAATGACAGAGTCAGAGAGAGTCACACCAATGCTCCCTGTTCCTCTTCTTATCACGAAGTCTTCATAGACTAACAAGAGGTAGAAATCCACCATTGTTTTAGGTTTAAAGATATCGTTGTTCACAAAACAAGACAAATGTCTTCGATATGGGAGATAGAAAAGTCAAGAAAGTCATTGTGTGTCTGCAGAAGAAGAGCACATCAGACGATAGGCAATATCACATCTTAAATGACATAAACAAACACACATTCAGCAGCCAATCCGAGTCTTTGAAGTCACAATATATCCCCTGCAACAGCTCGATTCGACTCAATCACAAACTGCCTTAGAACTGTTAACCGGTCACAAAACCAACATTAAGTAGAAACCTAGAAGCATTCTTGTCTGTTTTCCACTTGAAGATTTTTAACACCATTCACCGTTTTGCATAGCACTGAACGTAATCACGAACTTTTCCAACAAATGCGTCCTGTAGAAAAGAAAACACACTGCCAGAGTGTCAGTGACATTGAGCAGTCGGCGAATAAAGACAAATATTGCTCCTCATTGAGGGTCTATTAACCAATCAGCCGCAAAAGAATGAATGACAGAAGATACATGACTTTAGATTCATTTACCTCATGCTTTGACCAACTCCTGTTTAAAAACATTAACATTATTACCTTTTACAAAATACACCACAAAATAGAATCTAGGTCATTGAAACTCAATTACAACAATTAAAATGAGAATCAAGTGACAGTCGAATTTCACAATCATTTACTTTATCTCGTTCGAAATGCTCAGCTGCCTCAACATTCAGAGGATCTTCAAAATTTAACAAGTCCTAAAAATTGAAAACAACGATTATCAACAATTACTTCAGAAATGTTTGTAAATTTTAAAAATTAAAATCAGAATTCAACAGTAATAAGAACAGCCAGAAGTAAAGAGAAATAGGAGAAATATATAACGGACAAAGAGCACAGAAGCTCTGTTCTGTCCAAGTCTCAGCACAGGTGAGATGAATTCACCTGCCCCCCCCCCCCATCCACTAAACTTTACCAAATAACTGGTTTAATCTTAATTGACTGAGTCACCGCTATACATAGTAACATACACAATCACATAGATCAAGGTTTGCATTTCTCTCAGAAAACAATTCAACTGTGATAGTTTGAGACAGCGGCCACATTAAGTCAATCAGTGAAACACACAACACGACAGTTGAAAACAGCAAAAACTCTAAGAGTCTCACCGAAAATAATGAATTCAATCCCCAGACAAGGTCTGTCAACGTTCTTGTTGGAGCCCAGCCTAACAGTTCCACAGAAAATGGAAAAAGTTATAAGAAGAATAAAAAATAGTCTAATGTAATATCATCTAATTTCTATGGCTAACCCCTAACCCTAGTCACCTAATCTCTAAGACACTCATGAAGCTCAAGTCCTAGAAATTAACTTTTGCTCCAGCACTTTTTCTCATCCTCCATGCCTATCTGCCCTGTCCTGTGTTTCTGTGACCAACCTTTGATAATTGTGTGTGGCTGCTCTGTCAGGTATTCATTATAGTGACCATTCTTGGTAGACAGCGACTACATTGCACAGACTATTTTAACCTCCACTCCTTGCCTCGAACATGTGACAGCCTGAGAAAGAAAATCATCTCTGACCAGCCGGGGCTGTACCCCATGCCAATAGAGGACAGCTGACAGTCTACCGAGAGAGTCACCAGGACAGGCTAAGCATCATTCCAATCACTCATTTATTTATGCTTTAAATGTCATGCAAATATTACACGTGACCTTGAATCACAATTGATCTGGTTACCATAGTGACTATCATCATCTCAAGTCATGAATTTTTCTAAGTCCTCAACGTCATTTACACTCGTTAATTACCGTAATTAATTTTAGACCAATTATGTGAAGATCTGATTTGGAACAAAATGCAGACATAACATGCCTAAGCCATCAAGTGAGTTTTGTCTAAGAAGAGAGAGACAGACTTCTCCATCTTCATTGATGTTTGGATGCCAAATCCGAGTCAAACAATGAACCTTTGGAGGCTGAAAAGACAAAAGACACTTAAGATTTCAATCTTCATCTTGATAAACAAAAACAAAATGTTCATTTGTACATAACGGCTAATATAACAAAACCTTCTGTTCAATTAAAAGATACTTTTTATCACACGCTTTTGTCAAAGCACCTTTTAGATTAACCTGCGTTTGAATTTAAGCTAACAAACGCAAGAAACAACATGGGAGTAGTGGGTGGGGAGTGGTGTTTTGAGGGGTAGGGGAAAAGAGTGCAAAAGGGGTAGGGAATGGGGCAGGGAGGCGCCTCTGGGAGAGGGGGTAGCGGCAACCGCCAGGGAGGGCGAGAGGGAGAGGCTGCCAGTCGCAGTTGCTTACGCAGCAGAGCTGACTCTGAGACAGCAACACGTGTCGCCGGAACAGTTAGTGGATATTTATCTACCTACTCATTACCTAAGTAGTTAATTTTATGCCGTTCAGAAAAAGACTACATTTATTACAAAATCAGAATGAAATAAGTGAATTCTGCCAACAAAATATTCAAGTCACAGACAAACCACAATGTTGTACTCCTCGGGAACATTGATGAGAAACTGAAACCGCCCTCCGGACCAAAATCCATCATCTGGTAAAATTGTCAAAGTAAAGATATGCAGGATGTTTGGGTCGTCAAAATGAGTTCGGCATGACTTTGGCAGGTCCTGTTCCATGTCTTGAACCTCTGTCATTGCCACAAAACAATCAACTTTAGCACAGAAATTCAATTTGAAGAAGCTATGAGGAGCTTCTTTGAATACGCAGTTAAACAAGGAAATGAAAAATTCTTAAACCAATGCATTAGCAAATTGATCTCTTAAGAGAATTTGACCAATACTGGAAAACAGAAACTATCACCCTTATCACCTTATCACCCCAAGAACTAAATCTCAGTCACTGACCGATCCTATGAAAACAGATCAAAGAGCTTATAGGTCAATATGCCAGTGCCAGCTCATGCACGGAATTCCAAGAGATCAGTCGGATGTCGACTGGTTATGCCAACGGTCATAGGGCAATCAAGAACAGCAATGTTTTAGTCTTGTGACCAAACAGTTATGATGATGAGGCAAGATGAACACAGAAAGCAGGGACTGAATTGCAGAATCTGAGTCCAGCAACTGTGAAAACACGTGCAACAACAGAGGTCGTCGTGAGCATCGGCATAAACAAAGTCTATCCAGTGATCTGCAGTCGTAAGTTGTAAGTAAGGAACAAAGATTGATTGCAGAATAAGACTTTATAAGCCAATAAAGCTGCCGCGTAGGAAACAACAGTAAAACGCATTGAAACAGACACAATGCCAAACTCTAAAGTAATTTACAATACCTCTAACAAGCAACTTGTCTCGTACAGATATTCTTCCGTCATTGTGACCTTCTTTCTTGTTCTTCCTCTGTTCAATTTTCTTCCTAAGTGTCAGCATTTTCTGCAAAACAAAAGAAACACAATTGTCAAAGAAAAACAAATCCAACAATATCATTACTATATATTAAGAATTTAGCAAATCAAACAGACAAAGTAAAAAAATAAAAGTGCAATTAGACAACAGAAGTACTGAAGACTTAGGAACAGTGAAAAGCAAAAGTTCAAACATAAAACTGTCTCATTCCAATGGAGAAACTGCAGTAACGTCTTTCATTTCATCAGTTCAATCAGCCAGTGTCATTCTCAATTGACTCTTCAAAATGATCATTTAAAAGCTGCTAAATTTCATTTGTCATTCAAGTAGGTCTCACTGAAAGTTGTTCAAACATCAACCACATAACGAACATGTTGTACGCTAAAATTTAATCAAGATCACCTGCATAACATTTTACAAAACTCTGATGATCTTGCCAACAGTTTCAAAGAGTCTACTGTCAGTTCCTGATAAAAAAATGATCAATACCATCAATTTGTTACATGGAAGCTTTAGTGAAACACGCTTCTTATCAGTGCAACATATCTTGCACCAAACGCCTGAATCACACAAACTCTCAACATCGACGAACAGCAACACAAAATGCGCCATACAAATTCTATCATAACATTTTTTAAATTCAAAAAAATTCATCAGCAGCAGACTTGACTACTGCAAAAGCATCCTTTATGGCATCAGCGACCACCTGCTACAGAGACTTCAACTCGTTCAGAATGCAGCTGCACGCTTGGTGTTCCAGAGAGGCAAGTTCGATCATATCACGCCAGTCCTACGGGAGCTCCACTGGCTCCCGGTCAGTCAACGCGTGACTTTTAAACTCGGGACCATCCTGTTCAAGGCTCAACACAGTCTTACTCCGCCATATCTAACTGATACATTCTGCTTGACGGCTAAGTTACCGGGTCGGTCGCATCTACGCTCCGCCCTGACCGGCACACTCGCAGTGCCTCGAACTCGGACACGCTATGGTGACCGCAACCTGGCCGTTGCCGGCCCGGTTGTTTGGAACAGTCTGCCAGCAACATGGCGTTCCTCTGATTCACTGTTCTCTTTTAGAAAACAACTGAAGACATTCTTGTTTGTTTGATCCGGTTCGCAACTGACAGCGCATTTGCTGCTTTGCGAATATTTGCGCTATAGAAATGTTCGTATAATAATTTAAAAGCTCACGGTCCTAAAACAGACCTGAGCGATCAATTTCAGATAACTTTTATTAAGCAAAATTACTCTGCGGAGAAACAGGTAAACGTCTAATCATAATCTATTGTTTTTCGCATATTTTAAAAATCTTCTTTTAATTAAACAGAAATAAATTTATTTCCATGAAAACATAAATAAATCCGATGTATTTCATGTGTTACGTATTTTCGCATAGCTAGCGACACCTAGCGATCTCAGTAATATGCGCAAAGACAATAAAATATAATTTATAAAAATTCACAGCTTGACACTGTTTAAGACTTTAAGTTATTTAATAAAATGATCACTTCATATTTCATCTAATGCGATCCCTTCACATTTCATCTAATAGACGAATTGACGACGAATTTATACCCTCGGAAATTATAAATGGTGCTATAGAAGTACTATAGAAGTGCATAATAATAATAATAATTATTATTATTATTATTATTATTATTATTATTATTATTATTATTATTATTATTATCGTCATCATCATTATTGAATCTGTAGAAATCTTCATCGAAGCGACCATAGTGCATAGACATGGAAGCGACTAAAAAAGCGGAATAGAAGTTTTAGTTGGAAGCACCATCGACCAGCAATACTTTTGTTTTAAAAAGGTATAAATACTATATTATTGCTGCTGTTATTATTGCAGCTGGTGCTATTATTATTATTATTATTATTATTATTATTATTATTATTACTACTACTACTACTACTACTACTACTACTACTACTACTACTACTACTACTACTACTATTATTATTATAACCTAAGACTTCTTCTTTCTTTTTCTTCTTTCAGGTGCCATGCATTGCTGCGTCGGCGGCCATGGACTTCCACTTTTCTCGATCTCTAGTGTTCCTCAGGAGTTCGATGTTATTTCCTATCCCCATTTCCTCTCTCATTCTGTCTGTATATTTTGATCTTTGTTTTCCTCTTGATCTTTTACCCTCCACCATGCCTGTCACTGCCAAGTTTTCTAATCCTTCTTTTCTCATCACGTGCCCGAAAAATTTCATCTGTCTTAACTTGATGGTAGTCATCAGTGTTCGTCTCTCTTCCATCATCTGTAGTACTTCTTCGTTAGTTCTCTTGTCTGTCCATGGGACCTTTAGCATCCTCCTATAAAACCACATTTCTGCGCTTCCAGTTTCTTTTTAATCTTTTTGATATGTTCCACGTCTCAGATCCATATAACAAAACTGACCATACATAGCATCTATAAGCACTCTGAGCCTTGTTTCTTTTAATATTTTCTTGTTCGTTAATATTTGTTTCATTTCCATGAAGGCAGATTTTGCCATACCTATTCTTGTTATTATGTCTTTATCACTTCTTCCATCACTTGTAATAATGCTTCCCAAATATTTGAAATAAGTTACTTGTTCTATTTCTCTTCCATTTAATAAAATCTTGCATTTCGGCACTTCTTTTGTTTTGTTATTACCATAGTGAAGGTCTTCTTTATGTTTATTTTTAGTCCTTTTCTCTCACTTTCCTCTGATAGTTTGTCCACCAGTTCCTGTAGCCTTCTTTCCGAGTACGCTAACAGTGTTGTATCATCCGCAAATCTTATGTTATTGATATTTTTTCCTCCTATCCTTATACCTTCCATCTCCTTGATCATTTCGAATATCTCCTCCCCACACAAGTTGAAAAAATCTGGTGATAGTCCGCACCCTTGTCTCAATCCCTTTAAGATCTTTATCTTTTTCCCTATTTCCCCATTTAGTCTAATAGCTGCTTCTTGTTTCCAGTATAGATCCGCTATTAATCTTTTGTCTTTTCCGTCGATTCCTGCTTTATTCAGGCTTTCAAATAGGTCTTCATGTTTGATGTTGTCGAAAGCCTTCTCATAATCGATGAAGCATAAGTAAAGGTCTCTCTGCTTTTCGATACATCTTTCACTCAGCATCCTTAGAACAAAGATTGCATTCCTACAACCACTATCTTCTTTGAAACCAAACTGTTCTTCACTTATTTGATCTTTTATTTTTTGTCTTGCTCTCTGTAGGAGTACTCTTAGAATTATTTTGGTCACATGACTTATGAGGCTTATGGTTCTGTGTTCTTTACATTCCCTTGTACGTGCCTACTTTTTTCGGTATAGCTACAAAGATTGAACTGCATAGTTCTTCTGGTAAAACTCCTTTTTCGTAGAAAGTGTTTGTTATTTCCGTTAGTTTTTGAATTCCTATTTCTCCTGCAAATACTATCATCTCTGTTGTTATTTTGTCCATACCAGCTGCTTTGTTTCTCTTCATTTTCTTCAGTACTTTGGCGATCTCTTCTTCCTGGATAGGTAATCCATCTATTTCCTTTATTATTGGTTTTTGTCCTCGGTCGTCATGGTACAGCTCTTCTACATAATCCTCCCACCTTTCCCGTATATCTTTTTCTTCCATTAGCAATTTCCCAACCTAAGACTAGGGCTACAATAAAGGCAGAGGCTGACGGCGTCCAATCAGGACGGTGCGAGTGGTCGTAGTCCTAGACGTCGGCGGCTGATGATGATGATAGTTGCATTGACTGCATTTTGATTCTCGATTAATAATAATAGAAGATGGGTTTGTTGGATACTTTTGGATTTTTTGACGATGTTCGGCGAATGAATAAACGCCAAGTATGCGCTCAAGAGTCTCTTTCTACTGTCTTTAAATGAGCAGCAAATCGGATCAATTAACGTCAACCGAAAGATCCATACGCTGTGGATATGTCATTTATATGGCGCTATCATTCGCACACATAATTCAGCTCCTAACAATGATTGCTTGATTCTTATATCAATAAGATACGCGTTTAATGATAAAAGCAACGACGCCCTGTGGATCTAATGACCCTCGACTGAATGACCACGGCTTTTAATTTATATATATATATATATATATATATATATATATATTGATAAATAAACTGTCTGTTTTGATTGATTGATTGATTGATGTAGATTTACTCAATATTTTTCTGTAACACGGTCATTAGGATAAGTTTGAAGATTTTTACTTGTAACAATAGTAGCAGCATTTGAAATTTTGTATCTTAATGTTGGTTTGTCGTTTGTAGCTGTATTATCAAATACTCAACTTTGGAATGATTGTTTCATCAGCGTTGATGATTTGGAAGGGTTTGATGGTGTTGACGGGAAGTGAAAGCCCAATTGTCGTTGTTCTCAGGTTGTTATTCTGATTGTGCTTAATCTGTGATATTGATTTGTTTCTGAGTTTTTTTTTTATATTCAGTTCGTTTTCATAGTTGTTTAAGTGGTCTCAGGTCTTAATAAACAATATCTTGTAAAAGGTAAGAATTTTTGAGGCTTAAGACTCTTCAACTTTAAGCTATTTTAGTGCCAACATGGATGATTCATTCCCACCAAAAAATATTGCCTAAATTGTATTTATCTCTGCAGTGTCAGTTTGACTTATTGTAACCACTATTCAAGAGCTTTATTTGGACATAAGAGATGTCCATGTTTGAATTTGACAAATATATCAAATGAATGTAATATCTTGTGTAAAATTGCTGTCTTCTGACTAAAGACCCTGACTCTGTCCTGTATCGTTTTTTCTTGGTTAGAATGGCAGAGGGACAAAATATCTTTATGGTGAAACATCAAGAACATCCTCATGATTTGGGATTTGGAAACAGTTATTCAGACTTATTTGCTTTTATTTCCTTTGAAAGAATTTGCAGATATGGTCAGTTATGTCATGTCAGAAATCCATGCATAATTACTTTATTCTTGTCATTTTCAAGTGCTTCTGTGTATACCTTTTGTTGTGGTTCCCTTTTCTTACAGTGGTAGCATGGAACCAGCATTCTATAGGGGAGATCTTCTGTTTTTAACAAACTACCAAGAAGATCCAATCCGTGTTGGAGAAATTGTTGTGTTCAAGGTTGAAGGTCGGGAAATTCCAATTGTCCATCGCGTTATAAGAGTCCATGAGAGGTAAGATGAGTGTTGAATTCATCTGTTTACCGGTATTTTTTGATCAGTGGCTTAGGAATGGTGTGGGGGTCTGCCCCGGGCGGCATGTTCCTAGGAGGGGTAAAAAAATGTATGGGGCTGAAAATTTTTAAGCAGAAGATAAGAGAAATAGTACCTCCCATAGCGTTGGCAACAGTATGAATATATGTACGACACATGCTAGTGCCAACCAACGACCTTTTTTAGCTAGTCAGACTTTGAGAGGTGATGTTGCTGTTCTGCCCTTGGTGGTGCCAATCTGCACTACATCACTGTTTTTAACTAAGTACTTAATTGTAAATATAGAGTCTTATTCTGTCAAATGTAGTGGAGGATTTTGAGGAATGCAACTTTCTTTGAACTAATTTGTTACTATATATAGGAATAGCTGCTTTTCCCTTTAAAATTGTGTTTTTAGACTTTAATTTTGAAGCAGCATTTCCCTCTGCTTTATATGCTCCATTGTATCACCTGGGCTGGGAAGTATGTTCAGCTTTTGGGAGCATTATTATTATTATTATTATTATTATTATTATTATTATTATTAGCTGGACAATTTATATAGCTCAATAAGCATGGCAGAGTGACCAAAGACAGGAGCGCTTTACAATACTACATATATCCAATGTCTTGCTGGATAAGGTCATGTGAAGAAAATGTGTTTTGCTTGCAAGTGGTGGTACTTTTTATAAAATAGATTGTTGACTGATTTTCACCAATTATGGACTTTATGTTCTCTTCTATTGTTAGTTTTAATTGACTGTCTAAGCCAGGTGCTGAAAATAATAATAGCACATATTAGCATATTTCATCCACATGTACGGGTAAATCTGCATTTAAATTTTGAAATTTTAGAAGCAAAGAATAGATCTTACTCACTACTCAAAGTTTGAGGAGAAATTGTTCACCAAATTTTTTTGAATCTGTTTGTGTGTATGTTTAGGCTTTTGTTATTGTACTGTGTTGTTTCTTTGACCATAAGGAAATTTTATTAGCTTTTTTGTTGTATTTATTGAGATTTTGACTGGTTGTCATTCAGAAGTGTTATGCCTGATTGTTTTGGTTTTTATTGTCAGAGCTAATGGAGACTTAAAATTCCTGACAAAAGGTGATAACAACCAGGTGGATGACAGAGGTCTTTATGCTCCAGGACAGCTTTGGCTCGAGAAAAAAGATGTTGTTGGCAGGGCTAAGGGGTCAGATAAACAAAATGTCATAGAAAATCTTTTAGATGTGCATTTATATATCTGAGAAATTATTTTCCACAATGGGGTCAATAATCAAAAGAAAATCGAGCTCTGACAGAGAATCTGAATAAGAAGTTTTTCAATCAGTTTGTAGGGAAATCAACATAAAGGACACGACATTGGCTCCCAGGCATCACTTACAACCAGCCTCTGCACATTATTGGAGATGTGCATTTATATTTGAGAAATTATTTTACACAATGCTAATCAAAACTATTAACAAAGCATACCCTTGTCTAATATCAATTTGCTTGCAACTAAGGAGTGTTGTTGGTGTATTACAATGGCAGCAATGCCTTGTGAAAGCTTTTTTGCAGTGTGTTTATCTTGCTGTTCAGATTCGTGCCTTATGTTGGAATGGTGACAATTCTGATGAATGATTATCCTAAATTCAAGGTAAGATGCATGTACAGTATTTATATTCTTATCATCATGGCTGATAATTCAACAGTAGCAGTTGATCTAATTTCAAGGGCTGTTGTAAATTCAATCATTCAAATGTGAGCCATCTGTCCTTTTGATTCTCTGATAGCCTGTCTAATCGATTGCCTTTCTTTTGATGTTTTTACATTGCAACTATGGTATGACAAACAACTTGATTACTGCTGCCATAGAGTAATACCGGTATTGCTCAACTGGCACGATGAATATCATGAATTTATTAGTTAGGTTGAAGAAAACTCGCTTAAGTTATATTACAAAGATTTATAAAATTTGTTGTTTGTTTTCTAGTATTTGACTTTAGCACTTCTTGGGGCATTCGTGTTGGTGCACCGGGAATAGCACCGCACTGGTTTGATATTTACGTGATCCGTACTTAGGACGCACTGCTGTCCTTTGAAGATACTGTATATCATCTCTGTGGAAATTCACTGAACTGTTTATTCTGAGTAATTGCCTCATATGGTTATTAAAGCACGGAATTAAGATGACTTGGTGTGCATTTAATATCATGTGACAAGTTCCTGACAGTAGGCCTATATTCAGAAATATGAAATGTTATTACAGTTTCAGTCTTGTTGAAGTCTTTTTGTCACTGGAGCAAGAGTTGATTGTAAGTTTATGTCAAGCAGATACGTCTGCCCCTTTGTCAAGTAGAATAATGTGGGTCCATTATGCATGTATAACCGTGCAACAGATTACCAATATTAATGACTTAACTAGAAATTGCCTTTTCATTGTATATAGTGCATTGGGCAAACTAAAGAGTACCGAATAAAACATTCAAGAGAGGTTTACTTTTCAAACACAAAAGGTCAAAATAAAATAAAATCTCAGCACTATCTAAAATAATTTTAATTGCAGAACTTTCCACACATTTTGCATTTTTACAAGAATTTCTCTTAAGGCATTAATTGCAAATGAAAGGTTGCAAATAGCCACAAGATTTGGCAATCATCATACCAGGCTCACATTCTATTTAACCCCTTAACCGTGTATTTAACTGTAACTCAATGTAAAATGGACGGATATATCCGGGATCCCCAGTTAAGGGGTTAAGAAAATAATCAAAATATGTCCAATTTACAATCCACTCACTGAATCCTCACACATCAAAATAGAACATTATAGACCCACCCCAGAAGTTCAGCAAGGGTGATCACAAGAATCAAATTATATGACATCTATTTTACACTCCTTAAGTTTTGAGAGCGGTTGCACTCTCTTTATGGTCCACTCCATCTTACCTTTCAGAGCTACTTCATCCCCTTAGCTCTATCCCTGGTCGGCCATGTCTTCAGTCCACAACCAAATAGAACTTCAATGTTCCAGCGAGGTTTTATATCCTTTGGAATGCTCTTGACGCCCGTGGCTTAGCAACTCCTAATTCTATGGCCCTCTTTTTGCACTTAAAATTATCTTTGTCAATATACAAAGTGATCTTTCAGAAGAGGCGCTATACAAATATTTTGTTACATTACATTACATTACATAAATTATCATGCATACAAATGTTAATACAGGCCATTTGCCAACATTACTCAAATTGTACATTCCTGTATGTATTTCAAACCTGTCCAACAAATACTAGTCCTAATAACCATAGCTAGTTATCTCAAGTGTATATGCTGAAATTTGCTGACGAAAACTTTGGAGGTTACAATTAACTTCAAGTCCATATAATCATCTGTCACAGTGTTACGGGCTGCAGTCTGCACAATTTTACACTTAGTCACAAATGCAGAACAATTTTCAATGTTTCAGTTGTCATCTAGAAACAGTTGTTTACACTGACTGCTTCTCCTCGAGTTGACTTTCTATTGATACATACATGTAGTGTTGGAATACATGAAACAACAATGCAAGCCAAGCATAGGAGCAACAAGTCATTAGCCATTACTAATTAAATATGTTATTGCCTGTGATTGTCAACAGTTCTGAAGTTAGATGCCAACACCAAGTAAGTGATCACACAAATCACATAAGTTTCTGGTCAATACAGATATCAATTTTAAATATATTAAAATTTATTTCACTTTTGTTTGAAAGACTATCACATTGAGCAACACTAACCCATGGTGCCCTGTTCAGATCTGAACCATGGCAACAGAAAAGTTCTTGGTATTGAATTTTCTCTTCCGGCCAGATCCTTTCCCAATGCTACCCCGACTTTAAGTCTTTACAGCTGATAATTTTTAAGTAAGCACGCATACTCCCTAAATTCTGAGAACTTGTGTATTGTCCTGAAGTTAATCAAATACAATGTATTTAATGTTGATTGCTAAAAACACTATAGCACTTAAAGACACTTAAATCCTCTCTCCCTATGTCTGTCTCAATACTATTTCACGTCATTTGATCTGAGCCAAGTGTAAAACAACTTCTCCAACTAATTTAATTGTACCAAAGTTGTAACCACTAAATCTGCACACCTCTAGCATGACAAACATTTGAATGAACTGCTTAAAGCAGAGAATGAATCAAAATTACAATCTTCTGCAGCTGTATACAGTCTCAGTGTTCATCGTTCTTATTTCACTTCTTTTAGAAACTTTGCTGAAGACAAAAGGCTCAAAAGTCGACTTGTAGAGCAAAACAAAACAGGATTTCCAGGGTCACATCAGTTGTAAATGAAGTTGAACCTAAATACAAAACAGAGGCATATTCTTAACAAGCTAATATCCAGTACCGGTAGATACTACTACCATTAATCCAAAATATAAACCATTTAATATATGAACAAACAACACATCCATAAAATGAGTATAAACACTATACAAAATACATGATTGTTATTAGAGACATAACTGAGCAATGGTTTTTTTATGCGATTATACTGAATTCACCTGCTCAGCGTTTGAGGAAGACAAGAGATGATTGGCCCATAGCCAGCTGCATTGTCGTACAGTTCAAATAGAGGCGCGGCTACAAGTTTGTAGTTCCGTGGTACAGCAAAAAGCGCTTAAACAAGCAAAATATTTTTAACAATAAAATTCAACCATCACTTGAAAATGAAAATCTTAAACAATGTTTGATATGTGAGAGAAAAAGAATGCAGAAAACAAGCAACCGACCTTTCTCTGGCAACTGCACCAGGTACAGGCGCTTGTGCTCCTTCGGTTTTGTGATGTGTGCTGGAATATAAGGATACTGGAATAAAAAAGAGAATGTTCTGAGTCACATTAGCAAATTAGTGCTTGATTATATGAATGAAACAATTTTACATTAAGAAATAAAATGCAAAATAGGTAAACAATTGCAGTGTAACCGTAAAATTACTTAATCCAATTATCATAATCTAGTTGTTAAGTGAATCGAGGTTGTAAAGACTCAGAATATAAGAGCAGATGTCAAGAAACCAGGCTTTAACGTTGGCTTTTTCAGAAATGCCTCACCTGAGGCGATTCAAAGTTTGGCCTCCACCAATTTGCAATGGTGTCCTCAATGACCCAATCAACAGGTGGGTGATCCTGGCGACCTAACATCTAAAAAAGAACAATAACACCACCTGCAACTATAGATGATTCTTATCTACTTTATAAAATTACAACACGATTCTTTACACAAATATCAAGAGGAAGAAGATATATAATCAATTAATAGACTGCAGACCTCTGTTAAAAGTCGTTTCAGACCTTCCACTTGGTCTTCACCTGGTTTCAGTTCACCTCCTGGTCTAAAAAAAAATTGAAAATCAAGTCAGATGAATAAAACCAACTTCAGAGCTTAGGCTGAACAGCAGGTATTTAAGAAAATCATTTAAAATCCAATCAGAAATTTTCAGCAATCACAGCATCAACAATCAAAATTTCAGTCTAAATGTCTTTTTAAATGGGTATCCATTCTAAAAATTGCAAATATTTTCATCCTTCAAGATATAATAACCAAAAAATAAATAGTTGTGATTCCGATCAAGAATACAAAAGCTCAAGAAACTAAAAAATTACAGTTATGCAAGATGCAGTGTTTCCTGCCAACAATTTGTTGAAATTTATTGTAAAATTAATTTAGGCAAACTGCAAAAACAGTAGCTAATGTCAAAACTGCTCATGAGGCCTGCTATATAATCAAAATAATAGCATGAAACTATTTTATGGCAATCCCAAGTAGAAGGTACAGTTTGAAAAATGAAGTTCCAAGTTGAAGCAGAAGAACATGAGGCAATCCATGTTCATGGACGATGAGAACGCCTTCGGCCGATCGTCTCATTCCAGTTTTCTTGAATTCCTCTTTCATTCGTTCAAATCTTGCAACCACAGACTGATCCTTTTCATACTGAGCATCTTTAGTTCCAAATGTATAGTTAGTCAATGGATAGCTATACAAAAACATACACCTTCACAACATAAATTGTCTGCATTCAATATTAAGGAAATTCTGATAATCATCCAACTAATAATCCTATTATTCAAAATTGCTCAATTTTACAAGATCAAATGGAAAGATACTGGCTCATCTGACCACTTTTCATCAGTTTGCAGTCTTAAGGCAAATAAGGAGTGCTGGAATAAGGAATAAGAATAAGGAATAAGACTATCATTAGCATTAAAGAAATTCCCACACCTACACACATCAGCCCAAATGGCTGCTAGACTTCACTCCAAAACTGGATGATTTGCCACTGGTCACTTGAAACTAATTTCACTACTGAATGAAATTCCAATCATGATAAACTGAATAATTACATTAAGCAGGTAATCCAGATGAACTGATAACTTTCTCTCAAGATATGCATTAGATTTTATAGCTATCATCATCTTATATACCAATAAGCCTTGATAATAAACCTCCACTTGGTTTCATGGCAGTTAAAGCGGTGTGACTGAATACAGCACAAAGGCACCGATCCGATGGTTCATTACTATCGGCGATATCTAGCAGACAGCAAAGGCCCACGCCATTAGGCATCATAATAATAATAATAATAATGTGATTTTAAGTGGTTTAGGAGGCTAAGTAAGCCTGTGTGAAAACCACTGATGTAACCATCTACATTCAATAACCTAGTTTATCTAGATAGCCTTTTGTTTACTGTTTCAACTGTCACTCCCACCTCATTCAAACTGTTCCATTTGTCCACAACCCTTGCACTAAAAAAGTTTTTCTTTCTTGACCAACCCTCTGCTTAAACAATTTGCACTTGTGGCCTCTTGTGCTGCTATAGTGTGCCAATGTAAAGAATCGATCATATGGCACATCTACTTTCCCAGTCATTATTTTGTATGTTTCTATCAAATCCCTCTCTCTCTCTTCTCCTTTCTAATGTTGTCAGTCCACACATTGAAGTCTTTTTCATAGCTTAAATTATGGCACCCATTGACCATCTTCGTTGTTTCGTCTTTGCACTTTTTCTAAAAGTTCTATATCCTTTTTCAAGAATGGATTCAGCCTGAACACAGTATTCTAGATGAGGCCTTACTAATGACTTATAAAGTTTAATGATTATCTCTTTGTCACGACTCACAATTGTCCTTTTCACCATTCCCAACATTTGGTTTCCCTTTTTTGCTGCCTCCATGCATTGGTGAGATGGATTCATACTTCTATGGATGATTATCCCCAAGTCTCTTTCTTTTTCGTTGCAGTTCAGTCGAGATTGCGAATGGCAGCCGACTTTCATTCGAGACGTTTACAGAGACTAGCCCTTCAGTGAAGGCGCCGACACGACATCATGTAAGAGCAAAATGGCTAAATTAAGGGGTGGATAACACTACAGGCCTTCTGGTATTCCTATGTCAGCCACAATATCAGCTTATCGAAAAATTCAAACACCGTTTTAAGAGGTGTTACTTCTTTAAATCGGCGAAGCCGTCGGCCGGTTGGACCCGGTGCGCTCAATTCTATCGGCAGAGGGGATGGCGATCGTACCAAGGGTGATAGAAGTCCTGCTACAGCGTTTACTTACCGCCCCATGCATGCCGGCGTAGTGTGCACTGTACTTACAGACTAATAGTGCGTTCGAGGGTCAGCGATCCCTGGTGGTGGAACTGAGGAGCGGCGGTAGGAGTGATCGGACTGATCGCCGCTGATCCTCCTCCTCCTCCTCCGCTGCTTTTGTTCATCGTCTTCGGCCAACCACGTCCAGCCATCTTGAATGATCAAGCACAGAACAAGTAGATGACGCCCATAGACTTAAATATCATAATAAATCTATGATGACGCCGACGAGGCCATAGATTTATTATTAATATATACTAGATGCCGAGAGATGTGATACATAGTGTTCTGTTGTTCCGTTCTTAGCTAATAGCCATCCTCGATTCGAGGTTGGGCCACACCCAAGGGCCACACCGCCCACACGATGAACCACCATCTTCCACTTCTATCTATCTTCCGTCTCCTCACTCTCCTGTAATAATTTTTGCAACGGCAGTCCAGTCCGGGATGTTACATTTTCCAGCCAAGACGTTCTCGGTCTTCCGCGTGCTCTTTCTTCTGTTAGTGTGTCCTTATATTAACTTTTTCCCATACATGAGTCTTTTTTCTCATAATGTGTCCAGAGTAACTTATGTTCCTTTTCTTTGTGTTATTCAGCAAACTTCTTGTTTCTTCTGCCTGTTCTAGTGTCCATTCGTTATAGTTCTTTTTGCTGTACATGAGACTTTCAAGATTTGTCGAAATCCCTTCATTTCAAACGCGTCTATTCTACGCTTATCTTTGTTTATTGTGATCACGTTTTGGGGTTTTTGAAACCACCCGAGCCAGTGAATTTTGAACTCGTTGGAGTTTAGCCAGGTTGAATTTTTGGATTTTGAGATGCCAAAGAGAAGGGAGTTGCAGTAATCAAGTCGGCTATAGACACTAAGGCATTTGCCAAGAGCATTAGTTTAGTTACACAAGAATCGTGACGACTTATTGCTGCCGAAACGTGAAGACTCTTCCTGCGATTCACAACAGAATTTGACCGATTGAGGACTCTCCAACACTGGCGTAAACTTTAATGAAAAAGAGGGGGACATCTACTATATAATATATACGCCTTTGCCCTTCCCTAGCATAGCCTCTCAAAAAGGAGGGTGATCATCGAGTGAGCCTAGTGAGTAGTGACCTAAGGGGCTGTCCATTAATTACGTCAACAATTTAGGGGGAGAGGTTTGAAAAAGTTTGACAGTTCTTGACAGAGGGAGAGGGGTCAAGAGAAGTTGACGTCAACAATTTCACTTTTTACAAATAATGAAAAAATAGAAAATTTCATGGAATACTACTTATTATAATGGAAAAAAGCATGACAAAAAGGTCATCTCCACCACATTTTGACATTTGATAAGCAAAACAGGGAAAAAATGGTCATCACCACAAAAAATAATAACCTTGTTATTGGGACCTGTCATTGATATTGATATTGGGGGAGGGTCAAAAGTTTTTGACGTAATTATGTGGGGGTTAAGTGAAAATTGACAGTTGTTGACAAGGGGAGGGGGTCAAAAATTGTTGACATAATTAATGGACAGCCCCTAACAGAAGTTTGCCCATATGCTCTCCCAGGGCCTGTTTTAACGTGCAATGACACAAAATGTGCAGTGATGAAATGAAAATGTGCAGCGGTAAAATGCAATTTTCTGTGCTTTGTGCAGTGATAAATTTTCCGGACGACCTTTTTTGCTTGTTTTTTTGCGTGGATGTCCACTAATTTTCTCAGTTTAGTGCAGTGATAAATTTTTCTTTAAACAGTCTCTGTGCTCTCCAAAAATCTCTCAAGTGTCGTTGAATTCTACAGTGTATATTTGCTGTATCCGCTTTGACAGGCCCTACAAAATGTTTTGGTCGATAGAAGAATGAAAGATGACTGGATTCTAACAAAGACTCGATTTAAATTTCCAGTAAACTTTAGAAAACTGGATTTAAAGCAAAATGCATCAAAATGCGAGTTATTTCTTTGTCTGTAGAGTGACGACGACGACGACGACGACGACGACGACGACGACGGAAGGTGCTGTGCTCTTCGTTACAAGCAGCAGCAGCAGCAGCAGCATCTGTCGAATGCAATCGTTGTGCTGAGGCGCGGTGAATGTTAGAATCCCTGCATGAGGTCTTCCATCGATGCGTCTGCTCCAATGGCGTGTTTGACGAATTCCTCTTCGGAGATTCTTCCGTCTTTGTTGTCATCGGCGTTCGCGAACACTTTCTTCGTCGTCTCCTTCGCCTTCTCCGCAGGATTCATCTGATTCCGAGATTTATAAATCGCCTTTGAAATAGAAAAAACGTTGATCGATCGGTAGCTAAGTCATAATGTTTAATATGCGAAAAGGACAATTGTTTACGATTCGTCCATTAAATGGTACAGACTTTAAATTGTGGACTTGACTTAAATGAGCGCCCGCAAATAGGCCTAAACAGGCTAAATTCGCTCCTATGCAAAGCTTATGAATGAGTTTGGACAAAGACTCGAAGAGACAATAATTCACAGTTGAAAGTTGAAACAATAAACGGATTAAGGGAAAACTAGAATATTGAATGTAGAGCCATTACAGTGGTAGGCCAGTATGCAGGCCCGCCGGAACGAATTTTGGTCAGGGGGTGCAGATTTTTCGAAGTGAAATTTTCTCTTACAAACCCTTGACAAGCAAAAAAAGGTCTTCAACGCAAGAATTTACCTTCAAAATAGCTTGACAAGCAAAAAAGGTCGTCTGTACACTCTGCACCCCTGTTTTTTTAGGATTCAGGGGGCAGAGGGGCTGCAGACCATCCTCTTTCCAGGGGGTGCATTGCATCCCCTGAATTTTTCCAGGGGGTGCAGCTGCACCCCTGCACCCCCACTTCGGGCGTGCCTGCCTGTATGATCTTTATTCCAGTAAATACACTCAACGAAGATCGATTCAGGGTGGCTGAGAAGTGGAATGCAGCTGAGACGGTGGCTGGAGGCGATGACAGTAAACTGACCGCTAGTACGCTGGTGATTTCGGCTTCGCTGAGATACCCGTTTCCGTCGATGTCGTACAGTTTGAAAGCCCATTGCAGCTTCTCCGTCACCGAACCTTTCGACGCCACGCTCAACGTCGTTACGAATTCCCGGAAGTCGATCACTCCGTTTCCATCTTGGTCGTAATGGCGGAAGACGTGATCGCAGAAGTCAGATGCGTCGCCCTCCGAGTCCCACATCTTTCGGTAGAGGGCTGCGAACTGCGCTTTGCCTATCCGACCGTCCGGGAAATTGCACTTGAAGTTCTTGAACCATTCGTTCAGCTCTTTGGTCGAGAACTTCGTTTCCTTCGACAGCTGCTTGAAGTCCGGTTTGTCCTGTTTGTTTCCCATTGTACGACAATTGAAATCTAAAGGTGAAACCGACAGCGTTATATAAATCAATGAAGTCCTCGCTGGTTGCAAGTATTTTGGATTTAGGCCTACTATTTACGATAATCAGAGACTGCATCAGTGGCGTAGCGAGGGTATCCGGCGCCCGGGGGCATGGTGTAACGATGGCGCCCTCAACCTCCAAAAACTTGACAAAAAGCCCGGACGAGCAAACATAAAGGTCACTCAGTTTCCTTCGGTGCCTCCTCACTCTCCGAATGGCGCCCTCTGTCTGCGATTAAAAGTCTTGACGAGCAAGAAGGGTCGTCGCTTAATTACACCGTGTTTATTTTACTAACCCAAAACCCGATTTTGGCGCCCCCTCACCTCGGCGCCCGGGGGCGGCTGCCTACCTCGCACCCCTCGCTACGCCACTGGACTGCACACAGTGCACAGAACGTGTAACAAGTCAGCAGCGCTATGTTCCATTCAGTCCAAGCAGTGTTTCTTCTAAGCCTGTTTGGGGGGAGGGGGAATTCCCCACAAAGTTTTAAAATCCCCCCCCAAATGTATATGTTGGCTTGGGGATGGAAATTTTCCTCCAAAAGCGTGCAAAGACAAATATTGTCCATGTCAGGGGTGGCTAGAATAAACTGAGTCCAAGTTAGGCCTATTAGGAATAAGTTTTATAGTTGATGCTATCACTTTATTGATCATAATCAGTTTAATGATTCTATAGATTTCTCCGATAGTCTATTAATTTCTCATCAGTTGTGATCGAGAGTCACAAAGTCACGGCCTAATTGACACTCAATCACGACTTATGAGAAATTGTTATTCGAAACGAGGACTGAACGGGACATAGCAGAAAGACAGACAGACAGAGGCGCCCAATAACGGATAAAATTTTAGGCGGCTAAAAGCAAAATAATTTCCCGTAGAATTTAATTCGTTCTGTCTCTCTTATAAATTGCTGATTAATATTTTTAAAGTCCCTTCATTTCAGTACCATTAAACCAAACTTTTGATCTGTTCATTATTGTTCCGCATGTTTCGATTTTTGCCAAACAGAACATCAGCGGAATGCAGGGCCTACATCAGTTAGATACACGACCATCTGAATCATCTAATGTCACGACACACACACACACACACTTCGCATTATGACATCATTAATCGTCCTACCTGTTCGTTTGCGTGCAGTCTTAATTAGTCTCCGTTTATTGGCAGTGAGTTTATTTTAGAGGCTGTCTTCTATCATGTATGCTAACCCTGCTATTAAGCCTTCAACACGTTGGGTGCTGATGCTGCAAAGATCCTTGTGCTACACTATCCGTGGCTATGAATATCAACCGACGCCGGGTGAGAGAGAGAGAGAGAGAGAGAGAGAGAGAGAGAGAGAGAGAGAGAGAGAGAGAGAGAGAGAGAGAGAGAGAGAGAGCCAGCTCCCTCCTCGACCTTTTCTACTCCGTGAGACGGTGAGAGTTCAGGTCGAGGGCACTCGCTCTCAGCCCGGTGCTCCCTCCCTCCTCCCTCCTCCTCTCTCGCAGACAAGATGATTTCAAACGGCAGCCCAGACCAACCGAGAACATGTAACGAGTTGCTTACACACAGACGCTGTTTACCTGACTCTAGGCTGAAACCGACCGACTCTTTAGCAGCAACTGCAGGCAAAGCAGAGACCCTTCCACCACCACCACCACCTCCTCGTCTCTCTTTATCTTCCGCCCTTTGAAGCCCAATGGATCATCGCTAGCCGATTCAGCCTCACTTCTAGCTCTCTGCTTTCAACCGCTTCACGTTTATGGTCAGTGAAACTGAAATTTTCTGGCGACTAAGTCGAGACGTTGATGCAATCAATGATGAGCGAGCGGCTTGATTGATGGCGTCCTCTACCCCTCGACTAACCACGTTAACAGTCCGCAAAATTAGTCATTTGCAAGCCTGTGCGCTCACACATTGGGACAAGTGCGCCCACATTTAGGCAGGCGACACTTGCCCCTTGAAAATGCAAATCCAGCTCAGTAACTAATTATATTTTGGCCTTAAACCAATATTTTCACACTAAAGCACTACTTAATGAAAGTATAAATACACTATCGGTTTTTGTTTGGATTTTACCTGAGAATCTTTTAAAATCAAATTTTGCATTTGAAAACCTTAATAAAATATTAACCGTGACCACTCTGTATTGCCCCTGGAAAAATTTATGTGGGTGCCCATGGTTGCAAATTAGACACTTATAGAATGTGGCAAGCGGTACATAAATCAGTCTTTATCCATCATGCAAATGCTCTTGTTATCCATCATCTAGATTATAGGGAATTACCGGACGTGTCTTTACCACTGGATACCAGATCCGAATATTTTGGGTCAATATTTGCCGGATCCGGAGCGACTATCACGAATATAAACGGTGTGCTTGTAAACTGTAAAGTAAAAAAGACTCATTGTGCTATCACACGTCCTACAAGCATACAATTTCCTTAAAAGTTTCAAAATCATGATTGCAAGTTTGCAGTGGCGTCGCCAGGAATTTTTGGTTGGGGGCAAAAGGGGCTGGCGTGTCAGATTCCTTACCCACCCCCTTCACAGAAAACTTTCTCACCGGATTTGCGCGAATTTGGTAGGTGGTCTGGGGCAGGTTGGGGGCACTTGCCCCATTTGCCCCCCGTGGCGACGCTAGTGCCTGTTTGACATTGGGCAATGCAAGGATTATTGCTACAGTAGGCTATAGATATGCAAAATTCAGAAGAGTGTTGAAACAAATTAAAACCACACTGAGTCAAAGATAGACTTGTCAATATATTCTGCTCGCAGTCCAGGATGAAATACCGAAAAATGGTGAGCCATTTTACACCTACAAAGTACAGAAACATTTCAAATGTCGACAAAATTGAGAAGGGGTTTAAGATAGCTGGTTTCTTGTAGACAAGCTCTGCGCCACGTAATAATTAGGCCTAGCCTGTACGTTAAAATCACGCAACTGTGGCCATTTGTGACGCTGTACACGTATTTTTTGTGTACGTTAAAATGTACGTTAAAATTGCGCAACTTCCTCAAGCTGGCGAACAATTGTTAGTAATAGCAACGTCGTCGCAGGCCCACCCTCTGACGCTGCAATGACTCGACTAAACCGTGTTAAACTACGATTCAACGAACAATTGTTACCAATAGCAACGTCGTTTTCGAACATCGTCCACCAACGCATCGCGACGTGACAGGCAAGTGAAGACTAAACGGCGCCGCCAAAAACCGTCTACCAATAGTCAACCAATCAGAACGGTGAGAAGGTAACAGAGAGACATACATATAAGAATCTTAATAGCTTATAGAATTCCTGGCGACGTGTGTCCCCAGCTTAGCTGAGTCAAATTGGGGGTACTAGGAATTGTCAATATATTCTGGTCTCAATTTTATTCCAGAGCATCTGAAATGCCCCGAAAAATGGAGTGCCATTTAACCCCCAATTTCTGGCATAGACTGGTCCTGAGATTAGTGCACAAACGATGAAAACATTGAATCAGTTGGGAAGGGTAGGATAATCGAATTGATATGCTGTCGACAAATGTATGTCTTAGCCTACGTCTCAAATCTTAAAATTTGAACCTAAAAGAACCATTAATATTTTAGCGGCTAGACCCCCCTTGGACTGACTCGAACACGGTGCACTGAGAGGGTGATATAGACATGGTATTTTTGATCTATTAAAGCTGTATAATCTCCGTGCCTGTAGGCCAACTGTTCGTTAATATATAACTGTGTATAGGGGCTGTCCATTAATTACATCAACAATTTAGGAGAGGGAGTTTGAAAAAGTGTGACAGTTGTTGACAGGGGGAGGGGGGACTCAAACAAGAAATAAAGCAAGAGGAAGACCCAGGAAAAAGTGGGACATCAGAGAAGTAAACGGATTCATAGGCTATCTAGATAAACTAGGTTATTGAATACAGATGGTTACATCAGTGGTTTTCACACAGGCTTACTCAGCCTCCTAAACCACTTAAAATCACATTATTATAGAAGATATGAGCATGAAAGGAATTCCAATCATAGAAGGAAGACAATTAACGGAAGATAGGACTTCTTGGAAACATTTTGTCTAGCTATTGCCGCAAGTTGAGGGAGCAAAAATGATTTTAGAAAGTTAGTTTGCAACTAAAAGTTTAACTACTTACCTCTAGTTTAAACTTAGCTGTAGTTAAACTAATGTTTTTAGTTAGTTGCCCATCACTGCATACAAGTTATGTAGCACTGCAACCAGAGGAAAAGGGCGGTTGCTGACGAAATCGAGAGGTAAACGACGAGCAGATCGTTGCCATGGCACACTCTTGAGTCGAATCCACACACGCTGAAGAAATTGGTCTTGAAGATCCACTCGGGCAGTGACAGAAATTCTCTGCTGCTGTTGAAGTCCTGTCTTGAGAAGCAGTGATATATTGCTGAACTGAAATAGAAATTAAAAATTGTTTGCAGTTAGTTCAGTAAAACTGATATACGAAGTAAAACATAGTTTACGGCTGAAATATAAAGTACATATATAAGTAAAATAAGGACACCAAAAATTAAATTAAAAAGTAGTAATTATTAGTTGCAGTAAAATTAACTTCTCCCATTTATTTCAAATTTATGTTCATGCCGGACTGTTTAGGCAGACCGTACTGTTTGTACTTCTGCTGTCTCCCGGTTTATTCTTACAAACATTTCATTCATCTTGACTCTCAAGTGTCTAAATAGAAAAGTACAAGTTTATCTACACAGCCTGCTGGTAGAAAAAGGAGTGATATTTGGCAATTTTTTAAAGTATGACCAGGGCACCTACAAACATGAAGCTCAAAAGCAGCATTGCATATTGAATCATTTACATTTGATTGCAGACCTGCAGTCATTGCACATATACTGATATTGTCCCTGTTTGATAGTGACAGCTTAAGTATTGTGCTAAATGTTTCTGTGCATGCAATGGTAAGTGGCAGCCGTTTTTATTTGTTATGTCACACTGTATAATAATGCAGTGCATTCAGCATATTAGCCCAGTGACTTACTGCTGTTAAATGAAATAAATGGAGTGGAAGCCTGGAAGGTCTGATATATATATATATATATATATATAACTGTAATTAAAAGTAAAAGTAACTTTATTTTGGAAAATGAAATGTACAGCATGATAACAATTATTTACAAAGTAAAATTATAACTGTAATTGAAAGTGAAAGTCAAATAAGAAAGCCAAAACTAAAGAGTAAAAGTAATTATTTTTGGAAGTAAAATATTACTGCTGAGAAGCATCTTCAACGAGAGAATACACAGAAGATTCAGCAGGAGACGAAACTGCCAGTCGCTCGAGGTAGATCTGGATAAGCAACGCGCTGCCAAACGGCAGTCGAGTTGACAAGCTGATGAACCAGATGACGGCTGATTAATGATTATTCCCCTAAAATGACAATCAATATACAAAATTCAGACAACCAGTCAAATAGAATCAATTGCTGCTCACATTGGCCAGATAATCAATTCATTGAGACTTTCCAAAACATGAAGAACAGCCTCAAGATAATCCCATATGATTAGCTGTTCACCCTCTCGCTGCGATGAAGCTGTGAGCTTGAGAGGGAGACCCCCCAGAAATTTTAGAATTAAAATGTTGAGATTAGATTTGTCTTTCAAAATGTTTGGAACAAACCCCAGCAACTAACAATTTTAGAGAAATAGGGAAAGTCCAAAGAAGAAAACAAATTGTCTTTCAACAGTTAATCAGATTAGGCCTATATTACATTTATATTAGATATATTCTATTTCAAGCGCACGGAGAAAAACAAATGAGAAAATTCTTTTACCTTTTAAAATTTAATGCCGCCAAGCTAAATACATTATTGTTATAACTGTTGAGAGATTACAAATTTGTTTTCAGTCTACCCCAAAACAAGGAGGAATTCCCGTCCTGGAAAAAATACACACACACAAACACAAATACAGATATACACAAACACACACATACACAAACAAATATAGATACACACAGACATACAGATAGGGCAACTTGAAGCTCTCTGTGATCCTGCTTTTGTGTCCTGAAGCTGAAGTATCTGTACCTGTACAGAAAATCATTTAAAAAACCATAGGCCTATACAAGATCTATCATAAATGCATTTTACAAAGAAATAAAATGGCACCATGCATCCTGAAAAAAAGTACAGAATTAACTAATTGCCAATAAAATAAATAAACCAAGCACATTAAATAGGCCTATAGAAAATGACGGATGGCATCGCAACCGCAGTAAACGAAAGACGGCCGTCGGAAAAAGCAATGCCTCGTAACCGGCGCTCACACAAAAAACTTGACTGCACCTGCCACAGCACTGAACGAAACACACACAACAAACAGCCGCAACCAAAGTGAAACAAAGAGCCAGCCGAAACCAAAGAAACCGGATGCTGGAATCAACGAATACAAGACACGATGGACCTCTGCGTGGCAAAAATAGATCCTGAAAACAAGAAACACAAAACTTAGTCAACCATGAAAATGCAATACATACAACAGCAGATAAATTATCAATAAAAACGCAAAATAAAATATTCGGGCAAAGCAGCAGGGGTTGGGACTGGAGTTGACTTTGATGATGCTTAAGGGTCTTTCTCTTGCTTGGAGGTCTTTGCTTTCCTGAGTGACATCTACAACAACATTTAACCCTCCCCGCAACGATTTACAAGGTTGCAATTGCCAATTATACAGTACAGACAGATTCAATTATACAATACAGATTCACAAGGTTGCAATTATACAGTAGCCTTCAATGTCAATACTGCAAAAACAAAATACTTTAGGTCTACTGTATATTAAGAGTTACAATAGAAAATTATGCATCATCATGGGCGTCCGGAGGGGGGTGCAAGAGGCTGCAATTGCACCCCCTGGAAAAATTGTGGAGTTATGAAAAAAGTAAAGTTACTTGTTTCTTTCGTCACAAAACCTTGTCTTGCACCCCCTTGGAAAATTATTTTCATTTCTTTTCACAAGAAACCCTCTGGAAAAATCTGACGCCCATGTGCATCATCAAACTGAATGAACTGTAAAAGGAAATTTTTAAGCCCAGAACAAAAAACACAGATCGTTGCATAACTGATCGTTGAACTGTAAATCAGTGAGTGTCCGACATCAACAACATCTAACATTATTATTATACATGACAATTTCTTAAGAGCCATAAGCATAGCTAACATATGCCAGAGTCAAAAGCGCTTTACAAGAATGAAGTATTAAAAAGTACGTCTTCAGTTGTTTTCGGATCCGATACGGCAATGTCTCGACCGTCAACGTTGTTTGGGAACGAGTTGCACGAGGCAGGGCCCCCAGTCGGAAGGACCTGCCCCTCAAACCCCGCCGTCTTAAGCGCCGGAGGGACGATCAGATAGATGATTGCTGACCTCGAGCTTAGTAGAGAGCGGCGTTCGACCGTTGAGGATCTTTCGAACAGGAATGTAGTAGTAGTAGTAAACTTCTTTAGCGCCATCGTTGTAGTACATCAGCACCAGTCGACGGAATAACTACTAATAGCACTAATAACTACTTAAAACCTTAACGATACGATACTAAACGACAGTTTCTAAACCGACATAACACCAACTTCGTCAACGGTATAAATATTTTAGAATTGTCTTTAAATTCTAAAATATTCGACCGAACGAAGTTTCTCGATGAACCTCACGGCGTGGCGTCGAGACGAAGAAAGGACCGCAGCATGAGGATCGTTTGAAATTTGAACTGGTGCCTAGAACGGTTTGAAATTTCAACCAATCACTAGAGAGCTAACACGAATTGAGTTCTTTTGATTGGTTGGAACTTTGAACAGAGGAGTAAGTAAGTAAAATCACGTGGATTTATATAACGCTCTTATTAAGTACAATAGTAGCTGCTTATTCTTAGTCGCTCAGGCTTTTTTAAAATAGCTGTGGGAAAGGTATATGATCAGCCAGGCAATAGTCAACATCCGATCGAAGGGCAATGAGGCTAGGTTGGGGGCTGTCCATTAATTACGTCAACAATTTAGGGGGGAGTTCGAAAAAGTTTGACAGTTGTTGACAGGTGACAGAGGGAGGGGGTCAAGAGAAGTTGACGTCAACAATTTCACTTTTTAAAAATAATCAAAAATATGAAATTTCATGGAATACTACTTATTACAATGGAAGAAAGCATGGCAAAAAGGTAATAACCGCCACATTTTGAGTTCGCTTTATCGATTGGGATCGAGGCTGGAGTGAGGGAAACGTTGATTATGGTCGAAAAGTCATCGCTAAAAACAATGAATAAACTGGAAAAGTTGCACTTGAATTTGCCTACAGCCTAGGCTCTAGTTTCTTCGCATTGTAGGGGTTGTCGCGCTTACGGCTCTATAGCAGAATCGTGCGGTGCACAATGATCGCATAATTTTGACACGCGATGAGCAAAAAAGGAAAAAATGGTCATCACTGCAAAAAATAATAACCTTGTTATTGGGACCTGCTAAGGCTGCTATTGATTGGGGGGGTCAAAAGTTTTTGACGTAATTATGGGGTAAACGCAGTGGCGTCGCCAGGAATTTTTGGTTGGGGGCAAACTGGGCTAGCGTGTCAGATTCCTTACCCACCCCTCACCCCCTCCACAGAAAACTTTCTCACCGGATTTGCGCGAATCTGGTAGGTGGTCTGGGGCAGGTTGAGGGGGCAGCTGCCCCCATTTGCCCCCCCCCCGTGGCGACGCTAATGCAAGTTTGCAGCTTCAAAGTTGGAAGCTACAGAGAATCGTACAGTGTATAAAGTTAACCCCTTAACTGGGGATCCCCGATATATCCGTCCATTTTACATTGAGTTAGTTAAATACACGGTTAAGGGGTTAAACTGAACCATTCATCAAGGAAATTAAAAAGCAACGCAAAAATCAATATCAAAATCAATGTGACATTTAATATTCATATTCAGTAATTATATGCCGAATACCATTCTATCCGGATGAAGCGAATGTCCGGAGCGGTTTCCGGTCATTCCTTACTAGATTAACCCTAACCCTACTAGATTACTGTAATTCTTAGAGCAATGATCTAAACAAATGCTTGAAAGAGTCAGAGGACTCAAAACGCTATTTTCAGAACTATTCTTGTGATTGAATATATCAAACATAAAACATATAATGAAATTTTAAAACCAATCTAATGACGCCTACAACATTGCAGACTGATTAACTTCAAGATAGTTTAAATCCATTCAATATGACCCAATAATTTAATAATAATAATAATAATAATAATAATAATAATATATGCTACTGGACATCAGCAATAACAGACGTTGTTAGTACAAAGATATCGATATATAGGTGTTTTCATTACAAATTTCAACCATCAGGTAATACATTTTGAAAATGCTAAGAAATTTTAAAACATTACAGAACATAAATTAAAAACTATAATACATAATTTAAAACAATGATAAATAACACAAATAGAAACACCTATACCAATAACAAATTATTTGATTACTTGAAACTGGACTAGAAAGGTAATGAATGCATTGACAAATTGCAAAATACAGGATAGGAATACAGGATCCACGATTAATATTTACAACTGCACATGGAAAACAAAAGCAGAGGAATGCGTAGCGATCTTAAGCCTTTTCTTTACTGAAAATGTCTTCAAATGTTTTAATAATCATTCCAATTAACAGAGAAGTAAAGAAAGCATCAAAACAGAAATTGTCAGAATACTGTGCACTCTCAGCCATTTTCTGAACCAGAAAGTACAACCTGATGCCAAAGTGTGCACAAACAGCAGTTGTCAAATTACAATCAACCACACAAGACATTGTGCACAGAAACGCCAAAACAGAAATTTATTTTACAATAGACTGACGTCTAAAAGTTCACTGCCCACATACGAGAGGAAGGCATTCAATTTCACTGGATATGGGACTAAATGAGGCTGTTCCCACAAACTCAGTAATTGCTGAACCAACTGAAAGAGCACCCAATGCAGAAACAACTAAAAATCTTCTATTGTTGTCAAAATTTTAAACATTAATTTTATGATTCACAGGCAAGATTGATAACTTCTCTTAAAATAGAATCACTTGAACACAACAACTCACAAGCCATAAAAATTCAGAATGACGAAAAATTAAATATCAACAAAAATTTAGCAAAATGTGCAAATGGACAATAGACATCATATACTGCATTTTGGGTTAGGGCATTTTGACACAGACATCAAACTAAATACACAAATATGCCTATGCTTTGTGACAATCAAACAGAACACTTCTATTCAAGAACTCTGTTATTTAATAAGAGATCATTTATAAACATCCATTAATGCAGAGTTATCGAACAACAAATTATATAAAAGACTACAGATATGCATACAGCTCAGCGTATGCAATGAAATACAACTCAGATTCATTAGAACAAAATTGTTGGAAATAATTTTACAATTAATATCATAATCAAAAATGTGGCATCCTAAATGCATTTCAACCCTTCAAAATTCAATAATAACCCTTTAAAATACAATAAAATGTTTAAAAGCACCTAAACAGACATAAAGACAGTAGGAAAACTTTTTAAAAGTATTATTATAAATAAGATGAAAATGTATTAGTTGATGGTGTTCATACAATATTACAACTTCTATGTAACAAATTTAATAAAATTTCTAACTCACCTTAAAGTTTAAAAGATAAATTGACAAGCCTTGAGATTTAACAAGATTAATCTTTCAAAATTTAATTTAAATGATCGGCAATTGTCAAACCTATCAGGACAACCCAACGATTAATGTATTCAATATTTCAAATTAAACACCTTTCTGTTACCACCCTCCTTCCACCCAGTGGACCCCCATTCATAATTGAATCAACTCGAAGTGCCTAAGGTAGAAACTTCTGTTTCTACTGCAGCTGAGCTCTGAACCTTAGAGCACAGGACAGGCAGGTCAACTCACTAGCAACAAAAGCACTGCTCCAATTATATAAATATGATGTCATGTATCAACTTCTGTAAACAAACTGGAAACTAAAACCACTGAAAAGAGCAAACAAAATCAAAATGAGAAACAACTGGGCATTAAGCAATCAAAAATCAACATGTGAACAGATCAATTGCAGTTTTAAAATAAAGACCAAAAATACTCAGTGACAGCTCTAAACTTCATAATCTTCATTTGCCCTTGAACTATCAGCCATCTTCAACCTATGAACTTCTTATCAATTAAGCACACAATCACCACATACACAAATAAACAACAAACTCATTTTCCCACGGAATGACAAAAAGCAAGTTTCAGAAGGAAAGCCACCTTTCCCTCTTCATCTTCGTGTTTCCCTCATCTTCTTCTTCGAATACGAAATATGAATGAAATGCCTTTTAAGACACTGCTAAGCCACGGCACTGGTGGAGACTTTGTAAGTTGGATGCATAGATAGATGAGCACCTGGAAGCATTCCACGAGTGCAGTTCGCTTTAGCTACACTTTCAAAGAAAGGAATTAAGTCCAAGAGCTCAGTGTCAGACATATCATCAAACCAAGATGTCACTGGAACCTAAACAATACAGTCAGAACCATGAAAACCATAAGAAATCACAAACTGAGTTACGAAATTACTAAACATATCAAAGTCCATATTGTCACATTTAATGTACTCTTTATTTCCCAGAAAATCATTTTCCACTATAATTTCTTCAACTATCCAATTTCTCAGTCATTTTTATAATGAAAACACTCTTGAACAATAAGTGAACAAATGCATAAAGCACAGAGCATTGTTGCCATTGACAACACAATTGTAGCTGCTGTTTTTTTTTACTTTAAGGACACCAGGGAAGGAAGGGGTTTGGTAAATGGAGATGATCATTTGAAGTCACTTACAGCATTATCTGGATGGAAAATATAAGAAGCAGGTGAGTTGTCAACAATGATAACTTGACTCAAATCTCTTCCAAGTCGACTTAAATCCTATTAGACAAAAAAATGAGTATATTACAAAAATATGGTTGTTAAATTTTGTCCAAACACATGACAGCATTCTACTATATTAAGATATTTTGAAATAAAGTAAATGATCATGCAATTAATTGTGAATGATTCCTCTCAATTTTAAGCCTTTGAAATTGCTTAATGATATGCCCAATATGCCATGAGACACCTTCACGTAGTTTCCATGATGAAATATGCAAGAGTCACGAAAGAGACGGACACGAAATATTCCCCACTTATCAAGAAGATCAGCTACTGGATCAGCATACTAGACAACGGACAACAAGATACAACATTCAACCATCTGCAATTTGCTCAAGAATTCAGCAAATACAAGTATTAAAAATTCCATTTGCCAGTTGCCACTGTGTAGAGAAGGAGAACTTGAGGGACAAGCTTCACTGGCTTGGGGTTCGAGAACGCATCATCTGCAAGCGATGCCTGATTACATATCGGGCCCTGAACAACACCACCTGTCTGGATTACATATCAACACTCGTATGCAGAGCAACGACGAATGACAGACGAGTGGAACTTCTATCCCATAGTCGGACATTGTTGATCGTCCCTCCGCCTTCAAAGACTGCCGTGTTCGGTGACAGATCAGTCACGCGGGGAATAAACTGCCAAACGATGTTATTAATGCGAATTCTGTTGGCTGCTTAGAGAAACTCCTAAAAACACACTTATTTAAAAAATCTTACAAGTGATTCATTTGTAAAGCGCTCTTGACTTTAGCCCCAGCTATGTTACTGCGCTATATAAATTGTCATAAATAATAATAATAATCGCCCACCACCTCATTCTCCTCCTTCATCTGTAGTAGCAAAACATTTATCTCATAAACAAAACAGACTAATGAGATTTCATTCATAATTTACTCAATTGATTGACAAATACATCTCAATTACTTTTGCTAAACTTGCAGTAAATAAAACACATTCGAATAGTTCTCCCATTTTTTGAAGAAACTCATCAACATAAGGCCTCTTCAGAACATAAACCTACAATCAAATACAAATTTCAATTCTTTAATATTCAATTCATTTTAAGCAACAAACAGCAGACATTCAAATGGACAAGAAAATGGCAAGAGTGACAGACATGTAACAATATGCAGTTTGATTTCTACTGCAAGAGACTGGAGATCAACTGAAAGGCTTCATCATTCAAAGAAAATATGTAAAATACCAAATTCGGAGAATAATGCTCTGTAATTGTTTCCCATTTATTTGACATGTTGTTAGTTAGGATAAATACTTTTGAGTCGACAAATGCAATCTAAACTGACTGACCTGATGAATAATGCCATCAATCTCTACTGGAACGACAAAATCAGCATTGCTAACAGGCTGTAGATAAAGAGAATTCATGTTAAAACATCAGCAAATAAATGCAAAATGGATCACTCATCTCATGAGCGAGCATAATAATAACGGCATCAGTTCATTCATGGGAATTTATCTACAGCCAGATCCACGTAAGTATATAGCTTCTGAACTAGAATAATTATTATAACCAGTTATCCAAGACATGCCTGGAAATGTAACATGATAATACAGTAATAATGAACTGCAGTGTTTTCAAATCTTCAAATCAACTGGAACAGACCAATTACTGGTTATACAGATGGAGTGGATCAGACAAATACACAAAGGCACCATCATCAACTGCATCTTTGGCCTCTCTGAAATCAAGTGGCTTTGTGGCTCAGTTGGTCAAGTGTCAACCAGGCACTCACTTAGCCACACTGGCACAGAGTGGAAATCAACATGGTCTACATAGCACTTTAGGCTGATGACTAGTTTATTATTATCATGTTCATTACTATTAACATGCCATATCAATGTAAGAGCTAAATTTTGCCTTTACCCTAATGACCTTTAATGTAAAGAAAATTCAGGATCAAGCGATTCAAGCATTGACTACAAGTAAATTATCTACATGTCAACTTCACTTTAAGACTAAAATAGCAACACTCAAAACTTCTGATTTCAGACTGAAGCTAAAAAAAGTTAATTGACAAACAAGAGACTACCTTAAATGAACTGTGAACTAAAGTCTCATCAAGGTCTATGACAACACACTTTTTGTTCATATCCTGATGATGTAACTTCGGCAGAAGAAATGGCACCTACAAAAAGACAACAGATACAACAAAATCCATAGTAAAAACTGATTCTACATTCATACATTTTAAAATCATAAATCTTAAAAGCAAACATGGCAGTAGGTCTTTGAACCAATTCGAAGACTGAAGATGCCCATCATCATGCAGAGACAGATTCTGTCAATAACTGATATGAAACCATCAAAAAACAGCCTAAGTACGGATAAGTTCGAAGCATAAGTGCTTCGATGGCTTTGTTGGAAGAGCGTTAGGCCAATGATTATTATTATTATATATTATTATTATATTATTATTATACAACGACAAGATTATCGTGACATAATGTCTAACGACTGCAAGGGCACGTAACAATAACAATATTAAACAGTAATGAATTGTACAGAGAGGTGGTCACACTACATCATAGCATCTAATAAATAGCTCGGTTTTGAGGCGCTTCTTGAATGTCTCCAGCGTTGTTGATGACCTCACGTGAGGCGGAAGTCCATTCCAGACACGAGCAGCAGCGACCGGAAAAGCACGGCCACCGATCGTTGAACGCCGTACTCGAGGCACGAGAACGTCAGTCGTAGACGCCGAGCGCAGGTGGCATCGAGACAATGAGACACCAAAATGGGTTTAATTCCTGGCCACTCATATGTCTACCAGTGCAGGGTGGAAATTAACGTGGCCTGTGTAGCACTTTAGGTTGATGACTAGTTTATTGCTGTCTAGGCACTACATAAATGTCACATAAAATTTTAAAACTTTTAGAATAATTGCCAATGCCATCTAACTTTTGTGGTGCCTCTGTCCACTGCTTCTGAAGGCTTTAGTAAAGGCGACTGCGTCTTCGTTCTGCCTCTTCGAAAACAGCAAACTAGTTTCACAAATTGGTGACAAAGAGGCTTCTTTGATGCTAAAAAGACAACAGCGTTTGACATTCTGTTTTCAAATACAAACATTATTAGAAGTACTGGATGATAACTTTAGCATGATAGCACCCACTCTCTCTCTCTCTCTCACTCTCTCTCTCTTTCTCTCTCTGTGACATTCTTCATTACCTCAACTTCTTCTCAGTCAAATCAGTCCAGTCACCGTTAGCCATCATACCATAAACCTTCCAAAGGCAAATAACAACTCTTCTTTTTCAGGAAATCCTATGGCGAAAACCTTACTCTTCATTCTTCCCACCTCAAATCTCGTTATCATCCTCCATAGAAATACATTTCTGCGACCGCCTGCCTGGATCGACAACCTTGACAACCAAGGATAACAGATATGCACGCTCGTGAATAAGATCGTCCACTGTACCAAGCTACCCCTTAGCGCTGCAGTAATTTGACTTGACTTATTTAACTCCTGCCGCCCTGCCGCCGCCGCCGCCGCCGCCGCCCTACCCCTGGGTCTGTCGTACCTGAGCCGTGTCTGGTCGTCGTCGTGGTCTGTGATGCTTCGTCGGCGTGGTCGTCATCGTCCCTTGAGACCTGCGTTATAATGGACTGAGCGTCCATTGACGGGAGAATGGCCGAAGTCCTTAGGAGGAAAGCAGCCGCCGAGGAGGTCAGAAGCGACGATCGGATCGCCGTTTCAACGGACCACAACATCTTACTTTCGCCATTTTAAAATCCATATTAAACACAACCAGACACTTAGGATTACGCCCAAGAGGCACACCGGTCAATGACGTCATCCGACAGACGCACCTAACGAGATAGAGATGATTTATTTATTGCAGACATATTGATGTCATGCAATATTCAAATGTATATTTTTAGCAATTTGATTAGCAATATATTTACTGTGAATTCTCCACTTAAGTTTATCATCCTACCAACAGACTTGTTGAAGCTTTTCTCAAATTGAAAATGCTTCTGTAGTCTTAAATTCAAACTTGCTTTCTGCATTTAGTGTTTGTGAGTTCAGTTTTGGTGCAGAAGATGATTTGGAGTAATGTAGAATTTGAAGCTACAGTTCTGTAAATGACCTACACTTTCATGTAGTGATTTGGCACAAAAGTGACAAGAGCTAAAGAGGATTTGTGACCTTTGCACATCACAGTACCCATAATTAAAATTTTGAGGATATCATAATCTTTCATGTGTCATTAATAGCTTTTCCATTTTAATAGCTTTTCAAAATTACATTCAATAATTTTCTGCTGCAATATTTTATCCAATTTGTTGATGAAACTCTTGGATGAGATAAAGGCAAATCAGATGCTGAGAACCCTATCACATTCAGTGTCATTCACAACAGTCATAAGCTGTATCTATGACGCTTGCAAACAAATCACTATCCGTCAGGGGTGTAGCCAGGAATTTGATTTGGGGGGGGGGTGTATGAATCTTTAAAAACATTGAAAATCTTAAAAAGCACATTAAAAACTTTAAGGTGGCCTGATTTTGGGGGTGTATGAACCGATATACTCCCTGTCGCGACGCCCCTGCTATCAGTACAATCTTTTTCAACTTTATATTGTGCCACGAAGTACTGGGCAGAAACTTGCTTGCAATTAACTCAAATGGCACTATAAAACCATACTGACACAAATAACTTTCATTCAAGATTGCAAAACAACTTTAAAATGAAAACTACTTTATTCACACAGTCATGAAAAGTTACATAAACTTTAAGTCTAATCATGACAACAGAACAACAGTGGCTGACTAATGCCTACGAACATAATGACATGAATATTGGACCAGAATTAATGGTGCTCCAGGCTCATGCCATAATCAAAATTCCTAGTAAGATAACACAGTCAGTCTAAGTTATGCAACTATCAGCCAACTTAACTGCCTGCTCATACAGTGGCACACCAGTGGCGGCGCCACCGGGGGGGCCAGGGGGGCCCGTGCCCACCTATTGAGTGCCTGGCCCCCCAGTGGCCCCCCCAGTTGGGACCCTATACTTAATGCTACATACATTAAACAACAAATGGTTGGCCCCCCCTGATTAGAAGTTGCCACCCCAACGGCCCCCCACTTGCCAAATCCTAGAGCCGCCACTGTGGCACACAAACATCTTCAAGTAAGACTATCAGTAATTGAATTAAAGTTTTGAAATCTAGGTTTCAACTTTGTTTTCATAAATTAAGAAAATGTACTTTTTTCAACTGGTAAGGTTGTCCTGTGTCCTATAAACCAGCAAAATCTGATACAGATATTGGTGACATTGGAGCAAAACTGTACCAATCAACAGTTGATCAAATGCATTGGAGATTGGTTTACCACCTCACCATTCCCTTGTATTCATCTAATAGACTCCAACGCTTTATCGTTTCATATCCAAGGATGATGAAGAAAGAGAACGAAAGAGACTGAACAAGACGGGCAGAAAGACCTTTGACAAATATTCCAAGATGTTCTTCTCGCCAGAGAGAACGAGCTGTCTCAGCAAATGATGTGTTCTCAACCTGAAACAAGAAGTCGACTTTGTATTAGATCTCTTATAATTACCATTACCTTGCAGTCTCCAACAAATGTAAGAACACATTAATCAGTGAAACAGACTGTAGAAAACTGAAACTTAATACATAGCAGAATACACTTGAAGTGGATTTTTGGCATCAGTCAAATTAGGGTTTGACATATATGGGAAAATTTCTTTATTGCTCTTACAGTGATAGGCTGGAAAACTTCACCTGTATTCTGGCCCGAATGGCATCCATTGGAGTGGTGATGAAGGTTGTTGAGGCTCCACCAAGTGGTGCCGCCATACATTGCAGTGCCAGGCGGGGAATCCATATTGGAGCGACACCTGACAAGGCACCTACAAAGAGAATATAAATAAAACAAGTTTTGCTAATTACCATCATCATCAACCATGTGGCTATGCTGCCATTGATCTGATTGTATCTAATCTGTTCAGAGCCCACATCTTCTGTTACTAAATCTGCATCAACAGACAACGGTCTACAACATGTGCTCATATTCAATATTTTCTCTAGTTCTCGCACAAATTAAATATACTGCAAATTATGTCTCAATTACTGTAATATTAAAGTCAAAAATAGTTACATCAAATAATGTGCTGTTAGATTTTCAATGCCAACTATACTTTGGCATTTATGCAAATAGCCAAAATCCTCACCACAGTAAATATCATAAAAGAACCACCAAAGAGCACTGCTAGGGGCATAAGTAAGCAGAGAGGCAAAATATCCACGATAGAATCCACTCAGGCCATCACGTCGATAGATAATGGCAACAATAGCTTTTGCTGCTCCAAGACGAGAGCTGAGTGCTTCAGGTGGAAGTTCCAGTCGACTCAAAGGTTTAATGATTGGACGTTTCTTCCCAGAATCAGTGTAATGTTTACTCAAACCAAGCAGCTGAAGATGCTGAGAAACTATGTCGATAGGAACAACTGTTGTCTGACCAACAACTGAAGCACAGCCGCCAGCAATCAAAGAGCGAACTTTATTGTTGGTCAAAGTTGTATTATTTGCAAGATAATTTCGAACTCCCTCGTATGTTCCAATGTAAGAGACTTGAGACACCATCATCAGATTGGAAACCCAAAATCCCCGATAGAGACCGTTAAATCCTTCGTTTCGAACAATCGTCCGAACTGCATCAAACAGACTCGTGTAAACGGAATTGTGTCTTTGCAGCTGCAGTCGAGTTTTAATTAGCGTGAACGGGTAAAGCATTGTACGGATCGTGAATCCACTTAAAGTGGTCAACGGAAAGTATTTTCGCTTGTCCATCATGTGGAATTCAATCACTGTAATGGCTGCCATGTCGAAAGGTTCATGTTGTGCATCCATGTTGCACTTATGATCTTCTGAATTTCACTGGTGACGGCTTCTTCAGCTCAACATCTGCATAAATGATTTTAAACAAATAACATGAAACAACTATTGATACAGAATGTTTCATTCTCAGATGTAGTTAACTCATTTGAAATCATTTGCTACAAAATATCTTAAAATGAAGGGAAGGCTCCTCAGACAGAAATGTCATCCAGATAAACTCAGTAAAGCCAGTAAATCAGTAAAGCCAGTAAATAGTCTGGCACCAAATTTCAGCCAGTGTAAAAATTCAACAATTCTAAACTGTTGAGATTACTAACCTTGCTGAAAATGCCAACGCCAAAGTATGATTTTACAGGGACTATTGGACTAATAGCTAAACATGCCTACCAGTATATTGCACCAAATAAATGTCTTGCCTGTTATACTTCCATCTAACCCTAGTTTATCAAACGATTGTCATTGCATATATTAGTCCGGACTAACATCCCAGAAATTTGCTAACTGTCCAAAACTGAACCAGTAAACAAAATCTTTAACAACAGTATATTGAACTCTACGGAAACAGGCTGCGCTTGCAATTTGGCTTTTGTCCACATGATCCAATTTTTTAGGCCTTTATTCGGTCTGCATCTTCGGTCAGAGGAGGTTACAACAAAATGCGCAACTGCTAGAAAACAAATTTACTCACGCTTAATATAAACATCTCCCATTGACATCACTACAAAGGCATCTACTTGCTCATTTACCTTATAGAAAAACATTTAATCACGGACCAGTTGGATTAAACGCTCTGTTATCCCTCCCTTATTTCAATAAAATAAAGTACAATTTCTGTTGGAGATCAAATTATCCCAAAATCTCCGTTTAAATCTCCGTTGATTTATTTTCCCCCATTAATTAGATCAAAACATGAGTCGATCACAATGACAGTTGAAAGGACAAACATTAGTCTCGACCCGTATTGCCACTCCAGTTTATGAGAAAACTCAGATTGCGAAAGCAGACCCACCGAGATTTAGCTCGGTGAATATACCGTGTTAAGATACAAATTAAACAAATTGATACAAATTGGCATATTAATAGTAATGTATTAATCTCAACTCAACTAAACTAACATTGACCACCGCATGCTAGGCTTGTTTTTCTATCGTCTTTTGCTAGGGTTAGGGAGTTGCATGCTACAGACCCAGCTATTTCAGCGCAGCACCAGATAAATGTATATTTCGTACAAATTTAGTATTAGTCTAAGTTCAAGATTTTGAATATTTTAAGACTGTGATTGAATTTCTCCATAAAGTACCGAAATAATTATGAATTCTATTAGCATTAATCCCTTTAGCTCTAGAGCCCCCAAAGCCGGACTCAGGATTTCTCAAAGACAAGCAGCAACATTGCTGTCAGATGTTTCCGATCGATTCATTTTGTTAAAATTAAAATATTAAATCTCTTTTTCTGAGCTTAAATTCTCGTTTTATTTTGCGGGTTCGTTGTCTATTTCAAAGAATCAAGGAAATTAATTAGAACAAAGTGGTAAGATCTATTCATTGATGCTCTGATACAGCCGCTTATTTACTTGGCGCCTGTATGTCTGTCATCGTCTAGTGTCAGCTGTCTAAATGGCCACGACATCCAATTTGTCATTAGCATTAGGTTTCATGAATTACGATAGCCTAAACGCTATTATTAGCCCTCAGAATAAAGCTAATAAATAAATCACATAGGCCTTGATTGCCTCAATAACCAATCATTTAAGGGGCCGTCCCACTGTTGGAGTTGCCGGGAGGAGTATTGGGGGGGGGGGGTTGAACCCTCAGCTAACTTTGCAACTCTCCCAAATTCGCATGTCGGGTACATGCAGCTTCTGTCATTCATTGAATTTCAGTCCTCCCCCCCCAGCTCAAATTTCACAACTCCAACACTGGGCCGTCCATAAAGAGCGTCACGCTTTAGGGGAGTAGGGGTCTTATAAAGTGTGACCGTTTGGGTAAAGAAGACAAAGGCAATGAAACTCAGCAGACACGGTGGAGAAATGAAAATAATCATTGATGGAGTGGAAGTAGAACAGGTAGAAGAATTCTTGGAAGCCTGTCTGATACAAACGTCAAGTGTCATAAAGAAATAAGGAAAATAACTGCCATGGGGAAAGAAACCTTTACTAAAGAAGAAACTACTGAGAAGGAATTTTAACAGAAATCTGAAAAAAACGATTTGTCAAAACACTGATCTGGCCAGTGACACTCTATGGGTCAGAAGCTTGTACACTCAGGAAGGAAGACATGAAGAGACTAAAGGCATTCCAAATGTGGATCTGGCGAAGAATGGAAAAATGGAAAAAATCTGCTGGATAGAAAACATAACCAACAAAGTCTGGAAGAGGATAGAAGAGAAGAAATGCCTAATAAGCACTATTAATACTAGACAAAAGAAGTGGATATGGCACATTCTGAGAGAATATTCATGCCTACTAGGAGAAGTATTAGAAGGAAAGATGAAAGGGAAAGCTCAGAAAGGGCGACCAAGGACATCAAAGCTGGAGTGGATGTGATGTTCGACATTACGGCAAAAAAGAAGTATTCAACCCTGAAGAAGCTCAAGATAGAGAGGAGTGGATGACACTGGAGTATGGAACCTGTCTTTGGGCAGAGAACCTGAAGAAGAAGAAGTTTATGAAAGAGTAGGAGATAACGATCACTTGTGATGTCACATTTTTCATACCTATAAAACCTTAAATTTATGGTGATTATATGGGTGATATTTTACTTTATTTTCTGATAGATGTATTCTAACAGAAGATGTCAATGACATGTAGTAATTATATTACGCTAGGTAAATGCAGTTGTAATTCTCAATTACATTTGTCATCATTGCCTGAAGTTGAAAGCCCCTGTATTTCTATGTTTCACTGTTGAAAGTTGAATGAGAATTTCCAATTTATGAATGACACTTAAAAGGGAGGAACCGAGATTTGTGACATACCTTAAAGAGGGTCTGAGATTTGTGACAGATTGTCACAAGGGGAGGGGTAAAAATTGTCAAAAAAAATAGCATTGTGTATTTTATGGACGGTCCATGACCTCCGGTTTTTCAAATTCCCAGCATAACTTATAGATGGTTTTTGAATTATATGGCTCTGTTTTGAAATTACAGATGAATCGTGCATCAAAGCGATCAGCAAAGCAGGAGAATTACGAACATGTTTTGATGTGTCTTATTTGCCGAAGCCTTTTTGATGATCATGATCATCAGCCGAAGTTTCTTCCATGTCATCACACTTTCTGCAAAGAGTGTCTTCGCGAATATGTGCGTCAGATGGGGGATGAAATCGAGTGTCCTTCTTGTCGTAAAGTGGCAACCGTCCCAGCCGCTGGTGTGGCTGCTCTGCAGACAAACTTCTATGCTAAATATATTCAGAGTTTAGTCTATGGTTGTGGGGCTGGAGGAGAAGGATTGGTGAGTGAATGTGAACGTCATCAAAATCAAAAGCTGCAGTATTTATGTTGTGATTGTGTGTTGAGTGTTTGTAGTTTATGTTTACAGTCTGAGAGTTGTGGAGATCACCAACTTATTCCTCTGACAAAAGCAACAGAAGACTATCACCAGAAGATTGATGCTTCATTTACAAGTGCAAATTCACTTATTGAAAGAAAGAAAGTGGAACTGGAGGCCTTGTTGAAAACACTTTCTGAAGAAAAAGATGAGTCATTGCTCAAGATAGAATCCATCTTTGAGCAGTATGTACATACTCTGAACAGACGATCAATTCTTTTGAAGAACAAAGTGATTGACATCTACAATGAACACACAGCAAAGCTGGATGCCGACCTTGAAGAGATTTCTACAGCCATGACGTGCATTGTCAGTCTAAAAGAATACCATGAGACAATGATTTCAAAGGGTGATTTCACGGATGTTGAAAAAGGAATTGATGAGTTGATCGAAGTTTGTAAGAACATTGAAGGCAGGATTCAGCCACAGAAAAATCAGATCCAGTTTGAAGATAGACACGGAGCAGATAAATTCCGTAACTGTGTGAAAGATGTTGGTCGTGTTATTTGCAGGTCTGTGGCTGGTGTGGTGACCAAGAAAACAGAAGACAGTGAAGCTGTTGCTCTTTCACCTGTCGTGAGTCCAAACAAGATATCAGATCTGGATGAAATGGATTCTGAAAAAGTTTTGGTGTCAAATGAGATTCAGCTGAAGGAGCCATTGAACATGTGCATTTTGGCTGGTGCAGAGGTGCGGAGGTGCTTGACGAATAGCAAAACAGAAGCAAGAATTCCAAAAGATATCAAAGCTTGTTCTTCTATGAAATCAGAATATCAAAAATCTGCAAAAAATTTCAGAGCAGAACTGGGACTAACCACTGAAAAAATGGATGCTGTTACCCAAGTTAACAACAGTGAGCTCTGCTGCCATAATAATAAGCTGAACTCAAAGCATGAGGCAGATGCATTCTGTGAATCAATGGGGCAGCCAGAATTCTGGGTTCCCACCAGTGGCAGCCTCGATGCCATCAATGCTGAAATGAGCTCAGAACAAACCTCACTTTGATGCTGTTGATAGTGTCTCTATGCATCTTGGCAGAATTTCTTAACAGAAGCAGCCAAATTGTTTACTAGTCATGAGGTCATTGATTTTCCAGTGCTTGAATCTTTAATATGCTATTCAAAATTAGCATTTTGTCCGATTTTGCTTCTGCTGTTTTCACAAATGTGTGAAATTCATTCTATTAACAAGTTTATCCAATATCTGATGTAAATTTTGTGATGGTTAATGTATGAAGTGTGATAGATTAGATTTGTCTGAAGATTTGACTCATTGTTTCTATGTCTTCATCAGCATCATGCTATCAGCTTCATCACCGCTACCACCACCAGAAGAAGCTACTATTCTGTCTGTAGTTCTGAATCATAATATTCTGAATATTGGAAGTACCCGGTAGCCACTTTTTGCTTTACAGTAATTCACTAGTTGTAATGTTTAACCTGTGCGTTTTAGTTTTCAATTTTGTCTGGGTGTTATATATCCAGGACAGGCACTTGGCAAGGAATTATGGGAATATACCAGCCATGAATTTTATTTGTCCTTAACTGAGGGAGATAACTATACAGTCTACAGTGTATAAATAAGTGTTAAAGTATTTACTTTCAAAGGAAAACATATTGTAACTCTAGAAATGTTGAAAAACAGATGAGTTGGTTCAACAGAAATGTTTGCTTGTAGAAACCTTTCAGAATATATTTCCCCGACCTGTGCTTTTCAATTATTGCTTGAGGGTTAATGGAAGACAATTTACAGTACAAAGGAGACTTTTGTTCCTTTGAATTAGGCCTACGTTAGCTCTATCATGGTTTATACTATATAGTTAAGCTGAAAAAAATAAATGAATTTTTTTATTGCTGACTTAATGCACATGCTCTGTGTTAACTGTTAACCATGTGATGAAATGATTAAATGTGCAGCTATTTAAGTGTGAATGTGTGATATTAACAAATGTTTATCTAGTGATGCATAGTTTGAAAGTCTCTTTTGTCAATCTCAAGCCTTTTATTTGACAGTGTTTTGTGTATTTCCAACTTCACAGGTGGTTTTGGCATTTTGTTTGTTTTAGGAAGCTTTGTACTTCTTCTAAGGGTTGCCAGTCATTGAATTTAGAGGCTTATACAATTAGAGCCGTTAGAATGGAGGAGTTTGCTCAGAGACATTCATTAATAGACATTCATGTATGAACCTTGGCTTCTTTGCCACTACAGGTCTGGTTTAGTATTTGCAATAAGTTATTTCCTGTCTTGTGCTTTGTGTGATTATGGCTTTGCTTGTTCATTTAATGGCTGAGATACAGGGCCTCCGAGAGCGGGGGCAGGGGCGGGGGCAGGGGGGCAAATGCACAGGGGCCCGGCGGTCTGGAGGGGGCCCGGGCCGATGGTGAATATGCATAATTAACAATAATAACAATAAAGAAAGGGGGCCCGTCGAGTAAAAGGGGCCGGACCTGAGGACATCAACAGCATCAAAATGAACAGTGTGAACAGGGGCGTCATTTGGGAGGGGCAGGCGGGCCCCAAGGAAAATGAATAAATAATGTATTAAGTAAATAAATACTGTAAATGTGAAATGTGCAAAAAATCGCCAAAATTGTCCAAAACTTGCCAAAAAATTTCAAATTTACCAAAATTGGTCCAAAAATTTGCCTATAATTGTTCAAAGTTTGCCCATAATATGCCAAAATTTGGCCAAATTTGACCAAAAAATTATCTCGCCCCGAATAAAAGTGTGAAATGACGCTACTGAGTGGGAAAAAGAGCGACGAGAAAAAAGGTCATCACTAGTTTTTGAGAAAATTTGAGAGTTGCAACATGACATCGTGTCGGTTAATTTGGGTTAAACCAATTACAAGCAAAAAAGTGTCGTCAGCAAGTTTTTACTTTTTTCGGGGCCCGCCGGCCATTCTGCACAGGGGCCCGGAATTTCTCTCGGCGGGCCTGCTGAGATAAATTACTTTTTATACTTTCTTTTTTTTTGTTCCATTATGTAGCATTGAACGACAGTGGAAAGAGTGGAATGATTTTGTTGTTTGGGAGATTGAGTGTGTGCTGCCCTAACAGTTTTACTCTTACAGTTAATGGATTGAATTCTATTCAGACAACTGAAACCAGTGGCGTAGCGTGACTTTTGGGGCCCGGGGGCATCTTTGACATGAGGACCCCAGAGTTTCGAGTTCGAGCTGACGAGCAAAAAAAACGTTATCGTCTCCACCTTTTTAACCCTGACGAACAAAAAAAAACGTTATCATCTCCAACTTTTTCCTTTTTTAATCCTGACGAGCAAAAAAAGGTCCTCACCACATCATTTCTAGGGTTAGGGTTAAGTTTAAGTTAGGGTTAACCCTAACCTAACCCTAGCTTAGACCCCTCTTCGGGGGGCCCCCGCCCGGGGCCCGTCAACAAAATGTTCCTCCCCCCCGCCCCGCCCCCCTAGTTACGCCACTGACTGAAACCCATTCTGTTCAGCAGGGATGACAGGACAAGAGTTGTATATATTCAATGTAGCAGCCTGAGCAGGTCTGTTAATTTGGAAATGGCCTTCAACAACGAAACAGGCGACCCGTATTTTAGCGAAACCACATTCGCCACGCCGATGCAAATAGGGTTATAACTGCTTAAATAATCGTTACAAAAATCTTATTTACGTATACGATTACAGAATAAATGTCGGTGCATCGTTCTACAAGGGTGGATTTGTGCGGGAAAATGCAATAAGAGCACAAACGAAGTGTTTTGAGAGCGGCTATGAGCAGCACATGGTTGCATAAGCTTCATCAAAAATCAGTCGTGACTCTTAAAATATACGATCCAGAGGCCAAATCGCTACTTCTGCTCATGACCTGAATTATTTAGGGTCATATTTCGAGGACTTTATCCTTGGATGGCTGTTAAATATCTAAAAATCAGAATTTTAAAGGCCTAATGGTAATGGTAGTTTCCGGTAGACGTGCATCTATCACGCCCGTAGATGTCAGTAATCGTACTGTATTAAAAAATTCAAATTCTCCACAATATATGCTAGTGAAAGGAGCGACTGTGACGGTTGAAAAAGTTAATGGCAGAAATGAAAATGTTGAAGCAAACAATTCTTATTTCTTTGGGTTGACCTCTGCTATATCGCCTATATGTGAAAATCAGATAGATGCACATTGGATTGAAGAAACAGCTGGATTGAAATAATAAATATAGGCCTATGCAGTGGCGGCTCCACCGGGTGGGCCAGGGGCCCGTGCCCCTATTGAGTGCCTGGCCCCCCAGTTGGGACCCTATACTTAATGCTACATACATTAAACAACAAATGGTTGGCCCCTCCATAATTAGAAGTTACCACCCCAACGGCCCCCCACTTGCCAAATCCTAGAGCCGCCACTGGGCCTATGAAGAAACTTAGACGAAAGGAATTTTGGGTTAAGTTCCAGAGCTTTGAGAAGACGAGAATGGGAGCCTTGTTTGAAAACAACTCGTGAATCAATGCACATGTTAATGATATGAATGCAAGATCTGTGCACGATCGGCTTCACATATGGGAACTGTCTCCTTTGGAATGCGTTGCCCTCGAATATCAAGACTTGCAAATCGATCGTGACATTTAGGACCAATCGTAAGACTCGCCTATTTGACAGCTCTTACAAGTGACACCTGTCAAAGTGACCTTGACTTAGACCTTCGTTTTCACGGCGCTATACAAATTGTCTTAATAATACCGGTAATCTTTTACTGCTCCACATCACCGACTCCATCAGTTAGTTTTACTTTCATAAATAATTATATTATGGAAGCAAATGGGTTATAAAATACTGTTGACAGAGTTTGCCTATTTAAAATTCAAATACTATCTAAAAGCTATAATAATTCTCATATTAAAATTCCAGAAAATCGTGATACATTGAATTACTGTTTCTCCTGAAACGTTCGCCAAAGAACTAAAAACGTACTTGTTCACCAGATCGTACAGTTATTAGCTGTGTGTTGATTGTACAGCGCTTTTGGTTTTGGCCGATGGCCATGTTACGGCGCTTCATAAATAGTCGAATAATAATAATAATAATACTGACGTGGTACTTATTTACCGATAGAGATTCGTGCATAGAAATAATTTAAATTAATTAATATACTGACTGTAGTTTATGTATTGGTTTTTCATAGAAAACTTGAAACCTCAGAAAGCATGACGGGGTCATTTTGACCCCGAAGCAAGTATCGGACAATTCTTTACAATTCAAACGAAGCAGTCAACTCGTTCATCTGCCAGCCTGACACTCATTCGGCCAACAGCCACATCACTAAAATTCTCTGATCAGTCGATCTCGTACACTGTGCTTTGTATCTTGAATGACCTTCCGTCAGAGATCCGAAGAATCAATAACTCTGGTTCTCGTCAGTCAATAAATCAGTCACCATTGACCATCTCTCCACAAACTTTCCAAAATCAAATAAAAACTATTCTTTTCATGAAATCTTATCTATCCACTGCAAACCTTGTTATCATCCTCCATAAAAATACTTTGCTGCTACTGCCTACCTGAATCTACAGCCTTGACATCCACGGACTATTGATTACGGACTATGGATTTCACCCAGATTGAGCACTTGTGCATAAACTGGTGTGCTGTGCCAAGCTTTTGGGCAGTGCTATAGAAATTTCATCTTACTTACTTATATAACATCCGTATAATTGTAGTAGTACCTAGGTTGCCCTCTCTTTGATGTACATTTGCTTGAGTCTGGAAGATTGACGTGAGAGTTTGGTCAAACTATGTCTCATTGCAAAGCCTACACTCTGTTTTTACTTAAACATTTGATATGTTGTAGACCAATGGAAGCCATTCACATGGTAAATGAATACGACGTTGTGTCAGGATCTGAAGATTTAAACAAAGTAATTCTGAATAGCTGTCAACCAAAGTTGTTGCAGCAGTATTACATCCAATCTGAATCTGAATGCCAACGCTTGTCTGGAAACAAATTTGTAGCAAATTCTGTTGTTAATCATGTAAGTACAGGTATTTTATGCATGGCCGATGGAGGGAGATGCACAAACAAGTGCTTAAGTACAGAATATAATGGCACTGTTATTGTGCAAGGCACCAATGTTTGTCATTGTGATTGTGTTGTTGAGAAGAAATGCTCAGTCACGTCTGATTGTTTTACTCTCAAATCACATTTGAAGGAAGCTGAGAACAGCTCATCAGATGAGAATCTGAGAATCAAAGAATTTAAAAATACTTCTAGAGTCTGTGGTCAAGATCAGTCCTTGGTGGATTTAAAAGTTCATGGAAATAAAATTGTCCACTGTAGGATTGTTGAAAATGCTTGTGAGAACTTTGTTTTTGAAGCTGATAGCAGCATTGACTACTCTTGCTTAGAACTCAGTACAGTTCCAGAGTCACTGTTTTCAATGTCTCCCATTACTCAGCTCTGTCTTGACTACAATGATCTTACAGAGTTGCCAGATCATTTATTTGAAAGCCTGTCTTGTCTGCAGTTTTTGTCACTCAAAGCAAACAACTTGTCACATCTTCCGGATAATATTTCGCATCTGAATGATTTGAAGGAGCTCGATATTGCTCAGAACTGTTTGCAAACTCTTCCTATTTCAATTGGGAAGCTTTGTAATTTGGAGATGATTGACTTCATGCAGAATAAGATTGTCACATTACCCTTGGAAATAGGTCATCTGCTGAAACTCCTTAGAATCAGTGGCAGTGGAAATCTTCTCAAGGGTGTTCCACAGACATTTGGCCGGCTCAGTGAGCTGCAAACGATCAATTTGAGCAACAATCAGTTGATGGTCATTCCAAACAGCTTTGGTTTTCTTATTAATCTTAAGAACTTGAATCTGTCATCAAATGGTTTAGAAATGCTGCCTGAATCTGTTTCTTCTCTCATAGGACTTGAATCTCTTGATGTTTCGAATAATTTGCTCTTTAATCTGCCAGACTCTCTGAAATGTCATAACCGGTTGAAGTATTTGCATGCAGCAAATAATCGACTGACAATGCTTCCTCCATGGATTGACTTTCTTCCAATTCTTGAAGAACTTCAACTGGGAAATAATGAACTGGTTGGATGTCCACTATCGGAGTCTTTTGCGATTGGATGTCCAAAGATACGTGTCCTACGAATTGCCAGAAATTTTATTCGTAGCCTCCCAAGTAATATTGTGGATTTAAAGGATCTGGAATGGATGGATTTGGGAAATGAAAAAGAGAAGACAGAGGAAGAAAATTCAGACCGACCGTCTAAATGCTTCAACTGGATTTGGCAATTGCCATTGTGCTTTGGAGAGCTTCAGTCTTTAACACATCTGAACTGTTATGGTGTTCAGTTGGAACAACTACCTAATGAATTTGGACATTTAAAGAACCTTCAAAGGTTGAATCTTGGTAATTAGTAAGACTACCTTTTATTTCAGTTTTGGTAAATTTCCTTGCAGTTGCATATCTTCTAATCACCTGTAACTTTTGTCATTCTTTGTACTTTAGATAAAAGCAGAATGAATATTAATTTTGTCTGAATTATTTTTTAAAACTCTAGGTTGTAACTATTTGCATGACCTTCCCGAGTCATTCTGTGACATGACGTCATTAAGATATCTTGTTCTATCACTGAATAACTTGGAAATACTTCCATCTGACTTTGGTTGTCTCTCCAATCTTGAAGAGCTTCGACTGGATCGAAATAATGTAAGTGAAGAGTCTTTTGTGGCTTTGAGTGTTTGTTTCTTTATGTAGACCTATTATAACTTTTTAATTACTTTTGAACAGAGTTTGTGTACTAACTAATATTTGACTTTGCCTTGAATACAGTTTTATTTCTTGTAGTGTTTAGCCAATATGGGTGTTTAGCCGATATGAGATCATCTGCTAATTGTATGCATTATGTGTGATTTAACATTTTTGGTCAATATATTGTTTTCTAACAGCTGGCTGAACTGCCACTATCATTTTGCAACCTCACTCGACTGAGATATCTTGATCTCCTTTCAAATAATTTGACTGATCTTCCTGTCTTCTTTGAGGGATTTGCAGATCTGAATTTTCTAAATTTAGATGAGGTGAGTTACGAATGGTTTGGAATATTTTGGTTTTATTGTTTCACATATATGACGTCGAATTTGATTTCAAAGCTCATATTAGAGACTAGCAGTGGCTAGAAAATCTTTTCTCTGGAGCCACTTTATCCCTTCGTTCTTGTGTGTTTGAGGTTTTCAACATCAGGTTATTTGGTCATGTTTAGATCTGCTTGGTTATGGTAAGATTTTCACACATTCTATAACATGGTGACTATGTACCAAAAAGTCTGAGAAAAAGCCATTTTATTTACATAAAATGTAATGATGATAATTTTTCTGTTTTATTTGTTGTCTGTAGAATTGCTTTAGTGAAGAAACTGTCCGCTTGAAGTTGTGTGGAAGTCGAGAGATAATTATTAAATCAAGAATTGTTCCAGTGAGTTTCACTTGTCTCATTTGTTTTATTTGGAGTTTTGCTGATTGAGAGAACTTGTTCTGATGGAAATATTTAGGTTATCTCTGAAGTAATAAGCCTAATGATGCAGAATGAAAAGAACACAATTTTGTTACCTTGGAGACAGATTGTATGCTTAGGAGTAATGTCGTTCTGATGCAGTGACAGTCCATTGTCTTTGTTGATACATAGACCTTGCTTCTGTCTCTCTGGCCTTGCAGACTTTGCATGGCCAGGTCCTCTCAAGTGATGTATGCAAACAAAACTTTGAATTCGCTCAAGTTGACTAGTGTACAGTTAAGTGTGTTTGCTGCTACTGAGAGTCATTTGGTTTTCTGTTGAGTCTTTGGAGGTTATTTTTCAATGAAGCAATAGAGTTAGCTTTAGTTTTCTGTGCATTCAATGCATGTAAGCACTTTAGTGACATGATGATATAATTGATATGATGGTATAGGACATCATAAATTTGTAAACTCGGATTCTTAATCAAGACTTGAAGCATTGCTATTAAAGGCCAAACCTTACATAAAATGTTGTGTCAATCTTTATTGCCTTGGTTACAATACTCAAACATGCGACTCTCTCTTTCCTACTTCATTATTTATTGCCGCTGCATTCTTAATATTATATGTAGTTCAGTTGTATCAGCATTTCAGTTGCACAGTTTTGGTTGATAGTTTCATCAGCAGGAGAATAAGATCTCTGAAAAGGAGTGGCATGAAAACATTTTGGAAGAAGTTCTGGTGGAAAATGAACAGGTTGCTCCTGCTAATGGTTCATTCGAACAGAAGGAAGAAGAGGAAGAGGATTGGGATAAGGAGATTGCAAAGGTGAATTCCATATGTGGTCAGTATGTCTCTTATATGCTTTTTTAATTATTTGAAATAGTTTGTGACTTAACCCCTTAACTGGGCAAATAAATCTGTAACTCAATGTAAACTGGACGGCTCTGAGCCGTCGCGCCCGGTTAAGGGGTTAACAGCAAAAAGGATGTTTGCTTCATTTTTGGTTGATTTTAGTGTTTTTATTGCTTTATACGAAATTCTTAATTTATCACAGGGGCTGTCCATTAATTACATCAACAATTTAGGGGGAGGGGTTTGGAAAAGTTTGACAGTTGTTGTTGACAGGGGGAGGGGGGTCAAGAGAAGTTGATGTCAACAATTTCACTTTTTGCAAATAATCAAAAAATAGGAAATTTCATGTAATACTACTTATTACAATGGAAAAAAACATTGCAAAAAGGTCATCACCACCACATCTCGATGAGCAAAAAAGGGAAAAAATGGTCATCACCGCAAAAAATAATAACCTTGTTATTGGGACCTGTCATTGATCTTGGGGGGGGGTTAAAAGTTTTTGACGTAATTATGGGGGGTGGGGTCAAGTGAAAGTTGAGTTGTTGACAAGGGGAAGGGGGTCAAAAATTGTTGACATAATTAATGGACAGCCCCACACTTCTTAAAGCCAGTTGCACTGAAATTCAACTGATATTTGTTTGAGTGCTTTTGCTTACTCTTCTGCTTTTTATTTCAGGTGCAGATGGACTTTTACAATCCGTTTGTGTAAGCATTGATAGTAGTCAAGATTTGATTTTTACTTTTTTGCCTTCTATGTCTCATGTTGCATCACGCAGAAGATTCAACAGATCCGACTTTTCATATCAGAAAATGAATGCAACAGAGCAGTTTGAAGACGCTGAAGATGATTGAATCCACTGCATTGATTATAGTTTGAAACACAATTTATATGAAATGTATGGATTTGATTTATTGTCAGAAATTCCTTTGATTGTGGGAATATAGGAAATTAGTTGCATTTTAGAGTATTAATTGTTAGACTATCTTGCTTTTGATATGAGTCTGGTGGTTTGAAACTGTTACCTCTGCCTTTCATTACTTGTTAGAATTTCCTTGCAGAAACCTTTTGAAAAGTTTTCTATGCATTATTCCTTCTTGGCAGCAGTTGAAATCTTGCCTTGTGTCTGTGTGATTGTTTGGTTTGGCTTATAATTCTTTCTTTTGCTTTAAATTGAACTTTGTTGGAATTGAATTGTGAAGATCTAGCTCAGGGGTTCCCAACCTTTTTAAATTGTATCCCAGCCAAAAACATTTTCACTGCTTGTACCCTCTCCCCACCCTAACCCCTAACCGTAACTATAACCCTAAACCTAAACCTTCCAAAATTTGATATGTTTAATGTAGATTTGTAGATATTAGGTACTTTTTTAAAGTTTATTAGTTCACTTAACACGTGCTATCAGAAACGGAAGTCATTATTATTGTACATGTGATCATTAATGCCCATCAGGACATGCATATTATTATAGCGCTTTCATTTGTAGCCTCATAACTGTTATGCAGCCGGCCATTATATTGAGCTGCCGTAGAGTTGGCAATATTTAACATTTTTAAAACAAAATTCCAAAATATTATTTACTATTTTAGCAATTTTAGTGTACCCCTGGCAACAGCTGATGTACCCGTAGGGGTACATGTACCACCGGTTGGCAACCGCTGATCTAGCTGTTCCAAATGGTTCTCATTTTCTGAAACACTTTAACAAGTTTTCAGTTAATATGTTTTAGTCAATACTTTTTGGCATTACTGCTGTCATGGCTCTAGTCAATGGTGCTTGAAATCAGACAGATGGTTTCATTTGAGTGTAAATACAGCTTGAAATAATTTTTTGAATTTGTGTAGCTGTACGGTTTTGAAGACAGTAAATTCTAAAACTGACAACTTTGATGCACTCTGACCTGCATCATGATTAGCCGAGTAATGATAAAAACTGAAGTAATGTAACAGATATGTTACTGGTCATTTAGCAAGTGGCTAATGTGACTGCACACTGTGAAATACTCTGGCTTTGACCACTACAGGATAACAGTATTTTTCCTATATTTAAATCTTTTATCTAAGTTTTGATGTGTACATTGATAAAAGGTTTTACCTGCTGTTATCTATGTTACTTTGGAACTGTGTCTATAATTAATTTATTATCAGCCTTTTAAAGGGCATTTTATGTACATTTGTCGGGGAAAACACTGTTAATGACCTTTTTGCTTGTCACTCTTTTTGGGGATTTCATTTCACCCCCCCCCCACCAACTTCCTAAACATATCTTGCATCCCCCACCAAGAATTCTTGGAACCGACACTGGATAAGACCAATCATTATACATTCCTCAAGTCTAAACAGATAGATTAAATTGTAAGAAATTATTTCAACGCTATAATCGTTACTTAAATACCCTTCCTTAAATTATCCTTCCCATAGCTATTTTTTAAGAGAGGCTGAGCGCCTAAGAATAAGCAGCTACTGTTGTGCTGCCTCCAAGGCGCTATAGAAATCCACGAGATTTTACTTACTTACTTACCTTAAGTAGAGAAATCTATTTGCGAGTCTCACGGGTCACCAGAACAAAGCTGTATCAGGATTCAGAACTCAGAAGTGATAACGCATTTTTTTCCAATTTTCTAGCTCATTTCGTTGAAAACCGTTGAAACGTAGTCACTTAATCGAAGTTATCTTGATAAGAATAGTAGGCCTACATGTTCTTGACTGTCTATCAATCCCAATAAGATTGACAAAGGTCGGGCTAATCTCTTGAAATTCAGCAAATGAACTTCTGCGATCCGCCATCTCATGGATGCACTGACCTTTGCCGGGCCGACAACCTACCTTGCTTATATCTATTTCAAGAGATATTAAGCGCATAAGAATAAGCATACAATACTGTATACAAAAGCGCTATATAAGCTTACGAGATTTTCTTACTTATTACTGCATGTATGACTAGGGGCGCTAACGAAGCTAGAACCCAGCTGTTCACAATCACAACGCATTGAAAGATTTCATAGCTGCTTATTATTATGGTATTCTAAATCATTAATATAAATTTACAAGTAGGCACTATTTTGGAGTATTGAACAGCGCTTAATTTTTTATTTTGAATTGAAGTTATTTCCAAAGTAAAGCAGTTTAGACTGTAACAGATAAACTCTTCCTGTATTCCGTGGGTGATACTGGTTGATCTACTGGTTTTTACTGTTGCCTCTCGACAAGGCGGCCTAGCTGCAGCAGCAGCACTGCAGCAGCACTCGGTGGGTGGGGCGTCGAGGACTCGAGGGAGTCTGTCGGTTGAGGTCGGTGTTCGATTTAATCAAAGGCGGAGCGGTTGGAGTGCGATGGATTTAAACAACGTGTGACTCGATCGATTTAATCGCCGATTGCTCTGGCGTTTTTCATGATCATTGAGGTAATCTGACGACGTGTTCCGTCTTTGTCCCAGTATTCGTGAGTCTCTCGGCGTCTCCGCTGTGTCTTCTTTGTGCGTATATTATGTTAAGGGCATCGCGTGTTCTGAGTCATTTTGCGCACAATCACCAGAATTCTCGTCTTCCATCGAAACTGCAGTAATTTGCGATTGTTTCCCCAGAATTTGCGGCGTTTGAATTTCCTGAATATTTTGTGTAGATCTAATTTTTTTGTACTGATCGTGAATGACAACTAAGCACGTGGATTCGGCGACGCCGTTCAGATGAGCGCCGATGTTCAAATGCACTTCCTTAGCATTCGTTTATATTTAGGATATTTAAATGGATCTCGAAAGTAATTGGGATTCTAAAAACTATAATTTATTGGCTTGTAACAGTTGCTTTTGACACTAACATACTTATCCTTAGCCAAACGATGTCGTCAAAACATCTTGCCCAGCTTTGAGATTTTTTTCTTGAGCACATTGTATTCAAGTGAAGCATGTTCATTTGTTGACACTTGAATGACCATCATTGACTGGATAGTATCAATAGGCACATTGCTAGGCTTACTTTAAATCATAATAATTCCATACTTCAATATAGCTGCCATGACAGCTATTGGTTCTACCTCCTGCTAAATCTGTCATGTTCTGTTATAGATTATTTTCCTGCAGTTATGAACTTCTTTACATTTTGAAGACTTGGATGGCAATAATTAAACGTCTAATTGTGTCTTTTTCACACTTTTTCACTTATCTTTGTATTTTTATCCAATTTTCCAAGGAATCAGAAATAGTTATGCACTCACTAGCTTGTAGTTGTTTTTGTATATTAGAATTATCTTGAGTTTGTAATCAGAGTTTGTTATATTTTTGTATCAGTTTAAGAATTTGGGAAATGACGAAAGAGCCGGAAAGAAAGAGAATCAGACATGAATCATTGTCTCCATTAGCAGCTATAACTGTCCCTGGACAGTTGCAAGAAAAAACTGTGCAAGGTTGAATCATTCTCTTAATGGAATATAATTTATATATTTAGTTTTAACTTATATTAAGTTTAGAGACTTTGATTATTCTTCATGTATATTTTAATTTATTTTAATTATTTGCAATTGATCTTGTGATGGTAAATTGCAACTGAATGCTAATATCCCCTACATCAAGGCCCTTATTTAGTTATTACTGTCATATGATTGAATATTGCTTTTAGTTGATTTATTTGACAAAAATTTGCTGAAGTGTGACTAGCACCCAGGAACCCTACTGAACCTTGATCTTTCAGGAATTATTATGACAGGCCAGCATGCCATATTCAAATTTCCAACATATCCAACAGTAGACAACTGCTTCCTGCCAACAATCCCTCCCCCAATTTTCACAGCATTCCGCCCCACCAATCTGTCTGAAATACACCAAATTACTTGTTCTTAGCCAAATAAGCAGTGTCTGCTGGATGTTATTCCAACTCAAATCCTTAACCCTTTACCATTAATTGCAATTTTTAAATCTGTTACCATGACGGCTATTTATTCTAGTACGGCATTGCATTACTTTAAAATATTTTGAATAGTTTCAATTATGAAGTGTAGAAGTTAAGTTAACCTTTAAATATTGAAACAAAAGTCAGATTTAGTATCCCTTTATCACTTTACGTCCTCAATCATTGAATTTCTGTTGGAGATCGGAAGAATAAGGTCTTATAAATGCTGCTCAAAAGGCCGCTCACCAGAACCAAGGAACTCCGGTTCAAAATTGTAAAACCCATTCAAGTATGACCAGAAACCTCAAAATTGCTTTAATTCTATTTAGATTTGCTTTTTATTTCAGGTGACTTATTCCCACTTTCAGGAAGAATCTTTTCCCATAGCAACAAATCTCCGGTCGCCATAGAGACATTCGACGAATTCATGAGCTTGTGCCCAAATCTGCTCTGTTTCCTCTTGCCAAGGCCCTTGTCAGCAGTAGACTTGATTATTGTAATTCCCGTTATGATGGTATGGCCAAATCTAAAATGTGAAAACTTCAAAGGTTCAGAATTCTATTGCCACAGCCATTACAAAAACTCGTGAACATGATCATATTAAACCTGTTCGTCAAAGTTACACTGGCTGCCCCTTTGAACAGAGAATTGTATTCAAAACTGGTCTGGTTTTTAAAACACTGCAGCAAGGTCAATCTCAAAACTTAAAATTTATGTTGAATCACCCGAAACATTTCCATTCAACAAGGTTTTTCTGGTTCATTGTTAAATGTACATAAAGCCAACACTGAAATTGGTAAGAGAGCTTTTTCTATTTGTGGGCCAAAAATCTGGAACTCTCTCCCTCTGGTTGTCAGATCTTCCAATTCATTGAGTATTTTCAGACATTGTTTATTTTCAGATCTAGCTTTAAAACACATCTCTTTCAATTAGCATTTCTTCTATAGTAAGTCTTTCTCTTTCCTTCTGACTGATCTCTGGAATGACCTGGTTTTTGCAGATGGACTTGGAAGTACCATTGATTGACACCCTTGGTTATTAGAACTTGTGCTATAGAAGTGCCTTATTATTATTATTATTATTATTATTATTATTATTATTATTATTAATTAATTAATTAATTAATTAGTGCAATTGTTTTACTGTATTGTTATTGTTCTATGTCTCAGTAGTGTGTTTTAGCCAAGTAGTTGTGATTAGGTTTTATGTTTCAGATGGCTGTGATCAGTTAAAGAGAACTCTGGATTCTTCTAAATTATCATCAGATTGTGTAGTGAATTCTGTTGTTTTTCAACCTCTGTCTTGTCCTCAGAATCAAAATAGAAGTTTGAGCTTGATTCCAAAGACAGTTTGTTCAGTTAATGCAAATGATTCTGACTGCAAAACATCAAATCTTGTGCTGCAGGCAGCACATGTGACTAGCACACTGCTTCAAGATATTACATCATTGCTGAATGGAACAAGCTGCAACTCTTTGATTTGTGATCAAAAGCAATCTTCACCTGAGAGCATTTCTCCTGCAATGTCACTTAGCCACTCTGAAAACATTTCTAACAATTTCAATCCAAGATGCCTCACAATTGGATCTAACAATGAGTCACTGGGGGACAGTGAGAAAATGTCGGTTGCACTGGATTTATCTTCCAGTTATCTTACTCAGGGGACAAAAGAAAAAGAGGAAATTGCAGCCAAGAAAAAATTGATAAATCTTGCATCAAGAGAGTTTCAAGAAAATTTGGAGAGAATCATTCTCAGCCTTGGTCAACAAGTATGTTGGTTGTAGTTGTTGCATTTACATGATATTGTGCTAATATATGTATGCATTTTGTACTTTCTGATGAATTCTATTGAGTTTATGGAGCTGATAATTTTATTGTAATTTTGACATTTTAGATAGGGTTTCAATTGCATTATGTGCAGACAACTGTCTTAAAACTGAGTAAATTGAAATTTAGCATGGCTTGTTATTCACGTTTGCTGTTGATATTGCCGCAGTGATTAACATAGGCTGAGGTTGGAGTCTGAATTTGAGTGACAAATGAGTAAATAGAATTTATAAATTTATTTCTCTGAAATTATGTTCAGTTGAAGCCAGCCACTAAGAGATGCTTTGAGTAAATTTGAGCTTTCTTTTTGTTTACAGAATGGTCGGAATTTGCCAAAGTCTAAGTTGTGCATGCTGCAGCTGTGCATTTTGATGCATTCTGCGCAGTGCAGAAAGCCAGTCAGTTGTCTAGTGCCACAGTGTAAAGTCATCAAGGGTGTCTTGGGTCACATGTCAGTCTGTAGAGACAACAGATGCAAAGGTTGAATATGTTTATAATCCTTTTCTCTATTATCAGTGAGACCAAATGGCATTCTTGGGATAGTTTCTTTGAATTGTATCAATGTACAACACCGTGCCAAAAGTTAAGAAAAAACACGGTGGACGGGGAAAAATTTAACTACTGCAGATGCAACAAAATCAATGGATTTAAATTAGAACTGCATATGCAATCAAACTAATATTTGGTAATATTTCCATTACTATTTAGTACTGCTAGAATCCATCGAGGAATTGAATAATACAATGTCCTAATATATTCCACAGGCAGGTTTTCCCATATGCTGCAAATGGATAATTACAAATCAGCAGCACATGAGACATCTTTCGCTTTGCATTGCAACTCCCTTTTCAGCTTCACCCAAACATTTTCAAAAATATTCAGTTCAGGGGATTGTACCGGCCATGACAATGATTTTGTTTTTCTGCTGATATTCCATCACCGAACATGGCCTATGAACTGGAGCATTGTCATCCTGAAAAATAAAGTCAATATCTGGAAAATTCCGAGCAACCACAGTTCATAAATTGTCTTTTAAGATGTCTTTATACTTCTTGGCGTTGATATTTCCTTCAACAAAGTCCAATGTTCCCACACCTTTGAATGTAAAGCATCCCCAGAGCAACACCAAACTTCTTCGTAAGAGGTGGCACAGTACAAGTAGGTAACCATTCTTGCCCAGCCTTTCTCCAGATGTAGACGAAGTTATCCTGACCAACTTCCAATTCTGACTCGTCACTAAATGAGGCTCTTTTCCAATAACCAGTAACAGACAAATATCTTTTACCCATACACCTGGCTACCTGGTTTCTCTTGTTTGGGGTGCAAATTAGTTTGACTTTGCATGCAATTCATCTGTGGAAACTGGACTTGAACAATATATGTTGAACAGTACACCTCAAAACAGGCCTTTCCCTTTGCTGATTAAACGTATTTGTGAGGCTTTAACTTTTCTCAAAAGTCAGCGACAATCTCTCTGTCTATAAATTCTGTCATCCACTTCACGGTAGATTTTCAATATTTCCACAGTTTACAAAACTCTTAATTAATTTACTTATCATACTTTGGTTTACCTGAAATAATTTTGGTTTGTGAAGTTTTTTGTTTATACAGTTGAACAATTACATTTCTTGCTTCAACCCCTAGAATTTTGCGAACTTTTGCCATCACTTGTTTTGTGTTGTTATTGTTGGTTTAAACCAGAACAGATGATGATTTTTAGACAATGTGACGTCATTAGATGATGTCAGCAAAGTTGATTCAAATAGGATTAACTGTTTTATGAATATTTAAAGTCAGCAGTGCAGCTGCAAAGCACTTCTGTCATATTGTTTGTTTCTTAACTTTGGCATGGCACGGTAACTGTTTTGTTTCAAAGCAGCCATTGCCGTTTGAATTTTTCAGTCATGCATTGCACTCCATCAAAACAGTTGATCAGACACTGGAATATCTGTCACATACAGTGCTGTGACCCATGTCAGAGAATCTTGGATGCCAGCAAAGGGCCTCTGTTGTCTGAGGTACGAGATATTTTGTGATTTGATGACAATGATGATGACCACTGCAACTATTAGTAATTGGCCTCATTACTTGAACCTTTCCTTATACTGGTATTTAAGAAGTTGAAAAAGGTGCAGCCTTCAAATCATGCAATTATGCTATTACTAATAGAATCCAGCTGTGTTATAATTCTATTGCTGCTGTGTTTAATCAACTAACTACTTTCAGATATCAGTCTGATCTTAAATTTAAATATAATTTGGAGAAAATAATTTCTAATAGGACACAGATAAAGGTTCCTTTTGTGGAAGTATATGGTGGTTTTAATCATATCTGAGCAATATCTTGATATTCAAATGAGGCAGTGTAACATTAATGTTGCTGTATTTGTTGTAATCTAACTGTTTGCAGAATGCTGACAAGGCTCCAGTTAATTGGGATAAAAGCAATCTGAAGTCTCTTCAGACACAGAGAATGTCTGACTTTCGTTTCTTTTCCTCGACAAATATCTCTGAGGATGGTTTGTTGACATCTTTTTTCAGAATTGAGGAAATTATGTATGATCTTGAATTGCTTTGGATAATCTATGTGGGTGTTTGTAGTTGATTATGGCTAATCCTAACTCTCTCCTAGTGATTTCTTTAATTCTGAATGAAATGCAAAGTCTGTATTTTTCCTTGTGCCATTGTTTGAGTTCTACTTTTAAAACTTTTTGCTATCTGATGAGATTCTCGTGATAGAAAGCACTTGTATTTCTACGATAGTTGGTGTTAGCAAAGCTACCTGCTGGTTTAAAGGCAGCATAGAAAGTCCTTCAGTTTCTTGGGATGGTGTGGTCGTTTATGACAGCCATTGTGTCTTTCTGTCAATCTCTATATTTGGTTGCAGTTATGACAGAGACTTCACTCTGTTGATGGAATAATGGTTGCACCATTAGATGCATCTTGTATCATAGATGTGATCAGTGCAAGTGGTCATTTTATTTATTTATTATTTTCTTGTTTCTAGCATTTTGAAAGCATCATCTGTGAATGTTGTCGTATCTATTATTATTATTATTATTATTATTTGTGTTTTGATATATATGTTTTATTCGTTTGTTTTAGTTTGGTCGACAGTGGAGTTTGTTAGCATTCTGAGACCTGTTCTGGAGAAGCTGTGGAACATGGGTATTGCTTCTCAGCCATTCCATCACCCGGTCAATCCAGAGCTTGACTTGTGCCCAGTTAGTTTGAAGCAGTTTTATATAATTTCTTTTGTTTTGGTGAGATTTTAAAATTTTTATTGCTGTGAAGTGTATGCTCTGTTAAGAATGTTTGTCTGTTGCAGGATTATTTCAACATCATAACACATCCAATGGATTTAGGAACAATTAGAAAGAAATTGAATGAAGGGGCTTATAAAAATCCTTGGGGTTTTGTTGAAGATATCTATCAGATGTTCAGAAATGCTTGGTGCTACAATCACTACACATCTAAGTACTACAAATATGCTACAAAAGTGAGCAGCACATTATATCACACTGACAATGTTCCATATAAATTGCAATTTAAATAGTTCTGCATTTAAGATGCAAAGCATTAAATTTCTAAATGAGCTATTTAACCCCTTTACAGGGGACCCCAAAGATATATGTCTTCAATTAGCCATTGTGCTACTGGGGACCCCAAAGATATCCGCATGTTACTTTCCAATCTGCCAGTTACCTGGCCATCATGCAATATTTCTCCCAAAAGTTAAATATTGCTTCGGTGTCGTTCCCTTCAGTAAAAATAATAGATGTATCAAGTAGTTTTGACAAATATTCGTCAAAAATCGAATTTGTTCCCACTCCTACAAATAGTTGATCCGCTAGTGGCAGTGCCTTAGCGACTGGAGACAAGCAGAGATTCTGTTGCAAAAAATTAAACCAACATTTTCTCGGAATTCATCACTAAGACTTGTGTTCTGACAAAGGGGTGTTTGAGCTAGAAGTAATACATATCTACCAAATGTTGTTAATTTTCAAACTTTTTGATTTTTTTCACTGACATCTACAACTTTGCCGCTCACCCAAGTAGGAGGTTACCACTCAAAATGTTAGCTGGTGAGCTTTTAAAATTTTTTAGAGGGGATGCTATTTTAGGCCGCAGAGTGGACCCTACTCCCAAATTTGTTTGCTTTGCATGGATAGTTAGAAAGAACACTAAAAAGCAAAACAATGGTGTATAGCTCATCTTTTCTGACTGATCTTTCCGGTTTGACCTGGCTCTTATTCAATTTTGGATTTGGTGCATCATCAGCTGTTGCCCTGAGCATTATGATAGTGGCACCATAGAAGGTTCTTAATTGATTGATTGATTTATTTATTTATTTATTTATTTACTGATCTTAGCTTTCATATAGCCTGAGATATAGCATAGCAAATTTTTAAAATGACAGTGTTCTGTTTTTAAGAATGTTTTTTCGAAAAATAAATCCCCGGCATAATGATGTTTTTTAAAAAGTTTAATGAACTGTAAAGGTGTTAATAAAGGCATTGTTAGTGAAGCATGACCATTTTATCTTTCTCTTTTCAAGCTGGCTGTGGCATTTGAAAAACAGATTGATTCCATAATGCAGTCTCTTGGCTATTGTTGTGGTCGTCAGTATACATACAGTCCTCCAGTCATTGAATGCAACACGAAGAATGCCTGCTCCATAAAGCCCTATGCTGTGTACTACACATCGCCACATGGGTGAGCCGATTGTTCTGAATAGGTCACATGTAAGTTTATTAGCATAGATTTACTATTTGCTCAAAGACTTTGACTAGACTCCAAGACTATACTAACAGTGACTACCCATTGTGTTATGGAGATGTCTTCATGTTCATGATATTAGCATGTCTTGTCTTTGATTTATGTGAGCACAGTAAACTCATAAACTTACATTTAGGAATGGCCTAGAGAAAAAGTCCAAGTCTTTTTGTTATCTCTGTGCAGGAAGCTGAAGCATGTAATGTATGAATTAAATTTGAACTGAGGCTATTTCTTAGTAGACTACAAGAATGATCATGGTACAATGCACCACTACATTAGGTATCAGTGTTCTTCAAATAACCACCAAATCTGAATATATGACCATATGATGATCCAAAAGTTTGGTATTGTGCAGATATTTATGACCACAAGGATATGTACTGGATATGAAAAGACGTCACTTTGCCACTTTCAGTTTGGGCTTGAGTTTTATGTAGAGTGGTGTGATTGTTTTTGTAGCTTGCATTTTTACACTTGTTGAAATTGCAACACTGCTTTTCAGGCCGTTTCTTCATTGTTTGGGTTTCTCATTTTAGATTTATAGTATGTGAAGACTGTTTTTCGAATAGCACTGGAATAATAGAAGTTTTTGATGAAAACACTCAAAGAAATCTGTGAGTATATGACAATTAGAAAATTCTGCTTGTTATTGAATGCTTATTATATAACATTTATTTTTTGCATTGATTTGAAGTGGTTTTTGTATAAATATTAAGTCTTATTTTGATTCAGATTGACACAAAAGTTGGCCTTGTCAAAGAAGCACAACGCAGAGCTAACTCCCGAGGAGTAAGTCCTCTGTTGTGCAATTCCTCAGTTAGCTTCTGATTTTGTTCAGTGTCCTCTAGTGTAGGAGCTTTCTATCCAAGCTAATTTTGATTATTGATTTGGTTAAAAGTTTTTAGTTTTTGATAGATCATCTTTAGAATTCATTATATTACACAATAGTTTCGTTCAGATTTTTGAATTTCTGCATTATTTGAGGATAGTATTATATCGCATCTTTCATTGGAATCTTTGTTGAACTGTTTGATACACTATGAATTAACTTAGATTTTTTATTTTATATTTTAATCTGTTTGAATTGATTTATGAGAATTTTGACTCTTTAAATGTATGTTGAACAGAATTGTTTCTTGTACGAAATGTGGACGAGCATTTCACAGCATCTGCGTTCTCTACTCTGCAGAACTTTGGCCGTGTGGATACATCTGCAGGATCTGTGTTCTCTTCTATGGCATCAAATACTTTCGCAATTATTTCACTTCAAAATGTAAGTCAACAGAGCCTTTTAGGTTTATTAAGTACCTGTTTTGCTGCCAAAATCATTACATAAAGAAACTTTCAGCTGCTTTGTGAACTATCAAATCAGTGAATGAATGTTAAAGAATTTGTACCCAAAGCCTTTATTATCTCTCTTTTCGTGTCCTTCTTTGTAGGTATTCCAGAGACAGATTTGAGTCATCATCTAGAGCAACGGATTGACAGATTCTTTGCTAGATGCAACATTTCCAATCCAAATGTTTTCATTCGTGTGCTTGCCAGTTGTCACCAGGAGACTCGTGTGTTGCCAAAATTCAAGCAATACTTTCCAGAAGTTCAAGATTCATTTGCCTACATCTCAAAGGCAATCTATGCTTTTCAGGAGCAAGATGAAGAGGATGTCTGCTTTTTCAGTCTCTATGTTCAGGAGTATGGCTCAGAGGTTTCTGGTCCAAATTCTAGGTAAGCAGTTGTCATGTCAAATGTGCCAGCGTTGCGGCGGTTGGCTACAAGAATGGATTAATGATCTCCATCTTGACCTGTCATGTACGGCGCGTAATAGGCAGTCAGCAGAAAGACCAGTCCACGTATTGATATTATCCATACTGATATCCATACTTGACATTATCCAGTTGTACTTCAGATGATTTGTCAGAATCAGGAATTCGTGCCTATTTTATTGATCTTTTCAGGAGGGAAATGAGCTTATCATTGTAATGCCACATAAGTGCAAATGATAGGGGAATGTATAATGAAGTTGGACTGTTTCTAATGTACAGAATCATAATAATATGAAAATATTAGATCATAATTTCCAATAAAACTTCTGAAAAAGTTTATTACAAATGCATAGGCAACCATCAAATCTGAGGAGGTTGGCTGACGATAGTGTCTGTTAGGGTTCACTCAATCAACAAATCAACAGTTTATGAACAGTTATTCTGTTTGTGAATTTATTTTGATAATTCGTAAAGTAAAATGTGTGATTTTGGAGACAATTATACTATTATTCATGGGATGATGAAATGTTTTGAGAATTCTAAAAATTGCCAACAGGTAAAAGTTTAAGCAGAATAATTTATTTAAAGCATTTGTCAGGAATTTGGATCTGATATTCCTAACTTAATTAATTGAATGCTCTTCACTTAGCACAAAATTCTTAGAGTAAATTTTAAGAACAGTTCATTGTTAAAATGAGACTTGGCTTGGAATTAAAATGATCAACAGAATTTTGCTGATAAAAATTCACTTTTGGTTGTTCTTTTTTTCCAGTGCTCTGTATTTACACTTGAACTAAAATTTTATGTTGAACAATTTCCATTTGATTCAGGTGCGTTTACCTCGCATACCTTGACAGCGTTAACCTCTTCACACCACCCAACTGTCGGACAGGGCTTTATAATGACATCATACAAGGATACATGGAATACATCAAACAGAGAGGGTACTTTCATGATGATAAGGATGACAATAATTAGAACTATGATGATGAGTGAACCTCAATGTAGAAAAATATTCTGTAGATCAAATGATTATAAAGATGTAAAGTTAATTGTAAACAATTATATTAGTTTTGTTGAAGTGTCAATGAAAGTTTTCTGTAACTGGTTGAGTCAGTCAAGCACTCAGAAACTTGCTAATTTTTCTAATTCTAAGGACGCTTGATTTGATTTCTGGATATTATTTCAGATTTTTGCGAATGTTTATTTGGTCATGTCCGCCTTCTATGGGTGATGATTACATCTTTTACTGTCATCCAGAAAATCAGAAAATTCCAAAACCAAGGCGCCTGCATGACTGGTACATGACGATACTTAACAGAAGTGTTTTCGAAGGAGTAGTTGAAAGTTACAAGGTTTTTAAACTTTTCATTCTGTAATCCTTGAATATTTAGTTAAGGTGTTTTGAATATTTTAGTTTCTATGTCCATTACAGAAGGAGTTATGATTGCCTTTTTGCAAAATGCCTTCTGTTATTTGGTTGTTTAGGACATGTTTGTCTTTGCACTTGAGGAGAATTTTAAAAGCCCATTGGATGTGCCCTATTTTTCTGGTGATTATTGGCCAAATGTCATTGAAGAGCTGCTTGGCATTTTGGATAAACAGACCAACAGTGAAACGGTCTTAGAAGGAAATGCAATGAATTGTCAGGTGAATACTGAATAGCAGTCTATTTGAGTCAATTTTCTGTGTCAAGTCATCTCTAAATATGAATCTCTGTTCCAAATTATCTGATTTATACAGCTCTTATTTAGACCATTATTCAGATGTTGTGTTTTATCATTGGGTCAGAAGTACCGGGTAATTAAAAGACAGCATAAATCCTCTAATAATATTGTTTAACTTTAAGAGTTTTGTTCAAGTTTGTGCAAATAAATATTTGTCATTTAAATGGAATTGGCCCAATTTGTTAAATCACTTAGCTTGTGATTTTCTTTGTCACTGCTTTTATCTGAAAGCTTTAAGGATTCATTGGATGTTGCAGACTGAGAAGCCAAAAAATAAAAGATGTCTGAAGTCGAAGATGATGAGCAAAGCCTCCCTGGGCAGAAATGACGCTCTGATGGAGAAATTGTTTGATTCATTCAGAAAGAACCGAGGGGTTGGACCTGATTCCTTCAGTTTTGGCATTGTACTTAGGCTTACAGAAACTGTATAAGCAGCTTTTAATTTGACCTTTTGGTGATAATGAATTAATGTCGACTCAGTATATACCGTAATAGTCATTAATGGATTCATTTTAATTTATTGTTATTTTATAATTTATTGCATTTGCAGATGTTCTTTGTTGTGGAATTTTATTCATTTACGGCAAAGACCTCTTCTTTTCCTCCAATAATTGACAAAGACAAATTGAATCCCAATGAACTGATGAACAATAGAAACTCTTTTCTAATATTTGCACAAACTTATCATCTGGAGTTTTCTTCTTTAAGAAGAGCAAAGTTTTCAACACAGGCTGCCCTTATAGAGTACGATCGGTGCAACAGTCTTGGTGTTGTTTGTGGCAACTGTAGCGTCAGTGTTGGCAACTCAAACGGACTACTTGCTTGTCAGATATGTAAGGTGAGCCATTTAGATGAACACAATCATTTGTTCTCATTGTTATGTGCTTTGCAATGATCAGTGGCAATTTGTTTTATTTAGAGAACCCTTTTTTAAAATTCTTGCATCATTTGTATTTTTAGTAGAAACTGAAGCCTGAATCGTTATTTTTGCAGAATTTTCAACTGTGTTTGGTCTGCTATGAAGAATTGGGCCACGAACACCAAATGCATCAGACGTGGAACAGCAAAGAGCTCTGTGACAGAATATCGGATCTCCAGTGCTTAAAAGATGATTTAAAACATGCTGTGTCATGTCTTTGCAGTCAGTGTCCAGAGAGAAACTGTTCACAGCTGAAAAATGCAATTGACCACATGCATAGCTGTGCTCACAAGAAAACGTGTAAGAAATGTCGCTGTATATTTGCAGTTGTTTGCATCCATGCGCGTTCCTGCATCGATCAGAACTGCTCAATCATTTTATGCAATGAAGTTAAGCGCAAGCAGAATGACAAAAGGTGTGCTCAACTAGAGAATGAAGCACGCATTATGCGTAGACGAATGCACACCATGGCATCGAAAGAGTCTGGTGAAAATTCTTTAACTCTGAATACGAAGCTTACTGAGATTATGAGTTCACGTTTGAGTGAAAATTCGTCGAGGGGAAAATGCTCGTGACTTTTCCCCTAAAGGCCATTTGTTCTTTCTCAGCAATACTTTTGAATTCAACTTCCAGTCATTTAGTTTTCTTGTTCTGTTTACAATTAACAGTTTCACACAACGTCCCAGTTTGAATCTGTACATTGGATTACCCTAATGTTATTGTCAGAGGGTCGTCCATAAATGACAACGCGATTTTTGTACTATTTTGACCCCCTACGTAACGCGACGTAACAAAAGTCAGACCCCTAAATTATGACGTAACGGGACGACCCCACCCTTTCGTCTTCCGAAAGTCTTGACAGACAAAAAGGTAATTAATTCCTCTTAGTTTTCCCTCTATAAACATATTGACAATAGGACTGTAATCGTAGGAAATTTTTCTGTCGCGATATCGTGGTTATTTATATCGGCATGAATTTTTGGGTCGTCCGACAATTTTTCATGGACTCCGGGTTTTTTTCAGAAATTTGAGCGAAAATTTGTGTTGTCGTAGGGCTTTCATATTTGTACCGATTGAAGCCCAGTCGATGCCTACAAAAGGCTACAAGGAATCTGGACCGCATTTTGGATCTCTAAAGTAAAGTAAAATCTCGTGGATTTCTATAGCGCTTTGGAATAAGCACAACAGTAGCTGCTTATTCTTAGGCGCTCAGCCTCTCCGAGATATGAATATCTACTAAATTGAAAGGCGTTGAAATAAGAAGGTATCATAAATAAGAGTTTAATATTTATGTTAAAAATTCCAAGGTATGATGAGCTAATGGCCATGGTTTTGCCTTTCACAACGCCAGTAGTTTAGTTCATGATATATTTTATTTTGTCCGTCTGGCGAATGACACTGAACCAGAAAATTACTTATTTAATGGACAGCCCCTTTCAAGTGATATCTTGGTCCCTGATATTCACAGGCGTCAATCCATGGGGGGCCCCCAATAATTCGGACAGGGGTGCCAGGCACTTGTTGGGCCCCTCAATATTTCAACATTTTTATATACCAGTTAACACATTTTCCAGTCTCAATGCATGCTCTTCCTGAAATTTCTATTTTTGAAATTTAATATTTTTGGAGTTTCGGTTCAGAAATGGCGATTCACGGGGACCCGATTCTCTCCATTGATTTAAAGTGGGCTCAGCATTTGTTCATCATATGTTGCCCCCACTCCAACATGTAGGCCCTTTAACGTTTGCTCAGTTTCAGTAGTTTGACGCAGTCACTGGAGTACCGTGACTGCGTTTATCCAGATTGCCTGCAAATATGAACCTTTTGAACCTGATAATTAATACATTGGGGACGAACAAAGAAGTACGTCCGACTGTATGAATCTGGTATCTGGTTGATTGACCCAGGAACATCTGTATATAAGATGTACCTGATTGATCCAAGTGTAAACTTTCATGTCACACTGTAGCAGCTAGTGGCGGCTCCACCGGGGAGTCAGAGGGCCGTGCCTCCTATTGAGTGCCAGCCCCCCCCCAGTGGCCCCTGTTGGGACCTATACTTAATGCTACATACATTAAACAACAAATGATTGGCCCCCATGATTAGAAGTTGCCACCCCAACGCCCCGCCCCCCTTCACTTGCCAAATCCTGGAGCCGTCACTGCACTATAGGAATCTGGTATCTGGTTGATTGACCCTAAGTGTAAACTTTCATGTCACTTAACGGTCATCATGGGAACGATGTCAAGATGCTTGTGAGCCGAATTTACTAGATTTACAGTAGATAGTTGATGGCTGTACAACAGCGTTGATGCGTTAGTAACATAGGGGGGAGGAACTACGCCACCCTGATGAGAGAATGGCGTTTAACTCTTTAGAAGTTTAGATCAATCCTATGGGTTTATCGAAATCGCGGTTGAAGCGTCTAAATTATGTGGAGATTACGGGAACTGAGTCGACTGCATTTAAGACATTTCTCTTGCTTGAACTAGACAGTTAACTGTTTAGACGTCTAAATCAGAGTAGTAGAAAATAAAAATTTAATAATGTCTGGTAAGCGAATTAGAACAGAAATAAAATGGAGACGAGAGATAGAAAGCCGGACGGACAGACAGAGACAGACTGTGGGCTTAACAGCAAACCGAGGAAACTTAAATTGTCGGCATTTAGATGTTGTGTGTGGGACTGTGAGGATGTTTTAGGTTTTTTATTTAGGTTTTTATTTAATTTTTCGTTAAATGAAAGAATTTAAGGATTTATCTTTATGGAATTGTTGTTGCTCCTTTGCGGATGGTTGGAAAAACATAAGGCGATTGAGTTGCAGCAATTGCAAACAGGTTCTAACAACTGAGAAATCTCCCTCAGAGGATACACTGTCTGAGGTGGTGGAAGGTCATCATTTAAGTGCATCTGTGATATTTCTCTTTGCTCAAGCAGTTTACTATCGTTTTTCATTTTAAAGTGTAGAGGAGAACTGCTGATACTGTTGTCTTCATTCGCCAGATGTCTAAAGTAATTTTGCCCATTCGCTAGGTAAAAGGTAGATGAAACCGCCTACAGTTTTGCATGTAACGGCTAAATGAGGACGTCTATCCGGCCTTTCCCTCCAACGAGTTAATACCCAATGTGCTCATTCACAGCCGAGTCGACTGGGGGGCGTTTGGTGCATTAAGAGGATAAAATTATCTGCGACGACCGGGACTTGAAACACAGGCGTCGGTCTTTGTAGACATTTGCGTTTCATCGTGCGCTATGAACTCGTCCATTCGATAAGTGGCAAAATAATTCCGCTTCCATACGCCAGATGGTTAATTGAAACTTCCCAAACGGTCATAATTGCACCTTCATTCGCCAGAGGATGAAGATGGCACAGTGGTAAAACTTTAGAGCAGGCAAGCTGACGTGCACGGGATCGAATTCCGCTGGAGTCCCTGAAGTCGATTCGCCAAATCAGGGAGTCTTTTTAAATGGGGAGAGATCAGTTGGCACAAAACCTGATATGGGCCATACCTTGCAAGCAGCATCCATCCGCTAGGTGCGCTAGTATCGATTTAAGATCGGCCGACATTTTGTTTTACGGTCATCTGGTTTATCAATAATTGTCATGGCGAATTGTTCGGCAGTTCATTGTAATAATAGTTTTAAACGTTCTCGAAATATTTCATTTCTTCAATTTCCGAAAGACGAAAGGTAGTGCGACAGAAGGAATACATCAATCTTTTTTAATAAACATACGTAATGCGTCTCTGCTTCCGTAAGTAAGTCATTTTCTAGCGCGATAATTTAGGCCGACGGCATAAAAGTCACCCCCGAATGCACATGTCTGCGAGAATGTGAACTTTATAAAACCATCTCGCTGACCTTATGTGCCTCAGGGGTTTTAAAAACGACGAAAGAAGCCAGGAAATGTTTTATGACTGAAAATCTTTTTTGAATATTTTGCAACTACAGTCGGTCAGTAAATGGTGAGAAACCATATGAGTGCTAAATGTGTGTGGCAAGGCATACAGTAAAAAGGTAATATCATAGCTCATTAAGGAATTCATACTTGATGCTCATAATGTGTGTGGCAAGGCATACAGTAAAAAGGTAATATCATAGCTCATTAAGGAATTCATACTTGAGCAAGGCCATACGTTTGCAATACATGCACAAAAGAATTCATCAAATACTGTATGTCACCTAAGCACAGAGTCAAAAAATTATCAAACTGTTGCATCTGTGAATATGTTATAGTTGTTATTCTTTTGTGTGATCTTTTGTCAGCCGATTTTATTTCATTGTATACTTGCATTTAGTCTAAACAGAGGAATTTAACTTTTCTTTAAATTAATGCAAGATGGTGATTTCTTCTAGGTTAAGTAGTTATTATATGTCAGGTAAACTCTGTTTTAATAATTTATGTGACTGCAAATGTGTATAATTGCAATTAGTTTTTCCAGTCATCATCATCATCATCATCATCATCATCATCATCATCTATTGCAATTTCAGTTTGCCCCTCCATTCATCTCTCTCTTGTATGGCTTTGTAAGCTTCATATATGTCCAAGTTGCACCATTCTTTAATGTTGTCTATCCAATCTTTTCATGGTCTTCGGACCATCTTCCCTGGCCTTCCATTACCCCAAGCATGATTCTTTTTATCAGCCTTTCATCATTCATTCTGCAGATATGGCCAAATAGTTGTTGTTTCCTTTGAATAACTATTTGGATGTTTTTCTCTATGCTCATTCTTTGTTTTGCTTTGTTGCTGTTGATCTTGTCAAACCATTTGATTCCTGGGGTGTTTCTGTAGCACTTAATTTTATATGCGTGAAGTGTATGGCTATTCTTGTTTAAAGTCCAAGTCGCACATGCATATAATCAGGTTTTTTCCAGAAATTTGAATTTTGGGGGTGTCCACAAATTGCGGGGGTGTCAATATCCATTGTTGAGTCCAATATGGCTAGTTTTTCATATAATAAAAATAATAATAATAATAACATAATAATAATAATAATAATGTGATTTTAAGTGGTTTAGGAGGCTAAGTAAGCCTGCCGGAAAGAGGAGGAACCAAGTAGAAGTAACAGTCATCTGTGTGGTTACTTGGCTCTCTCCACACCATGGGGACTGCAAAAGGCATTGATGGTCTTTTCACTCTTTTGCCATTCAGCCACTATAACAACTGCGCTGCACGTGTACACTGTAGTACAGCATATATGAGGAGTCCAAGACTTGTCTTGCTCCCCAATCTTGCATCCAAAGTAAAGATGGTATGCCTTCTTCACTTGAGAAGTGATACATTTCTTCTGTTTGGCAAAGCAGCCTGGCAGTATTACTGCATTGCCAGGGGCGTCTTTAACCAGTGCGGGGCACCTGGGGTGCGGGCCCTAGACGTGAAAGATCAATGTTGACAAGCAAGCAAAAAGGTAATCTTCAACGTTTTTGAATGTTGACAAGCAAAAAATAAGAAAAGGTAATCCTACATAAAAACAGTAGTTTTCAAATCCGCTGGGCCCTAAGATGCAGTCATTGGGCAGTGTAAGGAATTTTTACATGTAAAGACGCCCTGTGCATTGCATCAGAAAACGATGCAATAAACTTTGGATGATGTGACTATGGTAACAGTATGCAATGTGACTCAATAATGTTATGCTTGTTTGGGATTTTGATGATAGTCCTATTAGGTAAATTTATCATGGTGAAACATCGAACGGAGCTATATGAATTATCTTCAAAACTAGACCTAACAAAAAATTTTCATGGTCATATACATGTAGCCCTACGTGTTCAGGAAAATAAAAAATACTACAGATTATGCTATTTTAAAGTCAGTTGCATTTTCACTGTTGGCCAGTGTAATGATTACACATGACGTGTATTCATTAGCGTTAGTATTCATTATTCAAGGCTGCAAAAATATTCTTTTCTTCCACAGGATTGACTGCAAAATCTCAAGTATACACTGTAATTCACCGTCATCAGGGTCCAAGTATTGACTTTACAGGGTTTTGATAAAAGTAAAGAAAGATGCCTTCTTCGCTTGAGAAGTGATCGTTACTTCTGTTTGGCAAAGCAGTGCAGGATAATACTAATCCAATACCTATACCTAATACCCAATCATTGAATTCATGCTGAACAACATTTCAATGTAATTAGGCCTATGTTGCAAAGTTTTTGACCATTTGTGACGCAAAAAACGTATTTTTCGTGGCATGCGTTAAAATGTACGTTAAAATTGCGCCCCAACTTCCGGGGCTACGAACAATTGTTACCAATAGCAATTTTTACATGTAAAGACGCCCACCCCTCTGACGCTGCAATGACGATGCACTAAACGTTTAAATGACGAACAATTGTTACCAATATGCAACGTGATGAAATATTTCACCAACGTTATCGCGACGTAAGGACTAAACCGTCTACCAATAGTCAACCAATCAAGAGACATACAGATAGGATCTTAATGTTATAGAGAACGCTATAGTGAATTAACTTCAAAACTAGACCTATCATTGATAAAAATTTTCATGTTATACATGAGCCTACGTGTTAACAATAAAATAATACAGATTTTTAAAAAGTGGTTGACAATAATTTAATGATTTTCTGATTAACGTTGTATTCATTAGCGTTGAACAATTGAATTCATTATTGATTCTAAATTCTTGAGCAGGATTAAATGTCATCAACCAATAACGTATTGTTAAAGTCAGAGTGACATACAGACAGGGTTTTGATAAAGATGACTCTTTAGTAATATGTATAGTACTTTTTAAAAAAATGGTTGACAATAATTTGACTTTTCTGATTAATGTTAAATTCTACTATATGATTCTAAATTCTGAAATAAATGAGAAATAACTTTGACAAGTGTATATATATATATATATATATATATATATATATATATATATATATATATATAATCTGCCATTGCCGTTTGCCGTCTCTCTTCAGCTGGCGTCAACTTCTCTTGACCCCCTCCCCCTGTCAACAAATGCCAAACTTTTTCAAACCCTCTCCCCTATTTTGTTGACATAATTAATGGACAGCCCCTTAGCCTTCGTCCAGTAGGCCTATATAATGTTACGAAACATAAAATAAGAATAAAATAAATAAAATAAAATAAAAGCTTAAGCATGTTTATTTCAGTACAGAATAGAATTTGAAATTTTCAGCCATAGTGGTCCGTGTTGCCCAATACGTAGGGTAAAATAGTCTCTATCCATCTTGCTCCATCCTAACCCTACTCTATGTAGGCGATGCTCCTATCACCTGCAAACATTGTTTTTATGATTATAGAGAGTGATAATTGTAGTCGAATCTAGTAAAGAAACGGGAAAGCTATATCCTGATACTTATTCGGAATTTACTGGCAGAGGCGTAAATCACGGGTGGAAACTGCGGGAGACGGACCCACCTAATAATTAGTGAAGGATAAATACAATACAATACAATGTAGTGTAATGTAATGTAATATAATATAATACAATAATATAATATCATATAGTATAACATCATGGGCGCCCGCACATTGGGGCAAGAGGGGCACTTGCCCCCTCATGGAAAATAAAAATGCCAATATTTCCCATTGAAATTTGAAAACCTTGCTAAAATATTAACCATGACCATTGTGTTAAGGTGTGTTCTGCCCCTCTTGGAAAAATTTATGTGGCATAGCCATGACCATTATGTTTTGCCCCTCCTGGAAAAATTTCTATGGGCGCCCATGTATAACATAATATAATATGATATAATGTAATATAATATAATATTGTGACTTTTTATCACATCACGTTTGCATTATTGTATGTGTGACAGTCATACTAGGTTCTGGTATAATATGTAATAATATAATATAATATAATATAACAAGGTTTAAAGTGGTTCAGTAGGGACTGCCCTGTGTGAGAACCATATCACATTCCATATTAATATTATATATATATATGTATATATATATATATATATATATATATATATATATATATATATATATATATATATATATATATAAAGGTAGATAGGTTTCCGGCTTTGCCCATAGTAAAGGCCCTATGTTTCTGAAAGGGGCGCTTTGCTGACCTACTTCTAGAGCATCTTCGGGTTTTGGGGTTTTTAGTCACAACCCGGGTGCACCACACTGTGTCCCTGACTAATGACTATGGGCCGATGAAAATGGGTGCAGGTTAGCAGTGTCGCCTCGGCTTCAGTGCCGATGACGCATCATTCGGGGTTAGCCAAGGCGCGCCGCGCACGGGACTAAACCTGCAAGTTAGTTAGTCGGCCTTCTGGTGTGGTGTCTGGACGTGTGTGTGTACCGCTGTCTGGATGTGTGTGTACGTGTAGGCTGAAGCAGTGGCGTGGCGTGTACTCTTGCCGCCTATGGCTCCTGGCAAAAATGTCTTTCACTCTTATTACAATTTCACTCTTATTACATCTGACAAGCAAAAAACGGTCGTCGCCGCTAAATTTGCCGCCCCTTCGCCAAAACTCCTTCGAAAAGTCATCCTGATATTTTTCGACAACCCGACAAGCAAAAAGGTTCCAAAATTTGCCGCCCATCCATCATGTAGCCACCCATGGCTAAAACCATAGTAGCCATTGGGGACGTAGCCTACGCCTCTGGGCTGAAGACAGTGGTCAGTGAGAGAAGAAGGGTCGCTAGTTTTGGAAACCCTTATTATAATGTATGCAAATGTTGGACTACAACCCCGTGCAAGACCAGCCAAATTCTTAGAAAGGGAGGAGAGGGAGCAGCTGGTTGGCTCTACAAAATGTGTGTGTGTGTGTGCTTTTGTGTGTGTGTGTGTGTGTGTGGTAGTACGTGTGGATCTGTTTGAATGTATCTGTGCGTCCGTGTGTCTGGAGAAACTGACTGAGAGAAGTAGCTTGTGGGCTAAAACCATGGGAGTAGCCATTGGGGGACAGTGGACGGAAACCCTTATTATAATCTGGGCAAATGTGGGACTACAACCATCAGACAGAGAAGAAGAGAGACGAAGGGAGTCACTTGGCGTGGGTCTTGAAGAAAGAAAAATAGTCTAGAGAGAATTCTGTGGTCTTTTGGAAAAAAAGTCATCGAAGGAGAAAGACCTTGCGAAGAATGTTGGAGAGGAACGAATTATATCGAACGATGTGTCAGCGTTTTAAGTTATGCTGTTATAATTTAATGACCAACGTCGAATTATCAATAAGAAGTTGTCCATTAATTACGTCAACAGTTTAGGGGGAGGGGATTGAACAAGTTTGACAGTTGTTGACAGGGGGAAGGGGGGGTCAAGCGAAGTTGACGTCAAGAATGTCACTTTTCACAAGGTGGCAAGAATAAACACTGGACACATTGTCACGATTGTCCTCCATTATTCGGTCCTTTTGAGTACCATTCCCGTCTATAGTGGTTCAAATAATTTATTAGTCTAATGAATTAGTGTAATAATGTGGAGAATTTGTATAGTTTATATGGCTACTGAAATCTACCACGTCCAAGCGTCTTTGCTTGTCAGCAGGTTTGGAAAGGATAGAAGAACAAGGGGAAAGATGAGGATTGAGGATGACCTTTTCATTTTTTGCTTGTCAGCACATTTCGAAAGGAAAATAAAAAAGTACAAGGGAAAGATGAGTATGACCTTTTTTGTTTGTCAAGATTTTTCGAAAGACGAGAAGAGGGCTCATCGCGGTGTGACGCAGTGGCGTAAACATGGCGTGAACATTGGGGAGTTAAATCGTTCATAAAGTCATGTCAGACCCCCTTATCATCCCACAAATAAGTCTTGACGAGCAAAACAAGGTCATCCACAATGAGTGATTTAACCAGATTTTACCATAAGGCACAAAACATTGGGGGGATAATTTATACTCTGTCCCTTACTAATTATTGGGGGACCGTCTCCCGCCGTCCCCCTTGTTTTACGCCCATGCTATGACGTCATATTTATATGTGAGGGGGTCCGACTTTTTGTGACGACGTGTGACGAAGAGGGGGCGTCAAAAGACTGCCAAAATCGCGTTACGTCTTTTATGGCTGACCCCTATAACCCTAACCCTATGGAATTTTGTCTTCGCTATTGGATGTTTTCAATATGCGGAATAAATGAATATGAATGGCGAAAGACCGTAAAATCGTTGACTGATGCTTATGTGCATTATGAAGTGGCGCTATCAGTGGCGTCGATCGCCAGGAATTTTGGGTTGGGCAAAAGGGGACTGGTGTGTTATATTCCTTACCCCATCCCACACACCCCCTCCACAAAAACTTTCTCACGGGATTTGCGCGAATCTCATAAATGGTCTGGGGTCAGGTTGGGGGCAGTTGCCAATCATTCAGCCGTTGCCATGTAAAACTGAAGACGCTAACCCTTCGCTTCTCCGTACGGCACGGTAAGGGCACTGACTGCTGACTCTGGAGTGTACCTTGTTCTTTATTCAATTTTATTGTCAGACTTTTCAGTACGTTAAGAGAGGGCTACCCACTTAAAACAGTCTAAGAGCAACAAAAAATATATAGAAGTCATTGACGACCTTCTTTTGCTTCATTTTATATACCTATTTATGTTTATCGTGTTTTGAGAATCGTCGCGACCCACAAGCTTGCCTCTCGTGGCCCACGGGTTGAAAACCGCTGAGCTGCTATGCAATCTCTTATGACCTAAAAATTTTGTATTCGCTTTTAAATGTTTAAAATTTGTCAAATAAAAAATATTGATGACGAATGACCGTAAAATAGTTGAATTGTCGACTGATGCTTCTGTACATAATGAAGTGGCGCTATAGAAGTTTAAGATTTAGTTCATTAGATTGGCCTAAAATTTGCTTAATGGCCCATTATCTCTAAATAAGTTTCAAATTGATTAGCACTGTTTCTAATGGTTCTCGTTGTTCTACCGGAATCTACTGAAAACGAAATCAAGAATCTCCTTGTTTATTTGAATATTATTTGAATTTTATTAATCACGTGACTTAGCTCCGTTCTTTTTGGCCTAGTAAAGAGGCGTGGGAGTCGGATCGACGGTTGAGACGAGCGGCGTCTGAGCGGCATTTGGACAAAGGATGCGGCTTGGTAAGTTTCAAAACGTGATTAAATGTGATAGAAATGCTAGCGCTGGAGTAGAAATTGACATCAGATAGGCGATAGGCCCTACTGTGACCCTATCTAGTTTAAGCGAGGTTTAATTATAAACGAGAAATATTTAGGAGCCGCGATTGACGTCAGGTTAAATTTTTTCTGGGATTAAAATGCTAATTATTGTTTAATTGCGAAACAAATTGTTGGCGTAAGTGCCTGATGATTTGATATCGGGGAACATAGTCGTCAGGTATATTCGTCCAAAAATGTATTAATAAATACTGGAGTGAATCGGCGAAACCGACATTTTTTGCCAATTTGGGATAGATTTCGTAGCGGAATTATTCTTTGAAATAATTTAATAGCATGTAGCAATCGTTATGCTTAATAGTATAGAACCTTGCTAGTTTAAGCTGATTCACACTGGGCGACGGAGGCTGTTTAAAATTTCGGAATTGTGTCTGGATGTTAGTCATATGAGATAGGCCACAAACCTGTAAGGATTGCACACGGTAAGGCAGTGTCTAGTAAAGTGTTACAGATTTTGTAATATTTATTAATGGAATGTTGACTGATCGTGGTTCACAAGCGGCTATTAATATTAAATTGATATTTTTTAGTTCAGAATTAATTTCATTCGTAAGAGCAACAGGAAAACTGGTGGAAGAATAATTGGCAGCATATCTACACAAAGTCTTTATGGGAATCAGGTAGATTTGATGATGAACTTGAAGAGTTATTATTGTAACATTAAAAATTATTATTTGTAATATGATAATTATTGTTTATAAATATCATGATTTCTTAATATAATTGTAACTATATATTGTTTTAACTTCTTAATCATCAAATCTGATTTATCCAAAATCTAAAAATTAATTCTGCTTTTATGGCTTTCTAATGGAGTAGACCAACCAACTTTACCCCAATATTCTCCTACTATTTAATAATTTATGAATAATTATATAAATATTCCAATACAACCCTTCCTTGATACAGCTAATTTCCAAATAAATAACCCTAATATTCCCTAATTTCATTAATTATAATTACTAATTCTAAATTGTAAATCCAAATTATTACTTAAAGTACTCTATGTATCAAAAATTTGCTTCTGCTTTCACCTACTTCAGATTCTCACTACTACACTAGTTGCCTAAATTACGAGATATCTCTATCTCTTCAGGAAAACTTTCTCTATTTCTACCCTTACAACTTCATTCCTAAATTGCATAATAAATTACAGAATTGATTTTTGACTTCCAAGTATTATTTATATAATAAAATAATCATGTGCTTTAGTTAAGGACTTGTTTAGCTCAGTTTTGAAATCAAATATAAAACAATGCATATAAAAAAGAATATAATATATATATATATATATATATATAATTCTTTTAATTAGCACTTTTGAGACTCAAGACATATGGAAGTATGATGTTGTAGAAGTCATGAACTGATGATGAATAAATATGTGTGTTTAGTGTTTAAAATCAGATATTAAAATATGAATATCATCATAATTCATATTAAGGATGGTGTTAGAAACTCCCTCCCATATTATTTAGCTAATTAGTTTTAAATTATTACAATAGAATGGAACTGAAGAAGTGTCATATCCAAAATAGCCGCTTTAGTTTCAATATAAAGATATCTGCAAACTCTGCTGACATCCCACAATTTACTGTGCATTCTCAAACATTTTGGATACTGTTTGTTTTAGGCAAGGAATGAATCTTTTCCAGTCTCTCTAAGGTGTTGAAATTACTGAAGCTCAGTCATCAAATGAAAAATTGTGCAAGAATGCATCATTTCAGTCTTTCAATGTGTGAATTATCCCATCTCTTTCTTCATGTATCAGTAGAGAATTGATACAGACAAGGTCAGTAAATAATTTCTTACCACATCTCTTTGTGCAAAATGTAGGAGGAAAGTGACTGGACATAAATTGTAGTCGTAAAGCATGGTTTTTAATTCAATATATACACAGAGTATTAAATAAAAGAAGCACTAGAACAAACACCGGGAATAAAGATCAATGGCATAACATATAATATCCTATGATACGCAAATGACGACAGTACTTTTTGCAGAAAATGAAAAAGATCTACAATTTATAAGGAACAAATTAACGGATAAAAGCAAAGAATATGAAATGGAAATCAAGAGAACAAAGACCAAGACAATGATAATAAGCAAACAGGAAGCATAACATTCTAATAGACAACATCAAACTGGAACAAGTGAGGGAATACAAGTACCTCGGGAGCTACATAACAGAAGATGGACGATGCACCAGAGACATAAATGCCAAAATGGCCATGGCCAAAGACATATTTTGGGCGCAAAATGATTTATTAAGAAGGAACCTGAATCTTAAACTGAAGCTACGAAAATTAAAATGCTAGGTATATTCGACATTCATGTATGAATGCGAATGCTGGACACTAATGAAAGAGAAAATAATGGCATTTGAGATGTGGTGCTTTAGAAAAATTCTCAAGATAAGTTTGCAGGAAAAAACAACAAACGAGGAAGTACTAATGAAAATAGGAGAAAATAGAAATTTATTAACCGAAATATTAAAGTGGAAAATACAATTCGCTGGACATATCATGCGAGGTTCATGCACAGAACGGCCCAAAATATTCTTGGAGGCAAATACAAGGAAAATCCAACCATAGGAAGGTCACGTAAAGAGTGGCTGGTGAAGGTTAAAGAACGAACAAAAATAGAATGAACTATGGAAAAATGAAAAGATGTGCCAAAGACAGGAATCAATGGGGACAATTTCTTAAGTGTCAACCTTCAAAGTGAAGAAGACACATAAAGAAGAAGAAACAATGGTGCGTGGTTCTCACAATATTTCCGGTCTGTGTGTTAAAGCTTTGGCTTTAACCCAGAGGGGTAGGTCGAGTGCATGAGAGTTTTAAGAAAAATGCAAGGTCAGAATTGTCAAATGATCCTCACACAGATCTGAGTGACTGATACACAATCCTCACCGATTTGTCGGTCGGGCGAGAATGTATTTCCACTGTGCAGATTTGCATGTGGCTTGTTCAACAGATCGGGCAGACAGGATTGTATTTCCGTTGCACAGATTTGCATGTGGCTCGTTTGGCGTGTTGGACGAGATTTGTATATCCGCTGCTGTGCGGAATTGCATGTGGCTCGTGCCAGCTAGTTAAATGAGATTGTATCTCTGTCGCGCGGATTTACATACTGTTTGGTTGATTTGTTGGACAAGATTGTATTTCTGTACGGCGGATTTGCATTCTGCTCGTTTGGCCAGTTGGGCAGGATTGTATATCCGTCACGCAGATCTGCTTGAGGATCGTTTGAAAATGCTGACCTTGCATTTTCCTTAACACTTGTGCACATTTTCGAACACGGAGAATGGGCCTCAAGCCTCTGAAATACAGATCATGCCTCTTTCACGCTGCATCTCAATCAATCACTGTGGAATCAGATGACTTGAAATCTGATCGTTGAAAGGATATGTTGTTGTTGATCTGTTGATCTGAAAACGAAACAAATAGTGAAAAAGGGAGGGGGAAAAACGGAAAACAAGGGAAGACATCAAAGTCTTAGCGACCAACATGGAGAATGGGCCTCAAGCCTCTGAAATACAGATCAAGCCTCTTTCACACTGCAACTCAGTCACTGTGGAATCAGATGACTTGAAATTGATGGATCTGTAGCCAGGCAACAGATTACCTACCAAAACCATTTTATGTGCTAATGAAAGAGCAGATGATCGGTTTACATCAATTTTTCTTCTGGACAAGATTTGCAACGTATTCATTTAATTAATGGATAATTATCATTTAATTAACAAATTAACCCTATATTTGCGACAAGTGTTGTAATTGACTCACCGAAAATGGCGCAACCCATTTTGGATGCAACTATGGAATCTATTGCTGACTTCCTGAAGGTTGGGTGCGTTCAAAGAAGGCAGTTTCATTTGCAATGGTGCGTTTCTCAGGTGTAATCAGAGGAAATCAGAGGAGTGTAAATTCGGCCATTTTGGCTGGTGGCTCCGCTGCTGGGAAGAATTCTGTCCGACACATTATTTACGATGACCTACAATTGAAGTGTCTGAAGAAAGAAGATATAAACAAAATATAAAGGTTGTAGGATCTACTGACTCACATGTATTGTTTATTTCATATTCAGACTGTTGATGTGGACTGTTTTAATCAACATGTTGTTTCAGCTATCACCCCCTACAAGGAAACTTTTAGAGGCTTTGAAGGTATTTGACAACTGAATTGCACTGAGAGAAACATGTTGGTTTTTGCAATTGACTATTTTGTGTGTGTTTCTGAGAAAACTATTTGACTAACGAAGAGATTCTTCCACCAGAGTCTTGATCGGTCCAGAGTCACTTGGTCAGCAAAATTCACCACCTACGTGATATATTGTCTGTTTCCTCATATGTTGGGCTCAAACAGCACCGCTGTTATACTGCAGCTGCTGTTCCACTGGTGAGTTTATATCAGCCATTCTTTCACAATTGATTTTATGTGATGGTGTTTATTCTTGTTGATTTAGTTCAATCAAATTCATTAATTTTCTATTGATACAACTCTTGGAATCACCATATCTGTTTACTTTGTGTTAAAATTGTTTTGTTATGAATTATGACAGCTTTATGTATTAATTGCAATTAATCAATAACGTCTTAAATGTCTTTGGATGACTTTCAGGTTTCCATGCACCTGATTAGATGATGTATGCCATCATTAGGCAGCAGGTTCTATGGGATTTCCTTCTCACACCACTGGTACTTGAAGAAATGTACTGGCTCTATACGAGAGTCATTGCTTGTTAAGGAAATGCTCAACATGTGTAAATGGTCATTGTGTCAGTAATAATTCTGTTACTTTTGACTGATGTTGACTTGAAGTAGATTAGCTTTTGATTTTTACATAAAGTCAGAAATATTATAATTTTGTGTTGCAGCTGCAGGGAGAAACTTCTGTCTGTGTATATATGCCAAATAAAAGGTGATTCAGTCTCATTCATGTGAGGAGAATTTGAACATATTTCTATAAGCAGCTGTAAGTAATTGACTTTTTGTTATGATCAACATTCAGAGTAGCTATACATGCTGTGATAATGCTGATAATTATGCACTTTTGTAGCAGCTGTTTTAATACTCAAAAGAAAATGATTGACGTCAGAATCCTTTAACAAAACATCAAGCCACTTTGAAGGACTGAAAATCTGCTGATCTTGATTTAAGTTTTAAATATCAAGATTGCTTAACTTTGGTGTTCTAATGGAAGCCAGTCAGGCAACACCAAATAAAGCCATTTAGACAGTGCGAATTAAGCAGAAATTTTGTACAATTTTGCCTAGAATCTGTAGCTAATGGTCATTTTTAATTATAATTATTCAACCACCTGCATTATTTGTTAGATTTTCTGTTGATGTCTACCAAAAAAAACCCTTGGTTCCACAAATTATGATAAAGCAGAATGAGATGCTGGATGTGGATTAGATATTATAATGCTTGGTCATACTTGTTAACCCCTTAACTGGGTGGCCATTTCCTTGTTTTTTAAATTATGCGGTCGGATAATCGGATGTGATTGAATTTTAGAAATGTTTGTTGATATTTCAGGAGTGAATGTCAGACTCGTCTCTGTTGCTTCCTGACATCAGCTGGAGATTTTGTTCTGCAGCAAAAGCCAGCAGCTGTTTTCAATGGCAGCCAAGGGATTGCCAAAAGCTTATCGATGTGATACTGATACTCAGGTGGGTTGACATTTTGTCACTGCCAGTGAAAAACTGAAAAGTTAATTACTAGGACTTCATTTAAACTTAGGCTGTCTGCGATTCAATGGTTTAGGTTTAGCTGGGCAGAATTTTGAAAAAAGTTTGTTTATCATCAGAGTTGTAACTGTGATGTTTCTTTGTTATTGCTGCTTGCCTGTCTTTGTTGTTATCTGTTTGCTTTCTGAACATCTCTTATTTTGGTAGTCATTTACTGTTGTTCAGTCTTTCAGGAATTTGTCATCTGATTCATTCTACTGACACTTTGTGGTCTCTCGGCCGCATCTAAAAGTTCGGAAGTAGTCAGTGCCGGGTAGTAACTAGTTACAGTAACGCTGGTTACTATGATTAGTTTCTGTTTTGAGTATGGTAAGTGGAGTAACTAGTGGAGTAACTAGTTATGTCATCCAAGAGTAACTAACTATTGTCATTAACTATTTACAATATTTAGTAACTAGTAATGCAAGTTACTAGTTACCATATCTAGTTACTGTTATTGCATTTCAAGCGTTTATATAATACAACTCTAACCCTAATGCAGTTGGGTTAATGCAATTGGAATCTGGATTGGATTACGAAAAACATGGTGGCAGTGGAAGAAAACAGGTAGCACCTGTTCTCATCCTCACAGCACTGACTTGCAGCTAGAGTCTAGCAAGAGAGCTGCAGTCCAACACAGGGCAGTTTACACGGGAAAAAGTTGCCCACTGCGTTGAACTTCAAGAGTTGATGAGACTAAAAAACCATCAACTCAAAGGAAGTCTGCTCAAAATTAACAACAAATCCCCTTTTCTTATATAAATGCATACGATTAAACAATCTCCCAACAAGTACACAATGCATTTGGTTTAAGAACTTTGCATTTGACCAAAAGAACTTCATCAGTAAAATTAAATTAGACAAATCTGTCAAATTCTGATGAAACTCTGATGCTGAATGAGTTAAACATTTACAAAGAACTCTATTATTCAACAGATTCAATGGAGGAAGCGAAATACACCAATTGGCAGGATCATGATAACTCCATCAACCGTGAATGCATGCTGCTGACGGGCAATGGGAAACAATGGAAACAGCAATACTGTATGACACCAAAGCACTTCTTCTGTCAATCAGGTACTCATGACAGAATCAGTGACCTGACAGTTATGTCTCTATCTAAAGCAAAGATATCCTACTCTGAAGTGAAAGTTGATATCTCTTTGCAAAATTCATGAGAAGAAATGTTTTTCTTGCTTTCTCTGCATTTATAGATAACTGTAAGGACATAATGTCATTCAAAGACAGATTAAATTAAAATAGGATTTTTAAAAAATTTCACCTGAATTTGTTAAAAACTTCTTAATTTTATTTTTTGCAGTGAAAACTCATTTATATTCAGCAGAAGCTATCAAGGCACAGACTACAGGTAAACTCATAAATAGTAAAATTACAATTATATTAAATTACATTACACGTAATTTGTAGCTTCTTTTGTAAATCTTACCTTTCTTGAGATTAATTCAAAGCTAAATTGCAAAACAAAGTTCCTAATGAAATAATTTATGTCTAAGTTATTTAGCATTTTCACTTCCGGTCAGTAACAGTGGTACATGATGGGCAGAAGTACAAAATGCATGACCTCTGCTGTTCTGTCCTTTAGACGCCATCGGTGAATTTCCTCATAAGATGACGATCGCAGTGGGCATTTCCATTCCGGTCATTGTCATCGTAGCTGTGGCATCCGTTCTTCTGACAACAAAATGGTCAGATCAGCACTCGGTGGATGACACTTGACAGCATTTGGAAGTCTAGAATAGTTTTCTTCTAACGGCTGACTCATAAAGGCTAAGACTTATCTTCGGTTAGGTTTTCATTTTCGACTACAAATACTCGCATGCACTGTTACATTAAACCTGGTATTATAAAATGTTATTTGATCTTTCTGTTTCAGTAAATCCTGTTTGAGCAGTGGAAATGATCGACCGAGAAAGCGATCGTATCCGCAGCAATCAATGATCCACTTGAATGGCCCAACGCCAGCCACGGCCAATGGCCACTACATGGATCCGATGAAAGCAATTGGAGGACAGAACATCGGAACAACGCAGCAGAACGGAGCATCAGGACATGGTCTACAGGAACAGATCTGGGTCGAAAGACACACAATTGGAACATAGATACACACACACTCACACGGCATACAGACAGTGCCTTCAACAAGTATTCCGATACTCAGTGGATCGCTTGAGAATAGCAGATTGCATTGTTTCTCATGTAAAGGCTAATGGTCAACAGAAGCTATTGGCGGAAGAGGGACATTTCAAGGATTGAGATTCTGATCAACTGAAGAGTATTAGTCATGCATTTAGTCATTGGTGTGAATGATCACTCGTTTAGAACTCTGTGCAAGCACTTTGTGAATAAAATATCAACGGAAATTTCAAGCACACGTCGAATTATTGATGTGTTGCTTTGATTTTTATAATTTTCTTGCATAGATATAAATAAAACCCTGGAATTATTGGTAAGTTGATCTTACAGCTCCAGACGCTATAACAGGATACATTGGCGTAGCCAGGATTACCGGAAGGAAGATTTTGGTTTTGACTGTCACCAACTTTGCAAAATCCTGACGAGCAGAAAAAAGTTATCACCTCTAGTTTTTTACGTGACAAGCAAAAAAGTCTTCGCATCATGAACCTTTACAGTCTTATAGCCAAGGGGGGTTTTGACCCCAAAATCGCGTCAAAAAATTAAAAATGCATCGAAAAAGTATTTGTTCCGGCGGCCAAGGGAGTTTAAACCCCCAAACCGCTCCTTGGCTACGCCACTGTCAGGATCCATAATCAGTGAGGCTGTTTGGCAACTTATATTAAGTGCACTGTCAAGAGTTGTTTAAACAGACGGAGTGTCGCCCTTTAGTGTGGAGGTGGGGAGCATGGCTCTGAGCCACGTGGACAATGTTGCTATTACGCCATTGAATTGGCACAACAGCATTGCCTTCTATGAAGTCATCTCTATGAGTCTCTGTTATAAAAGGCACCCGGCCTATTTGGCGTTGTGCGACCGGTTTTCGTCAGAACACCGAAGTTAAGCAACGGCGCGCGCGGTTAATACTCGGATGGGTGGTCATCCCGGGATCTAATCGTGGTGCCGGCGGCCAACCAAGCCGTTCATCGCTTATAGGCGTCGATAAATTGGTAGCAACGTTAAGCTGCGAAGGTAAAACGCAGGTCTAGAGTGTCACAAAGTGATATTTAGGTTGGTTGTTTGTATATGTTTGTGTATTTAGATTGGCTGGGTGTGTGTGAGAGGTGAGCTGGTGTGCGCATTGATGGTGTCTGTATGGTACCTGTATGCTGTATGGTGGCGTGAGTGAATGAATAGACGTGAAGGTGAAAGACAGGTAGCAGTGGAGCGGAGGTGGCTGTTGTGAGTGGTGTTGGTTAAGAGAAATTGAAATGGAACGCTGTCAAGAATATTTGATAACGGATAGAATTTGAGAAATGGAGATTTATAGAAAGCGGTTTTGAAGATGTTCGACCTTACTTTATAAATGCTTACGTGAGTAGAAACGAACATTATTAGAATTAACACCAGCTCACCTCTCACACACACCCAGCCAATCTAAATACACATAAACATATACAAACAAACAACCTAAATAATACTTTGTGACATAGAGAAAGAAACGGCAACCAACTCTAGATTAATGAAGATATTGGCGTAGCCAAGGGAGGCTTTATGGGTTAAAACCCCCATGGGCGCCGACGAAAAAATTTTAAAATGTGTTTCCATGCATTTATAATTTTCGGACGCAGTTTTGATGGTCAAACCCCTTTGGGGCTGCTGACCCAAATTTTTTAAGCGCCATTGAAGACGCGACGACCTTTCTTGCCTGTCAGCTTCATGAAAAGAAAAATTTGAAAAAAATTATAAGGAAAGACATCGGATAAATACATCGGATGACCTTTTTGCTTGTCAAGATTTTACTGGTTACTGTCAAAAGTCGAAACCAAACCCCCCCTTCCGAAAATCCTTGCTACGCCACTGAATGGCGTTATAACCACTTGCGTCGCTGCTTGCCTATAGTAGGCCTACCGCCAGAAAGGTCAGCGCCGAAAACCCTACGCTCGTTCGAGAGCGGGACTACCTTTACTTTTTTAACGCAGAGCCGGAACTAGGGATGCATGGGCGGAGAGGAGACACAAAAGCGGTAATTTGCTTCATTGTTCTCTTGCAAAACGAGGTATGCAGATGGACGATATGGTCTCTCTCTCTCTCTCTCTCTCTCTCTCTCTCTCTCTCTCTCTCTCTCTCTCTCTCTCGTCTATCAATTCTCTCGTCTATCAATTCTATGGGATCAGTATATTAACTAATGATGAAAGCGATGACGTATTCTTAGAGGATCAGTTTTACATTAATACAGCATTTGGGAATCGGTATATATTATGACGACGACAGTGGCATGCAGTCGTCCTCGTTCAAGAGAGGCATCGAGGACTCGATCGGTAGGCTGATATCGAGTTAGAACTGCAGCTGAGTGAAGCAGCGAAGAAAATGTCAGAGGAATCAAAGGGTTAAACAAAGATCTACTATTAGATGAAGAAAAGCTCAGAGCAGAGGCAGAGATTTTACCAAGAGTGGGAAACAGAGACCGGCTTCAGGAGTTTAGAGAAATAGAGAAGAGGCAAGTCACGCAACAGAAGTAGACTAATCTTTAGTCTGAATTGGCAAATACACAACAGAATGGACAGACAATGGAATTTCATCAATGCTGTCAATAGCATTCAGTGTCAAAATCATCGAGGAATAATAATGGCCACTAGACTGACAGACACTCTATTTACCCGCAGTTACAGTATACACGGTTGCTAATTTACTCAAATGTTTCCGTAAATTAACTGCCAGTCTACTATTAAATGGCGCACTTAGATCTATAATATTAATAATAATAAATAATAATAGCGCTATAAAACATAAGCCCTCCTATACGAATTAACGTTGCGGCGCCGCAAAATTATGAAAATTTCATTAGATGGAATCATTTATAGCAAAATCTTTTAGCATAAGTATCTTTTAAAATTTTATATCTGCTATTTTATATTAAATCAGTTAGAATTCTTAAACAAAGAAGTAATGCGGGAATCTTGTTATTTTTATAATATTACTGTATTCAATGTAGTTTGGTCAAATTTGAAATCAAATCAAACAAAAAATAGCACTGGGTATAATGTCTTTCTTTTATTTCAGCAAGTTACCATATTATTCTGCAATTGCTGTTATTAAAAATAATATCAACTAAATAACTACGACAAGGTTAGTAGAAGGTTTTCAAATAAATTTTTAAACTTTATTTCTTACTGAACTCAATACAGGTAGCATATTGCATATTATAGAAATGAAGAAAACAGCATTAAATGCAATGTTTTATGGTTTGTAAGTTTATAACACTTGTAAATATTAATTAAATAATAATAATAATGACTTTATTATTATTTGTTCACTTATAAACAAAGTTTTAGATGTAAAATCGAACTTATTTTTAGAATTTGAAAAACATTATTTTACTTAATGCTACATAAATAAGTAAAAAACCATCGATTTAAATATAGTGAAAAACTATCCATATACAAATTCGCCATTTTTGCATACGTAAATGAGGGCATTTAAACTGGCTACACAATACGAGTCTTAGAGTCTCGTGTGTTATTATTGACGAATCAAAAAAATTTAATATCGCTTAAAACTAGTATTCTATCTTGAAGTCATTGTTTAGCCGTTAAATTAGTTAATGTTAGTTAGTTCAAATCATTATCAAACCCCTCCCCTATTTTGTTGACATTATAATTAATGGACAGACCCGAACAGTAATTAAAAGCAACATGTCACTTGCTGAAAGGGTTTGAAAAAAGTTTGACAGTTGTTGACAGCCTGACAGGGGAGGGGTTAAGAGAAGTTGACGTCAACAATTTTGTTACAAATGATGAAAAATAGGAATTTTCATGGAATACTATTTATTAAAATGGAAAAAAGCATGACAAGCGAAAAACAAGATCATCATCATCACCACATTGTGACACTTGATGAACAAAAGAAAGGGAAAACGGTCATCGCCGCAAAAATAATAACATTCTAAGCTTTTTAGGGAGACCCGTCACTGATCTTAGCTGGGGGGTCAAAAGTTTTTGACATAATTATAGGGGTAACTGAAAGTTGAAAGTTGTTGACAAGGGGAGGTTGTCAAAAATTGCCCAAAATTTGTTGATATAATTTAAGGGACAGCCCTTATTTAATCAATCAATCAAAACAGTTTATTTCTCAATAATGTATGAATACAGGCAGATTATCTTGTACATACACACACATCTTGTAATCGTTTAGCTAGCCAAGACCTATTACGTTTATATTTTATCATTTCCGAAAATCAATGTGATTTAGCCAACTCAATATCCTGATTTATACTGATTTAGAAACAATCGTAGATCTATATACGACAAATAAAAGGTCCTAAATTAATGGATTCAAGAAATATTTCATAACTTTATTTGTTACTTTTATGTATTACTGCTTTTCCGAGCAGCGCTATAGAAATTTCGTTCTACTTATTTACTTACTTACGTACTTACTTAGTATTAATTACTTTACTCAATGCCGGTAGACTAGGCCATTTCTGAAAGTGAAGAAAACAGCATCTTGTACAATGCTTTTTTGGTTGCAACGTCTGCAAATATTAATCAAATGATAATTTTCGCTTTATTCTCATTTGACTTCAAGACATGAAGCTACGAATGGAAAGCGATAGCTCAAAAGAATTGGTTAAACAATATTATTGTACTCGATGCTAAAGAGATGGTAGATGCAATTGATCTAAATATTGCGTGTAAACTAGACCTCTCTTTACTATTCAAAATCGCCATTTTTGGGAGCAAGAGGAACATACGTATTACTTAAAATATAAATATGAAGACTTAAGAGCTATTATTTAATGCGGTTTTTTCGCCTTGAGAGACACGATTTTATAATATGACAAGATAAAATCTGAATCCTCAACTCCCGCAATTCCTGTATTATCTTTTTATCATTTTATGTCTTCAGGTCTAAGCTTAAATCGTTCCCTTTTCTTAAATAATTCCGCCATAGGTTATTGAATGCGGAGAGTTGCTTCAGTGGTTTTCACACAGGCTTGCTTAAAGTAAAAAAGTAAGTAAAGTAAAATCTCGTGGATTTCTATAGCGCCTCGGAAACAGCACAACAGTAGCTGCTTATTATTAGGCGCTCAGCCTCTCTTAAAACCTCTTAGCCTCCTAAACCACTTAAATCACATTATTATTATTATTATTATTATTATTATTATTATTATTATTATTATTATTATTATTACCATAAGCACAATGATTATAACAATCTAGCCTCATTGCCCTTCGGATATTTTGAGTTTTTTACCGTTGCAATGCTGATCGTTCACCTTTCACATAGCTATTTTAAGAAAGGATAGCACATTTCCAAATTTGCGGGGATAAGCGTTACGAGTAAGTAACTACTGTGGCACTACCTGTTAGTGCGCTATAGAATCCACAAGGTTTTACTTACTGACTTATTGATTTACTATTTACATACCTATGTTTTGACTATTCCAGTTGACAAACAGAAAACAGCATTAAATACAATGCCTTATAACAGTAATAGTAATTATAGTTTTGTAAAGTTCTTATATATTTCAATTTTTCAAATATGAAACATCAAAATAAATTTCTACAGATTTTAGATGCGTTTGTTGCACTTGATGCTGAATACTAAGATTCTTGTTATTCTAACCCTAATCGAGCGTGTATAAAATGTTTAGGCATCCTCGGGGCTACGAGTCCCCAAGGACCCTCTCAGTCCCGCTGAGCCATTCATTGCACTTGACAGAGAAACATTCAAAGGTCGAATTTAGAGATCATGGAATTATTTCAAGCACAGTTGACGACAGTAAGTAAGTAAGTAAGTAATCTGATGGTTACAATGATTAGGAATAAATAAATATAAAATATTGAAAGTAATGTGTTAATATATGATGTTTTGATGATCCAAGTGCAGTGACGTCGCCAGGAATTTTTGGTGGGGGGACAAAACTTCAAAAGGGGCTAGCGTGTCAGATTCCTTACCCACCCCTCATCCTCCACAGAAAACTTTCTCACCGGATTTGCGCGAATCTGGTAGGTGGTCTGGGGCAGGTTGGGGGGCAGTTGCCCCATTTGCTCCCCCCCGTGGCCACGCTAATGTCCAGGTGCTGCAAAAGATAAATCAGGACAAAGAGGATTTGGTGTAAGTCGGTTAATGCAGTATTTGTTCATTGCTTGTTCAGTTGCTGGAAAACCTTTGTTCTAGTTAACCATCCATTGTTGATCAAAGAATCTATTTTCTGTTATGTATTACTTTTAATTATAAAACAATTTGATTTTAATACTTTTAAAGACTATTGCAATGTGTCTTGTGAACTTAAAGGAATTGTTTCGATAGTGATGTTTGACAAATAAATTTTTTTGTTGTATATTTATCATCACTTATTTTGGTAGATGATTGCAGATTGTCCAATTGCCAAATCACAATGTCTTTGTATCACATCCAGTGGCGTCAATCTGTAGTAAAAGTTGTGAGGGTCCACCTGTTGTTGTGCCTAACCCTAACCCTTTTAGCATAATTCTTATTACTTATTAATGTTCCAAAATACCATTTACTGATAATATCTACGACTCTCGTGTATCATCTATCCAGCACAACAATTTATTAAATAATTGTACAACAGTACAATGTAGATTTATTCAGATTTTGTTAGGGTCCAATGCATTATGGACCCTCACATCCAAATTTTTGTGAGGGTCCCGACCCCATGACACTCGCGGGATTGACGCCTATGATCACATCACTATGTCAGATAAAGACTGTTAAAGTGGCATGTTATGTATGTGTGTGTTTGTGTGTGTGTGCGTGCCTACGTATATGCACATATATGATTATATTATCACTTTGTGTTTAGACAGAAGACAACAACTTGGATGATGGATACATACAACTTATCATGGAAGAGCAAGTAGGAACAGCATCTCAGGTGGAAGATCTTAGCACGCTGGCGAACAAGCAGAGGTCACGTCGCCAGCATATATGAGACCTGAGCCTGTGTAACTTTATAATGTAACTCACGTGTATATCATAATATCAAAATTTATTTACCATCTGTTCATTTCAACATGTAAATTGTAATATTGAAGTCATCAAATTTATTTTCAGAAAAATGTATCAAATTACTTCTTTTACATCAATCAGGGACTGCTGATGTATGCCATTCTTTGTCTTCCTCTTGCTCTTTTGCCTTCAACTTTTAAAGTAGTTTCCAGGTTTACTAGTTCATTCTTTCTAAATATATGGCCAAATGATCATCATCTTTTCCGCATGTTAGACGCATTTCCTTTGCGTGCGTGCCATCTCAAATATTGTTATTTTTTATTCAGGCCAAGTTATTATCAGCATATTTTTGGCCTCATCTTCCATGCTTGCCGGGTGGAAGGGGTTTTCCGGTTGGTTCATAGTTTTCATTTTGGTATCAAGATATTGGCATCTTGACATGTAACATAATCTACGGTAATTCTTTTTACGTAATTGAGATGCTTTCCACGTGGCTGTTTGCTTTCTCTGTCCTGTGTACAATGTTCTGTTTATAGTGAATCTCTATGTCAAGTTTTAAAGCAATTTTGAGTTATTGTTTCAGCTGAAACATTAGACACTGTGGCCTCACATCAGAACTCATTTGATTTTAGGGTGATCCTGGTTCCCCAGGGCCTCCTATTGCCCGTGTGGGCATGTGGCCGACGGCAGCAAAACTCGTGACTCGAGGAGGAATTCTTTCGTTTGCCTGAGGCTTTCAGCATCAAGAGAAGTTCTTCTCAGAAGTTTTTGAACAGCTCAACATGTGTAAAGGACAGAGGAAGTCGCTCAACAGGCAACAAAAGATTAACCAAAGACATGAGTAAGTTTCCAAACACATCAATTGCACTTTTTACAGAGAGAAGTAGAAATGGTATTGAGAATATATTGCTGATATGAACAATGGCATTTGACTGAGTGAGTTTCATCATTGGTTCTTGGTAAAATGAATGGAAGCTCAGAATAAGCAGAGTCCATTTGAGAATTAACATATTTTGACTTTTTCCCAGGAAAGTTAAAGTGAGTGAAACGTGGCGATGATCAGCCAGAATCTGTTGCAAAGCATTCAGAAGAACTTTGAAGTGGATGGGTGTCGTTGATTAGATGAATTTTCAGTTTTTATTTGAGTTTTAATTGATTGAAGCCAACCAGAAAATGATCAAAATGCTGAGTGATCAGTCCATTGCTAATGGCTGTTGTTTGGCTGGACTGTGGCAGATGTCATCAACTGATTTTGTGGTTTGTTTTTAGGGCAAACCAGGTCATGCTGGATCCCCTGGATTGTCTGGAAAAGAAGGATTTTCTGGAAGACCTGGACCTAGAGTAAGGATCTACTGTATTTTGTGTATGATTTATAATTATTTAGCTGTTTCTGAGCAATGTTTAGCCAATGCCTCTTTATTATCATGTTCAGTTTCAGACATTGAACACTGCAACTGTTCTCTAACGTCTGTTCTAGAGTTTGTTGTTGGTCCTTTCCTGATTCTTCAAAGGCAGTCTTTAGTCCTCTTTCATGGGTTAATTTCATTTTCCTTCAGATTTGTTGTGCTTTGTTTTTTAACTGATGGCAATCCAAGAAGATATAACATACTTTTACTTGATATTTGTTGCCTTAACACTTTACTGAGCCATTCTGATTACAGCTGGCCTTGATAGCATTCTTCACAGAATTACAGTCACACATGCGTATTGGCCCTCATCTTGTTGTCACACATGTTCTTCAACTTCTGTTAATGTCAACTGCTTAGTGAAGAGCATTCAGCAGTCCTTTGGAAGTGCAGTTGATCTGATTGCACTGGATTGTCCCTAATCCTAGATTATTATCAGTTCAAGATCCTAAAACACATCACATTGCAAAATTTTATTTAATGAAATTAAGTTTTTGAGCTTTTCTCTGTAAGTAGTGTTCTCTTTTATGAATGTGATTCATCGTCCTCCTGAGAATATTTGAAGTGCAGCAGTGGATTTAAAATACAAATTAGAGCCTCAACCAGAATTGGAAATTAAAGGAATTTCCTCAAGATGCAGAGTTCCGTGTGCTGTGCGTGTGACTTAAATGAAAGCCAAAGAAGAATCTGAGACGTTGCTTTGATTTGCTGCATCTGTAATTCACTTCTGTCTCGTGAAGATTTCTGCTTTTTTTTCTTAGGGTCCAAAAGGACCGAGTGGCCCCACTGGACAACTGGCAAGCCACTGAATTTATGCATTTGAGTTTCCATTGATACTTTACTTACTTCAAGTGGAAGATTCCATTAATTAAATTCAATGAGTCATTTTAAGTAAGAAGGAAGTTATTGCATTTGTGAAGAATGGAGCAAATCAATTGAATAAGAATTGAATAAGTAGTTGCTTGTTAAATGGGTATTTGGTCATTGCTAATAGCTTTCTATTTATTTATTTATTTACGTATTTAATTCTTGTACTAATTGAGAAGCCATTATACTTTTGTTTTAGGGACCCCTGGGCCTCCTGAACCACCGGGTAATGTAAGTATGCTTTTTAATGTTTTTGAAAACATTTTTTCAAATGTCTTCTTAACAAAAAGTTTAAAACAGTATTTGAGTATTTCAGACTTTGAATGTGGTTTCACTTATAGAAATTTCTTAAACCTGAATGTTGTGAGAAGAGAATTCAAATATGTCTTGCTTAGTGTCCTGATGATGTCATCTTATTGATTATTATTGGAGGTCTTCAGACGTTACACTCAGCTAATGATGTTGCAGTCAAATGACTGACTTCTTTCAGCACTTGAAGCATACGATGATAATAATAATAATAATAATAATAATAATAATAATAATAATAATAATAATAATAATAATAATAATAATAATAATAATAATATCTTATTGATCGTTGGTGGTTACTGAGACACTGTGACATTTTTCATTATGTATAATTGCATTTCATGATTTAAGACTTATTGTTATAGTTATTTTTGCACATAAAATGTTAATGTGTGTAATTAATTACTGATGTAAGCTGAACTGGAAAATTGTAGGGGAATGGCTACGCAGCAGCCAATGGATACTCAACCTGGATTGGGGTTTTCAGTCGACCAAAAGGACCGGATCCTCTTCTGGTAATTGTTCCGTTTTTGTTGAATGAATTCACGTCTTTGTACTCATAATACTGTGAATCAAAGACTGCATTGTTCCAAATGACATCATGTCTTACTGTAGAAGTGGCCTTGGTACTAGATTATATCATACATGATTAGCTGAACAGGAGAAATATAGAAAGCAGTAGGGCCTCTGATTAGTATGTAGCTTTGATGCAACTGATTCCCACTGAAACCCAGCCAAGGACTTTTGATCTATTTCAGTCTGAATTTGCTCTTTGTCTTAGTGCTATAGAAAGATAGATTATGAAAAATATCGAAAGAATATTGAAATATTTGACAGATTTTGTGCTTAAGATGTATGCCTATGGATGTTGTATCTAGCTGCCATAGTGTCATCTTGCTAACTCTCCTGTTTGCTCTTCATTTCAGGAAGCTCATCCAGATGTTGCCACTTCGGAAGAAAGTGAAATTAAAGAGGCCAAGGTACAGTATGTGGTATTCTCTCCAGTAATTTTCTTTGATTGGTCATAGAAGCTGAAGAAATAAAATTTGTCCTATTTGTATTTATTATATCTCAACTATTATAACTATGTAACAAATCTGTCAGATTCACTGAGTGCTGAGCTAATTAATGACCAATGTGAGAGTCATGATTATCATTACAATTCATTGGTAACTTACAGAAATCACTGCAAATGACAAGACAATTGATGAAGCTCGTTGATTTGGTCAAAGACCGAGAGAAGAACGAAGCAGTCGCCGACCAGGACCTGTTGCCATTTGGCTCTTTCTCATCCTGACTTTGAAAGCGGTAGATGAGTTTTTATTTGACGATCGTGGCTTGTGCTAACAGTTGTTACCATTTGTGGCTCCAGAAGTCTAATTTGGTTCAGAAATCCCTGTTGTCTGTTGCAGATTCCAAAACACTTGGTACATTGGTGAGAAGAGAAGAATTTGGTTTGGTGAAGAAATCAGAAATGGATTTCTGGTAAATGTTGAGTTTCTTCATTTACTTTTGACCTTCAGAACAGTAGAATACTGGAGATTGTCTTAATTCTTCTTGCTTTATTAACACTTTGACTACCGGATCAAAAATTCCCCCAGGTGCCAAAGGAAACATGAGAAAACTGAGAATGTACCTTTTTGGTAATTTGCTGTTCCTGATGTTTTCAAAAGTAAAAATATGTATGAAATTAATAATTATTTACTTATTTTGCAGTTCACGTACACAACAGACGCATCTCAGTTTCACTTCCTCCAACTGCTCGGCTCTTCTGCCTTCCAGAACGTCACCTTTCACTGTCGCAATACGGTTGCGTATTACGACATCAAGCGCCAAATCTTACAAAAAGGCAGCAATCTTTGCCTCAATGGATGACCAGGAAATTGGCGCTGTAATTGGCGCTGGTGACGCAGTCATCCACACCAAGTTCCAATAGATGAATGCAAGGTAAATAAATGACTGTGGTGCTATGTCAGCTCTTTCTTATATTTGTTAGGCATACTTAAACATTCTGCAGTAGGGACATTCTAAGGGAATTCTAATGTTGGAATTGAATCTCTAGAACTTTCCTCTGATTATGACTCAACATCCGGACACTTTGAGGTGAAGAGTCTCTTTCAGTTAAGACACTTTACAGTCAATGTGAAGACCAGAGAGAGAGAGAGAGAGAGAGAGAGAGAGAGAGAGAGAGAGAGAGAGAGAGAGAGAGAGAGAGAGAGAGAGAGAGAGAGAGAGAGAGAGAGAGAGAGAGAGAGAATCTTGCAAAGGAGATTTGCACCAACATCTACATTGAAGAGTGAAGAATAATGTTGAACATTTATGCAAAAATATGTACCTCCTTTTGTTTTTCTTTGTTTTAGAATCGGATGGATGTTTGGGGCCCCACTGCGTTTCAGTTCACCACAGAAGAAACAGCGTGCCTTCCGATCGGACATTGCCTCCGCTGACTTTGGCAAAGATCGAGGGCCAATAGTTTGGTCTAGAAATTGGACCAGCTTGCTTAGCTTAATTTTAAACAAATTCTTAATGTTCTTATCGTAACTTTCATTAATTGTACCTGCACTCAAATTATGGAAACTTTGGAAGAAATATTTTTCATCATAAACACATCATGAGTTATCAATCAATTTATTTCGCAGGATTACACATACAGAGATTAAACATACAAAATTAGTTCATTTCTTATCATGTGAAAAAAAATCAATATGTAAAAATATATAATTAATTTGAGAAATGGGTTGGCCAAAGGGTATAAAACCCGTAAGACAGTCAACCTATTTGGTTGAGGAATTTAGAAGTGACAAAATTAAAGGTAAAAGAGTATTTAGCTAAGGTACTTAGAAGTTGCATGAATAATAATATAGAAGAGTATAGAAAGTAATAAATGGTTAAGAGAATCTTGAGGAATTTTAAATTCGTTAAGGAAGTTAATTCTTAACTAATTTACAACTTGTCAGAGACTTAGTTATTGAAAATGAAGCTTTTTAAAGTGAAAGAAATTGTTAATATTTCTCAGTTCAATAGGCAGGTTTTTCCATAGTCTAGGTCCTGAAAACTTTGTAGTAAATTTTCTCTTTATTATAATTATTACTATTATACTAAATTATATCTCTAATCTCTTGCAATATTAGACTAGGGACAGGGTTTCTACGTAGATTACTATTTCATCTTAATGAGTCATTAATTGTAGAACCACGATCTATTACGCCACCTCCCCCCGTCCTCTTCTCAGGCGCAAAAGCGCGACCAATGACTTGTACCAGTTAAGAAGGTACCTCTGAGGGATGGGAGGGTGCGGAGGAGGAGTCTCACCTGCTTTGTACTATGGCCCACTAGATGGTCAACAAGGCAGCGGCTCGACTGTAGGCGTTTGTTCTGCATAAATGTCGAATTGTGAGGGATTTTGCGTCGAAGACTGAGTGTGTAAATCAAGCGAAAGAGATTCGATGGATGTTAACTATTGCTGTTTCTTCTTGCTCATTATTCAATCGTAGCGCAGAACCGATCGGATTTACGTCGCTTTTTTGCTCATCGAGTGTCAAAATGTGGTGGTGATGACCTTTCTTGCTATGCATTGTCTGTGCATCGGTTGTCGTTGTTGTTGCACTGGGGGTTGGTCCCGGTTTGGAATGAAGTTGCCGTAACATGGCCTCAGAGCATCGACCGCCAATATTAATGTTACGAGGAACAGAAGAGTTTGCAATCATTGTTTCTGTGGCCATACAGGCCTATGGAAGTATCTAGAACCCAATGGCACCGTGGCATCCAACTTCAAGCGATGAGCAGTCGACTGTTTGGATTACGTTCTTTGTTTACATTAAACAGACTCTCTTCTTCTGACTGTCCAATCTTCGACTTCTATCGCAGAGAAAGAGACGGTGAGTAAAATAGATCTATTGCAGTAAAAGGGGCTCTCCGTAACTATTATGTCAACAATTTTTGGGCAATTTTTACCCCCCTTTGTCAACAACTCAACTTTCACTTGACGCCCCCCATAATTACGTCAACAACTTTTGACCCCCACCCCCCAAGATCAATAACAAGGTTATTGTTTTTGCGGTGATGACCATTGTTTCCCTTTTTTGCTCATCGAGTGTCAAAATGTGGTGGTGATGACCTTTCTTGCTATGCTTTTTTCCATTGTAATAAGTAGTATTCCATGAAATTTCCTATTTTATGATTAATTGTAAAAAGTGAAATTGTTGACGTCAACTTCTCTTCACCCCTCCCCTGTCAACAACTGTCAAACGTTTTCAAACCCTCCCCTAAATTATTGACGTAATTAATGGACAGCCCCTTAGCTAATAATGCAAGTGATTTGTGGCCAACTATCGAATGAAACTAAACTAAAGACGGCTTTTATTACAAAAATATAAGAATTCAAAATCTTATTTTAAACTGATATTGATAATAATACTAACCAGACATATAGATATATATTAAATGAAAGATATCTAATTATTATGATTATTATGTTCGAATAAAAAATAATGTAATATTTATGTTAACAATCTAAATATAAAAACTTTTAGTGTTACCCTTTGCAATGCTGGGCCATTATTTTATAATGCAAGCGGAGTTTGGCCCATCTGGTGAATGAAACCAAAAAGGCCTCTTATAAAATGAAGGCATTCAAGTTATTATTGAATTATAAATTCTCGCTTTTAAATATCTGTCTAAATATTGGCATTGCAGCTTAGCGTATGCAGAAGCGTATTCATGTTAGCGCAATACTCTTTGCTCATTGTGACCTAACAGATTAGTTGTTTTGATGAGTCTCACCACTTTAAAATGCTCGGCGGTGGCGTATACGGTTACAGGTGGTAGCCGCAGTGGGCAGTGGCGGCTCGACCGGGGCCAGGGAGGCCCGTACGCCCCCCCTCTATTGACTGCCTGGCCCCCAGTGGCCCCCCAGGTGGGACCCTATACTTAATGCTACATACATTAAACAACAAATGTTTGCCCCCATGATTAGAAGTTGCCACCCCAACGGCCCCCCCACTTGCCAAATCCTAGAGCCGCCACTGGGTAGCCGCCCCAGCTATGACCGCCCCGGTTATGACCGTCCCAGTTACTCTATGGGTTTTGACGAAAAGCAGTGTATTGCACCCGTACGGGGTCATATAATCATTACGCACACCATAAACCAGACACGAAACACTAACCCTAAGCGATACTGACGGCAGCTAAAGCTGGGGCGGTCATAACTGGGGCGGTCATAGCTGGGGCGGTCATAGCTGGGGCGGCTATAATGTGATACCGCGTATACAGCCAGAGACCAACACTTTCGGTGACGAGTTTTCACTTTTCCCTTCAGCTATTTGTCGTTTCTCTGGCACTTGAAGAGTCAATCATTTCACACACTTTAAAATCTACCTTCATAATGGCTTCCTACAAGTGGCGTTGCACTTACATTCTTCGGAAAAGACAACGACACTCTATAACAAATATTCCACTTCCACTGATGAGTCAATACAAAAAACCTACAAATTATTATTGTAAGTGTAGACCTAACTATCGCAAGTAGTCTCGACTAATGGGGGATGGTGTAGTCCCCCAACTTTCTGGCTATCGGCTTGTTAAATCATTTCTTCGTTAATTTCATAATGTTTTTAGCCTTTTACACTGACCATTAAGTTTTTTGTCTCAGCACAATCTTGTCGCACTGCTCTCACAAACGCGAGAACTTTCGTTCTGTCAGTGAGTGGTTACTAAAGCATAAAGGTAACAAGGATTTACTGGAACAAAGCTGAGATGAGATGCAGAAATTTTACTTAGAGTGGAAGAAAACAGCGAGACAGGCTTATGAGAAAAGGCAACAGAAATGGACCAGTCCTTTTCAGTCGGAAATTGAAAAGCGTTCAAACCAACTGGACAAACAGGAACTCCGCCAATGCTGTCAATGGCACGCAGTGGCAAGATCATCAAGGAATGATTCTGGTCATCTTGACAATGCCCAAATGGGTCGTCCATAAATTACGTAACGCGGTTAGGGGAGGGGGAGGGGATCCGGCAATTTGTGACGAAGTGTGACGACGGGGGTGAGGGTCCCGTAAGTGTGACGTCACGCAAAAAAATTTAGATCAAAATTTAGGTCATGGCCTTTGACCTTTTTTGCTTGTCAGGGATTTTGGGGAGGAAAAAGTACAATTATGACCTTTTTTGCTTGTCAAGACTTCGGAATACGAAAATGGGAGGGGGTCGGCCCGATGTGACGTCATATTTTAGGGGGTCCGACGTTTTGTGACGTCGCGTTACGTAAAGGGGGTCAAAAAAGTGCCAAATTCGAGTGACGTAATTTATGGACGACCCCAAAGAGACTAACAGACATTCTCTCTACCTGTAGTTATATGTGCTCGTAGCCTAGTTACTCACACTCTTCCGTATATGAATTGCATGTTTCCTTTAGGTAACGCGCTAAGAATCTATAATAATAATAATAATATAATAATAATAATAATAATAATAATAATAATAATAATAATAATAATAATAATAATAATAGCGCTATAAAATGTGAGCTCCTATACAAAATAACATTGTGGCGCCGTATTTTGTACTCTTAACATTTCATTATAATAATTTATAGTTAATTCCTGTTAGCCCAAATATATTTTTAAAAATTTTTATCCGTTAATTATTGTTAACAAGTAGAATTTTTAATTGAGGAAACTAAAGCGCGAATCTTGTTGTTGTATAATATTAGTGTACTCAATGTAATTTGGTCAAATGTCGAGTCAAGTTCAAACAAAAATAGCAATAGGTATAATGTCTTTCTTTTATTTTAGCAAAGTGCCGTTTCATTTTAAAATTGCTGTTATTTAGAACAATGTAAACTAAATAACAGCGACTAAAAAAATTAGGCGAATTTCAAAAATAAACTATAGCTTTATTTCATACCGGACTCAATACAGATAGAACATTTCGCATCTCTAGGAAAAGAAGAAAACGATATTAAGCACTATGTTGTATAGTATATAACACTTGCAGAAATTAATTAACTAATATTTTTACTTTATTATTCTTTTTGTATTTTAAAACAAAGCTAAAGATGCGAAATTAAACTTCTTTTCAAAGTTTTCTAAAACATTATTTTACTTAATGCTAAATAAAGAAGGTACAACGCCATAGATCTAAATATTGTGAGGAACTCTCTACCTGTATACAAATTCGCCATTTCAGCAAGAGGGGAACATTGCAACATGCAAATGGCTAAACTGTACAATATTCAACACACGCTTCTTAGAGACTCGTGATTCCAGGATCCCTTGTTTGTTTCCTTATGCTCATGGTAATGTCAATTGTTTTATTTACTGTGAACATGTAATGTCCTTTTTCAGTTTTCCACCTTAATTAGTATATATATATATATATATATATATATATATATATATATATATATATATATATGTTTATAATCGAATTGATGATTACTGTATGCTTTTGGAAATAAAATGAAATTGGAAATTCATTCATTCATTCATTCATTCATTCATAACTGTTATTAACGAATCAAAGGAATCTAATATCGCTTAAAGACTAATTTCTTTTAACTAGTTTTAGCTAATTTAACCACAAAACGTTGACACCAGCGTTTTGTGGTTAAATTAGCAAATATAAATTGGAATCTCTTTAAATTCAGTTATTTACTCTTTATACTACCCCCGTGGTGTTCCTTCAAATAAGCTTCTTAATTCTTGTTAAGCGGGCTATATTTAGGCACGCCTGCTCAACTGATAAAATTTGAATTGCTGAAATATGTAGTAGGTCTCCTGAAAGATCCTATCGGGAAGTAGGCCTACTTCTGCTCGCGATCATGATGTGATATCTCTGTTTCAGTTCTCTCATAAATTCAATTTGCGAAGCTTCTCTTTATCATATTCGAGGCATTTGTCCCATCAAACAGCTGCTCCCCAAGCCTGTTCTATAATTCAGATAGCCGATGCATTGGTATCTAGTCGCCTAGATTAATGCAATTCCCTGGGGTTTTGTCTTTTGACATCACAAGATCAATTGAGCAAACACTTCTGAGAGCACAGAATTCCAATACAATCTCCCAGATTTGAACTCGTAGACCCAGTTAGTCAGTTCTAGCATTGGTTTCCTACCAAACAACTTGTCTTCATCCATCCTCGCTACGAGGGTAGACCGCATCACGAATGAGCTTGTTCCACTGTTTTCTGTTGTCTGTCATTCGGGTCGCCTTTTCCATAATGTTATCAGTCCATCCACTCCTGGGTTTGTATTGTTTTCTTTTACCATCATTTGTGCCTTGTATCATTTCCTTTTCAAAACAGACGCCCAGAGCCTGTTTTCCTCGTGATCTGGCCGAGATACGACAGTTCTCTTCTTTTGATGTACTCCGAAAATTCTCTTGTTACGCCTCCCTTCTCTAATACCCATTCATTAGTTATTTTCTCTGCACAGGATATAATATTATGCAGAATCTGTCTTAATTCTTTCTTTTCGAACGTCTTGACTCCAGACAAGTAATTGATTATAAAATCTGTCTTTTGCTCTACAATTAAGAAAACCATGTTACACATTGAATCAATTATCTTAATTTAAACACAACTCATCCCTCAACAGTGTCGGTTCTGAGGTGGAGCTGGTGGGATGTAGCCTCCAAGATTTCAGTTTTACCCCACAGGTAATAATAGTGGAAGACCTTTTTGTATGTCAGCTATTTTCAGGAGTTGTTTAACGGAAACCCGATAGGATAGACACTATTAGACAGGCATGTCAAACTGGGGCCATGGGCCGCATGCGGCACTCTACAAGATGCCCAGCGGCCCGCACAAAGATTTCTACAAATTATAAATGTTTTTAGACAACACAATTTCTCAAGCCGATCGCTTTTGTGTGATTTTTGGATGGTTTTTGTGTGATTTTGTATGCACATTGTATGTTTCTTATTTGAAGTAACCAAAAAATGAAGCACCGAATTTAATTAAATATTAAATATATTTCAGTTATTGTAATGTGCACAATTAATTGTTGTGTGTGGCCCCCATGACAATACCAATGTGAGCCACGCGGCCCTTGGGGGACCCTGAGTTTGACATGTCTGGAGTGGACGACCTTTTACACTTTTTTAGAGGTTGGGAAGTTGGCGGTCATTGAATAGGGCATAGCCACCAATGTTTTCCGGCTAGAACCGCCACTGTCTCTAAGCCTACTAGACTCTCCAGTCTCCACCAGATACTCCACAGGTCCTTAATTTGTTTGTTCCTCTTTCTAGTACAGCCTTTGACGCTAGTAGGTGTTCTTCGGTGTGTAGCCGCATGCTTTGTAATTCACTCCCAGCATCACTTCATATGTCTGTTTAGCTTGGCCAAACAGGCATACAAAGTAACCTGATATCCCTCTCGTCGATCAAACTGACCATCCCAGCCTCACCGGTCTCTAATTAATTCGGGTTTGATCAAGCCCTGTCAAGATTTGATAGAAACATACAAAATAATGACTGGGAAAGTAGATGTGCCATATGATCGATTCTTTACATTGGCACACTATAGCAGCACAAGAGGCCACAAGTGCAAATTGTTTAAGCAGAGGTTTGGTCCAAGAAAGAAAACGTTTTTAGTGCAAGGGTTGTGGACAATTGGAACAGTTTGGACGAGGTGGGAGTGACAGTTGAAACAGTGAACGGATTCAAAGGCTATCTAGACAAACTAGGTTATTGAATGCAGATGGTTACATCAGTGGTTTTCACACAGGCTTACTTAGCCTCCTAAACCACTTAAAATCACATTATTATTATTATTATTATTATTATTATTATTATTATTATTATTATTATTATTATTATTATTATTATTATTATTATTATTATTATAAGCACCGGTTTGGTTTGGTTCGTCATCTGCTGATGGCAGGCCCGCCGGAACGAATTTTGGTCAGGGGGTGCAGATTTTTTCGAAGTGAAATTTTCTCTTTCAAATCCTTGACAAGCAAAAAAAGGTATTCAACGCTAGAATTCAGTGGCGTCATTTCGCACTTTTCTTGGGGGCGAGAAATTTTTCTTCCAATTTTTCAATTTTTTGCAATTTTTCGACCTGACGAGTTTGCAAAAAAGTTGACGACCTCTTTTTTTGCTTGTCAGTCCTTTTTTGCGGTTAGTTACTTCTTCAGATTACTCGACATCAAATACTTCTTTAGGGCTTTAGGGGCTGCTGACCTTTCTTTTTGCCCCCCAAATGCAAATGACGTCCCTGTTTTTTACACATTAATACATTATAAATTAATATTTTCATTTCCTTGGGGGGGTCGTGGCCCCCAGCCTTCCAAATGATGCCTCTGCTAGAATTTACCTTCAAAATAGCTTGACAAGCAAAAAAGGTCGTCTGTACACTCTGCACCCCCTCTGCACCCTCTGTTTTTTAGGATTCAGGGGGTGCAGAGGGGTGCAGACCATCCTCTTTTCAGGGGTGCATTGCACCCCCTGAATTTTTCCACGGGGTGCAGCTGCACCTCCTGCTCCCCCACTTTCGGCGTGCCTGGCTGATGGGTTGGGGTTAGCCATGGCTAGGAGGCAGGGAGGCAAGCTTCCCCGGGCGCCGTCCGGTGGGCGTCAGAGACCATTGTTGATTTTATTCACGACGGTATTGCCAGTATGACAAGTGAAAAAGGTCATCACCCGCGTTCTGTACACTAGGCCTATACTTCCTTCACTGCTTCGCTCCTACAACGTCGTGAAAAGGGGATGTCCATTAATTATGTCAACAATTTTTGGCAATTTTTGACCCCCTCCCCCTTGTCAACAACTGTCAACTTTCAGTTACCCCCTATAATTACGTCGAAAACTTTTGACCTCTCCCCTCCCCAAGATCAATGACAGGTCCCAATAACAAGGTTAGCCTATTATTTTTTGCGGTGATTACAATTTTATCCCTGTTTTGCTCGACGAGTGTCAAAGTGTGCTAGTTATGACCTTTTTACCATGCTTTTTTCCATTGTAATAAGTGGTCTTCCACGAAATTTTCTATTTTTTAGTATTTGTAAAAAGTGACATTGTTGTCAACTTCTCTTGACCCCTCCCCCTGTCAACAACTGTCAAACTTTTTCAAATCCCCTCCCCTCTAAATTGTTGACGTAATTAATGGACAGGCATGACAGCCCCAAAGTGTGCTAAGCAAAACAGGTAACCACCAGTTTTTAGACGGTTAGGGGGCAAAAATTGATACCTTGCCCCGTGCGATAAATACTCTAGTTACGGCTCTGATGACTAGGCATTACGATAGTGGCACAATAGAAATTTAGATTATTAATTGTGAATTGCTTTCTCCTTCGAGTATAATAATCCCATAATAATCCTGTAATAGCGCTATAAAATGCAAGTTCCTGGCGTCGCATTTCCCCTATGAAATCTGATTACAGGTAGATCAACTAATTTAATTTTATAGTTATATCCCTTAACGTAATTTTTAAAAATGTAAACTTGTCTGTGGAAATTTAAAAAATAGAATTTCAAAAGAAAAATAATGCCTTGATCAACTGTATTTTATATTATTAGTGTACTCGATGTAGTTTGATCAAATGGCAAGTCCAATTTGAACAGAAAATAGCACCAGGTATAATGTCTTTTTTTCAGCTTCATGTTATTTTTAAAATTAGGGTTACTTGTGATAATAACAAACAAACAATTAAGCACGCTAAAAGTAATAGATGGATTTTTAAAATATTTAACACTATTTCTTACTGGACTTGGTAAATGTGGAATATTACACAAAACAGTAAAGAAGAAAACAGCATTAAATGCAGTGGTTGTAGTACTTGTAAATGTCTATAATTCAATAATCTCAATAAATTTGAGCGCCTTCGTTTTGTCATTTAAAAAACAAAGCTAATATACAAAATCTTGCAATTTAACAACAGTTTTATAAATATTATTGCACCTAATGCTAAATAAATAGTCCCAACGCCATCGATCTAAATATTGTGAAGAGGAAGAAGAAGACGAAGAAGAAGAAGAAGACTTTCTCAACAAAATATTGTGAGATTAGACAAATGCGGCATTTATTTTCTGTAATATTTTTTAATGCGAATCAACGAACTGCACTTCTAGCTGTTGTACGGTTGTACGGGTTTTAAATGCTTTTGTTGCATCTGCGACCGATGCTTCCAGTGGCGCCTAATTGTGCGTTTCGTGAATTTTAGGGGCAGCCTGGACCACGAGATCCTCCCGGGTCACCCACATCACCGGATCCACGAGGTCCTCCTTGGCGACGAGGACCATCGGCCCATCGGTCAGTCCTTTGCTGCATTCGATTCGAGAAGCATTCAAAGATCAAATTCAGAGATTGCAGATTTATTTCACATACAGTGGAAGTTGGAACAGTAAACGGATTCTCAAAGGCTATCTATTCCATTTATGTAAAGTGCTCTTGCTTTTGGCATCTAGCTATGTTATAGCGCTATAGAAATTGTCGAGGTAATAACAATAACAATAATAATATCTGAGCCTATCTCGGAAAGCTAGGTACCGTTATTGAATGTGGAGAGTTACTACATTGGTTTTCACACAGGCTTTACTTAGCCTCCTAAGCCACTTAAAATCAGAATATTATTCTTATGGTTAAAATGATTATTTACATCAAATAACTGAATATATATAGTAATATAAGGTATAAATGATATTTTGATAACAAGGTCCTACTGGATATCCCGGAGAAAGAGAGATGTAAGTCAGTTACTGTATTTGTTCAATTGTTGCGCTCTCCATGTTCTAGGTTTGTTGTTCAGGCAATTGGTTCTATGAGTCTGATTGCTGTCATTTATTACATTACGTTGAAAAAACAACATAAGTTTAAAGCAGCTTTTATTCAGATTGATGTGTAATGTTGTTATTATTAGCACTTGATTCAGTGCTGACGTGGATGCTAGCAGAGTGCTTGAAAGTCTTAAGACTTCTTTACTGAACTATAAAAACTGGTTTTGCAGAAACCGAATTGTGTTGTTAAAATAGGTCTAATGGAAGTTTTTAGTGAAATTATCTTTTCGGTTTCTGTCTGACAGGGTGAACCTGGATTACCTGGAGGTCCTGGCTTCCCTGGTTCACTTTGTCTTTCTGGTGCTGCTGCCAATCCTGACACTCCTGGTGCCAAAAGTTAAGCGGTTAGTGAATACCGGTAAGTTTAAGTTACTTGACTTCTGCTAATTAAATAGTTAATAAATAAGCTTAGCATTCCATGTTGGAACCAGGAAGAGAAAACTTATTTATGATTCCAAGACATGCAATGCATATGCACGGGTAGTATGAGCATTGAGCAAGGGACAAGCCCTGCATTCAGAGCACTAAATGTCTACAATGAAGCAGCATGAAAGATATCCAAATGAATTGGAGAATTTATCTTCAGATTGTTATCTATTTATGGAAGCGACAAATTCAGTTGAGACTTGAATTTTCTGCACACACTTAAGTGTACATAAATAACAGTTAACTTTTGTAATTTGTGTATTTGTTTTGTTGGTTTCCTTGTCTTACATATTTATTGGATAGTTGTGCTATTTGCATTTTAAGGGTCCTCCTGGTTTTTCTGTCCAGGGAGAGCGGGTTGGTTAAATGCTTCTGCTGTAACATTATGTAGAACATTTTGAATGTTTGTAGCTCTTTATTATTTGTTTTTGACTCACTGTTCTGCCTTCTTTTAATAAAAGTTGTCATTGATAGAAATTAGTTCATGTGTTTGCAGGGCTCCTACATTTGACCTACTGTATTGCAACTGATACTATGCTTAGGCAGAAGTTCATGCAGAGAGGTTTGACTTCAGTTAACACCTAAAGCAGTTTCTCTTTGATTTTTTGTTCAGGGTCAGTCTGGGGACAGAAGATCGCCTGGATCAGAAGGCCGACAAAGGTCCAAAGGTCCATCTGGAGGAGAGACTGGAGAAAAGTGACCTTCTCCAGTACATGCTCAACCTTCTCTAATAATTTGCAACATTATAATTTTAAGGCTTGTAAGTTTATAAGCTTTTGTAAGTAAGCATATATGTGGTTACTCAGCTGGTGACATTGAGGGATGAGGCTAAAATCTTCTGTGTAGGTTATGAACGATACAGGACCGAGTGACAAGCCTTGTGGCACTGAGCAGTGCAGGGGTAGTTCTGATGATGCCTCCTTATTGTAGTATGACCATTTTCTTACGTCCCTTTAGATATGAGCGAAACCAGCATAGAGGAGTTCCACTCACTCCAAAGCGTTCCTCTAGCACCCATTATATGGATGCGAAACATGGACCATCACCAAAGACTTGGAAAGAAAAATACTAGCCTTTGAAAGAAAATGTTATAGAAAAAATACTATGAATCGGATGGGTCAAAAAAATCACAAATGAAGAACTATACGGGAGAATTCAGGCCAAACAAACCATGCTGGAAAGAGTAAAACAAAGGAAACTCCAACTTTTCGGACACATATGCAGAACGAAAGAGGACAGAAAGATGAAAGCTCTAATGTTTGGAATAATGGAGGGTGCCAATAAGAGAGAGGGAGACCACACAAGGAATGGTGTGATGATATTGAAGAATGGTGTGGAAGCAGTTTACAGAATCTTAGTCACAGAGCAACGGACAGAAAATAATGGCAGAAAACTGTGGAGGTGGCATTATACACCAATGGGCAATGATCCCACGGTTAATGATGATGATGAGCACCCGGAGCAGTATGTCATGATCGACCGTATCGAAAGCTGCGCTTTGATCAAGCTGCACAAGCGCAGACTTTACCGTCATCGATAGCGCGCACTGTGCAGTTTCTGTGGAGTGGAATCTCCGATGTGCTGACTGATGCGCAGGGAGGAGATGGTTGGTTTCAGCGAATTCGGCAAACCTCGACAACTACTTGTTCTATAAGCTTCGCTACAAAGCTGAGATTAGAGATTGGTCGGAATGATTTTATGTCACTTGTATCTCACGATGGAGTTTGTGTTTAATTAGTTTATGAAATGGTGACCCTAAACCAAGATTAAATAAAGACACTTTCTGTATCATTACTTGGGACATTGCTTACTCATAAGCACTTAGATATTGGTTGTCAAATAACACCATTTGACTGCATTGAATAACAGGGTTCCAATTTTAGCAAAATAAAAGCAACATTTGAAACAGACTTGCTTGAGACATAATCTCCACATCCAAAGAGGCAATCAACAATGTTTAGAGAAACTGGAAATTGAATGTTGTTTGAACATGCTGCCACAACCAGTGGCAGTCACTTTTATTAGAGTGCCACAGCAATTCACAACTGGAATTAACTAATTGACTGATTTTGTTTTCTCTCTAGGGATCTCCCTCCCAGTCATCGACTGGGATCGCCAGTGCTTCTGGGGCAGAGATCGTTTCAATCATGGTCAGCAGTCTTCTTAATGTTTCAGATATTGATAAATATATGTTATAATTAGAGACCTGGTATTTGTTTAATGTTCAGGTTAAATTGTCCTCTTGTTTATACACTCAGTGTTAGGCAGCATTCACATTGTCGCTTTCCACCTGCCATTGACATCTTGCAGTAGAAGAACTTGTAACAGTTGTCTTTCTCCATTGTCTTTAACTTTGTCAGCACTGGTGAATCTGTAAGTATTTAGAAGTTGCATTCTTATGACCAAAAGGGCAGAAAGGCATTTATTTATGGTGTACAAAATAATGGAGTTGATGAATATTAAGATAAAGACTAAGATTTTGCATTGGTAAATAATTTTACACATTATTAAATTCTTAACTTTAATTGTCCATTTTTCTTTCTTTGAGTATTTGCAACTGAGGAAATCAGGGAATGATGGGAAGCCAGATGAACACAGAGCAACAGGATTACCTGGTCTGCCAGGAAGGCAAGGTCAGACTGGGGACAGAGGAGCATCAGTCAGTGAGTTCATGTTATGAGTCAGTTATTGTACATTTTTTGGAGAATGTGATAGAATTTGTACAATTGATTGCTAATACATTGGGTGGTATGCATTTTGTGGCACATTTACTATAGGCTGTGACACAATGATTGGCCTGCAGATAACTATTAGACTATTATTGTGTGGCACAAATATACAGTATGTAGAGGTAACTCATGGTGAATGTTTTGAGACAACACGACCACTTATCCTCCTTGACAGAGGTGGAGAAGGGCGATATAGGGCAGTACGCAACTAACCCTGTCCACTCTAACCCAATTGCTAACCCTAACTTAATAAAATTAACTATGAAACTTAGGCATTTTGCAGCAACAGAAGCCCTTGAGGCTGCATTGATGTTTGCTGATAAAAAATTTTCACAATTGAACAAATTTACTATTTAAAGTGCACATGAAGGTTTTCTCATGTGTTGTGTTGTATTGTGGTTTAGTTTTTTTACTGTTATAATTGTGAAATTTTCAGTTTCCTAAATGTTCTTTTGTCCAGACAGAAATATCGGGCAGGTGCTGAATGTGTTTTGCTAATCGATGCTGAGCTCAGTTTCACTCTAACAATTGACAAGTGTCCAGCCAAAGTTTATAATTAATTTAGCATTGGTCATTAACTGCTTTTAGGGTCAGCCAGGCAAGGATGGTGTCCTTGGCCAATGGGTCCTCCTGACAATGCTGGAGAAAGTGGCAGGACTGGAGCAGGACCACAGGTGGGTTTTCAACAGATTTTCACGTTAAAGTTGAAATAGTCCAATTCAGGATAGAATTACTTGACTTCTGGCTTCTTATTTTGCACTTGGCATTACTTCAGATATGGATGATGCATGGCTGTCATTGACCTACTGAGTCGCTGATTGAGACGATTGGAAGAGCAGTGAAGCCAGTTTCTTCTTATCCCAGCTTTGACCTCTCTCTCTCTGGACTATTCTACAGGCTGAACCCATCCTCCAAGCACACTCTTTCATTACGAAAAACAGCCAGACGTCAAACGTCATAAATGGAGATTTATGTCATTTTTTAAAGTTGAAGTTTACCGCGTGTGTTTCAAAATGTCTCAATTGTGAGGTTTTAAAAATGTAATTTACCTTTTTGGTAAAATTTACATTTTGAATCTAACCATTTGTTTAAAGTCAAAATTATTATTTTGGTTGAATTTTATGGAATTTACATGCTTGGTTAACTGCAGTATATCTATTAGCAAGCCATGTATGTATGTAACAGAGGAGAAACACATTGCTGTACAGATAACATACAGTGCTGTTATTATTGATGAATCCTTCTGCCACTCCATACGATAATGCACCTGTGCAGTATTTAGTCATCTGCTACTGCATTACAGTCGTTTTAATATTTTTTGAAGCGAAATTTGGCAGAGACTGATTATAAAATCTGTGAAAACTGATTGATTGATTGATTGATTGATTGATTGATTGATTGATTGATTGATTGATTGATTGATTGATTGATTGATTGATTGATTGATTTTAGGTGATGCTGGAGGAAAGGCCAGCCTGGTTCTGAAGGACTTCAGGGGTTTCTGGTTTCCTACATTCTGCAGGATGTTTTGGTAAAAGTCTAAAAAGTTAAAAACCCACCAAAGTTCTTTTTGCTCTAAATATATATATTTTAGGTGCCATGCTTAAAGTAAATGTAAAACATCGACACATACACAAAAAAATTTAAATCATGTATTTATTCATTCTTTTATATATAAGCACAATGATAAAGAAATTGAAAAGTTTTCATCTGCAGTCACCAGGTGCCAGGACAAAACATGTGTTATCCTAATGGATGCCGAAACAATCATTTCTGAGATGCAAGAGGCATCATTACATGCCACCACAGTGCAAACAATGAGTTTGCCTATAGGTGACAGCGGAACAGCGAGGTGACAGCCAATGTGTTAATATTTGATTTTTGAAAATTTCTCTTCCTTTTTTATGAAGAGAATGCTACAGACTTATCAATCTACACGCATCAACATCTCTGATCTCTTTACTTGCATTCCATTTTCATATTCCTTGTCTTTCATTTGATGATTGTATTTATTATCATTTGTTCCTTTGCAGTTCAAGTACACAATGGACATGTCACAGCTTCGCTTCCTCCGGCTGTTCCACTCTTCTGCCTTCCAGAATGTCGCCTTCCACTGTCGCAATACCACAGCGTATTACGACACAAGCACCAAGTTTTACAGAAGGGCAGCAAATCCATTTGATGAATGCAAGTTGAATAATAGACTCGATGAAGAGTAACGCTTTGATCATTTGGTTCAGAGAAAACGAAATGCTTAAAATTGAATGTCAACAGAAAACTGCACATTTATTTGATTCCAATTTATTTTCATTTGGAAGCAATTGAGCGACATTGATATTTCTCAATTCATGGTTTCATTAACTACTCACTGCCTTTGCTGTTTTTGCGTTTTAACTGCCAATGAACTTTGTACGATGAAATGCAAGCAGACCTCACAGAATTCTACAATGACATTCAAATGCTGCATTTACTGCTCTTATTGTCAGCCTTTATTCAACTGGAGGCAACTTTACTTACTTAGACTTAGATCCTCCCGTTCCCTCTGGAACATTGGGCAATGAGTCTTCTGCAGCCAGTACGATCATTGGCAACTTCTCTTGCTTTGGTTATCTCTAGGCAACTTTAGTTAAAGCTAATAGCATAACATCAGCAATTATTCAAACATTGTAAATTGAAATTGTATTATTTTATGAGAATTCTGTAGACATGTTCTAATAGTTAATTTGTCAATGGCGGCTTTCTGGTGGATTTATCGTTTCACTGAGTTAAGTAAAGTCTTGATTGCTTTCATAATGTAGATTTTTCTTGGATTGGTTTTTCTTTTCCTGGCTTTTGTTTGCTTGCTTGGCTGTAGAGTGGGTTGAACCAGACTGGGAGTGTTCTGATGACATACTTGAGAATAATTCTCAATATATCGGTTGTCACTATTATAAGAGCAGATGACTGGGACTGGATTTGGCGGCTAGAACTGTAAGTGGATATAGAGGGCTCTGACAGAATTGGCTTTGCTGTGGAACAGAATAAATTGTATTCCTTCTGATCTTATCTTTTCCTTTGTTTCACCTTCATATTCAAATGACCTCAGTTGTACAAACTGTTTGACCACTAGAGACTATAGTCTTCTGTCTCTAAGCACTGCTGTAATTATGCCAATTAACAATTAAATGTGACAATTAAAATGCGAAACAGTGACTATCCAGTGTTTACCAACAAAGTCCGGTTGCTCCGCCCACTGGTGGGCAGAAAGTTTCCAGAAACCATAGCAACCATTGTTGTCTATTAATAGACGCCAATGGCAGAAGCATATTTCTTGCACACCAGCATAGATACTGGCTATGTTGGTGGGCATAGAGAGTGTTCTGGATACTCTCATACACTATGATATACAAATCGTTGTGATCTGCAATAATACTTAGAATTACTTATTTAGAATATATAATATAGAAAATCAAGATATTTTACTTACTTCCTTACAATGGACCAGTGACGCAGACTAGAACTATTCAAATTTTGAATCGTTGGATTACGCAAGGAGTTATTATTAGAAATGACGTCTCCTCTAATAATAACTCATGGGATTACGGTTGCGGTTATTTTTTACCACCTACACTGGGCGGAGGGGTCAAAAACTGCCCAAAAATTGTTGACACAATGGACAGCCCCCAACCTACCTACCTATCTACCTATTTACTTCCACTTAGGCTACAATGACGGTCCAGGAAGTGACAGGGAACCCCCACAGATATATTCCGAAGACAAAAACATACCCTCAGACGGTGGGTCGCGGATCTGCAACAGAATCATTCATATCAGTCCCCATAATAAGCCACAGAGACTATGCACTGGACACTGTGTTTATTCTAGCCACCTTGACATTGGGGGGATTTTGAAATGTTTGGGGGCAATGTCTGAGTCTCCACACTTTTTTTTTGGGGGGATTTCCATCCCCAGCCAACATTAAAAATTTTGGGGAATTTTAAAACTGGGGAGGAATTCCCCCAGAGAATGCCTAGAATAAACACTGACTGGACACGATCTACAATATGCGCTAGACAAACATACAACTTAAAAATTGCGTTTCCACACAGGATTAGGCTACATAGCCTCCAAAACCACTTTAAATCACATTATTATTATTATTATTATTATTTATTATTATTATTATTATTAATTATTATTATTATTATTATTATTAGCATTATTATTAATATTATTATTATTAGAACTTCGTAGAAGTTTCGATATAATGGGCTTTCTGGGTTTTTTAAAAAACGCAATCTGGGTTTTTTTCAAAAAGTTCACTGGCATCACTGCCAAAGAGGCATCGACCGTTGAGAAGAGCGCGATTTAGACAAAGGCTGTGCTGCGAAGAGCGGGATTGGGACAAAGGCTGTGCCTGGCTGTGCTGAGAAAAGCGGGATTTGGTTTCATTTGGACAAAGGCTGTGCTTGAGAAGAGCGGCATCGGAACAAAAGCTGGGTAAGTTGTACAATGCGATCTAAGTTTTATTGGTTTAATTTAATGTGATAAACTGATAATGCGAGCGCTGGAGTAGAAGTTGACGACACATACAGTGTAGTTTAAACGAGGTTTAGGTATAAACGAGAAATCTACTCGAAGCCGCCACTGACGTAAGATTAAGAGTTATTTGCGATTAAAATGCAAATTACTGTTTTAATTACGAGAATTTTTGGCGTAAATCCCTGATGATTTGATAGCGGGTAACATAATCGCCAGGTATATTCGTCCAATAATGTATGAATTACTGGAGGAAATCTTCGAAACCGAAATTTTCTTAGTCTACCTCTTTTTCATGATCCTGGCATTGTGTCTTGCATTATTTCTTTCTCGAGACATTCCTGTTTTGTTCGCACAATATGTCCCTAGCATTTCAGCTTTCTTACTGTTTCCAGTAGGGTTCTTTGAACCCGGCTTTATCCATTGCCCATTCGGTGGTTGCTTAAAGTCGCGCTAAATTTTAACGCGTTAATTGGGCATGCGTTAGCAGCGATTAATCAACAGTTCGAGTCTTACAGATTTTGTATTATTTATTAACAGAATGTTGATTGGTTGTGGTTCACAAATGGCTATTAATATTTAATTTATATTTTTATTAGGTCCGTTCGCAGGAGCAACAGAAAAGCCTTGCAAGAATTGGGAGCATTATAGCATATCTACAAGTCTTTATCTATGTGAATCAGGTAGATTTGGTGAGTGACTAGAATAATAATAAATAATAGATATTAATATTTATATTAACAATAATGATATTTCTAAATAGTAATAATTGTACTATTACAAATAATAAGTTTTGAAGAAATCAGATATTAAACAACATGTGAATGACACTATAATTTGTATTAAGTATGGGGTTAGAAATATTCCCCTCATGTTATTTAACTATATTTAATATTAATTTTTACAATAGAATGGAACTGAAGAATTGTTGTGACCCAAATAGCAGCCTTAGTTTAAATATAAAGATATCTGCTGATTTGCCACAATTTGCTGTACATTGTCAAACATTTTGGATACTGTTTTTTGTTTTAGGCGAGGAAATGAATCTTTGTCAGTCTCTTGATTTGGGGTGTTGAAATTACTGAAGCTCAGTTTTCAAGCGAAATATTGTGCAAGAACGCATCATTTCAGTCTTTCAGTGTGCAAATTATCTCATCTTTTCTTGATGTATTGGAATAGAATTAATGCAGACAGGGTAAGAAAACAATTTCTCTTTGTGAAAAATGTTGGAGGAAAGTGACTGGACATAAATTATAATCTTAAAACAAGTGTGTAATTCTAAATTATTGGCACAATAATTTCCGTTGGTGTGTTAAAGCTTCCAGCTTTTTAACCCAAAAGTGGTAGGGCAAAGGCTCCATACTTTTTTACGAAAAATGCAAGGTCATCGTTGTCAAACAACCCTGTGCAGATCTGCGTGACGGATATGCAGTCCTCACTGATTTGTTGGTCGGGTGAGATTGTATTTCTGCTGTCCAGATTTGCATGTGGCTTAGTCCAACGGTTCGGACAGACAGGAATGTATTTCCATTGCACAGAGGCTCGCGCAACTCACGTTGAGCGGGATTGCATCTCTGGATTTGCAGTCCATCCGTTCGTTGAGTTGGACAAGATTGTATTTCTGTACAGCGGATTTGCATTCTGCTCGTTCGGTGAGTTGGGCAGGATTGTATAGTCGTCACGCAGATCTGCACGAGGGCCATTTGACAATGCTGACCGTGCATTTTCGTAAAAAGTATGGTGACTGCCCTACTACTTTTGGGCTAAAAAGCTGGATGCTTTAACACACCAACGGAAATTATTGTGCCAATAATTTAGAATCACACACATGCTTTAAGAATACAATTTATGTCCAGTCACTTTCCTTTCCTCTAGTCACGTCTTTGATATTGGACTAATTTTATATTGATTTACAAAACTTTGTACTCTTAAACCATTTTTATATGCTGGCTGCACTAGTTCCATTTCTTTAAGAAAAATGTGCTCCAAAGTTTTAAGGAAAATGCAATGTCAGCATTTTCAAACGCCCTCGTGCAGATCTGCGTGACGGATATGCAGTCCTCACCGATTTGTTGGTCGGGTGAGATTGTATTTCTGCTGTCCAGATTTGCATGTGGCTTAGTCCAACGGTTCGGACAGACAGGAATGTATTTCCATTGCACAGAGGCTCGCGCAACTCACGTTGAGCGGGATTGCATCTCTGGATTTGCAGTCCATCCGTTCGTTTCCCTGGACAAGATTGTATTTCTGTACAGCGGATTTGCATTCTGCTCGTTCGCGAGTTGGGCAGGATTGTATATCCATCACGCAGATCTGCACGAGGCTCATTTGAAAATGCTGGTCTTGCATTTTTCTTAAACCTTTTGGTGCACATTTTAAAAAAAAAGAAATAGAGCAAGTGCAGCCAGCCTAAAAAAATGGCTTAAGAGTACAGAGTTTTGTAAATAAATTTTTAATTAATCCAATATTAAGGATGTTAATTGAATAAATCAATAAATTCATTCAGATAAATATTTGAAATAGTTGTATGGAAATGCTCATTTACATAATAAATTCTACTTTGAGTGAGTAGGTGTTGTATCTGCAATATGTCAATATAAATTTGAAAGTCTCTTGCAATCTGCCGACATATGGAAAGACAGCACGAGGAGACATCACTGGTCTCAGAAGACTTGAAGAAGACATCACAGAAGAAAAAGAAAACAGAAAAAGCTGTGGAAGACATCACAGTCTCTCAGCTACCAGGTAGAATGGGCCTCAAACCTCTGAAATACTGATCAGGCCTCTCGCACTGCATCAAAGTTGATCGCTGTTGAATCAAATGACTTGAAATTGATTGTTGATGGGGTCTGTTGCCAGGTAGATTGTCTACCAAATCCATTTTTGCTAACGAAAGGTTGGATGATTGGTTTTCCATACATTTTCCAGGTAAGTTTTGCAATAAATGGTCTTGGCTGCATTATAAAATTATTAGTTTTTATCACGATTTTATGTGAGTTAAATCACACCTCATAATTTAGCTTCAGCTGCCAAGGTGAGTTCAGTGAGTAATGAGTACTTGTGTTTGCAGAGACAGTTTGTGCAGGGACATATTTATTTCAAAATTATTAATTTGAATCATTTTATCAATTGGTTGAAACAAATTTTCTAATTTAGCAACCTGTCTTCTAAGAAAGTACCCCAAGGTCTAGTCTTTATAAATGTGAAAGGAGCAATGCTGTCAGTGATCAATAGGAGCAGGGTGCAATTTGTGACCTGGAACAGTAGGGGAACATGGGGAATGCATGGTTTAATGCAGATTACTTTGCTCTAATTTTTCATTATTGTATAGATTGTCACCATTTATTTATAGCACAACTGAAAGTTGCAACAATTGAAAATCTGCAACTAAATTCATGCATCTACACTGCTAATTAAAATGAAATTGGTTGAAAGATGTTTTGAGGTAATTCTACATAATTTTGCTGTATTTGGCCACGTAACTCGCCTCTAAGAGGATGTGCCGGCCTCCGAAAACTACGGCATCAGGTTGATCTGGACGTCACCCTGATTCCTCCTGGAAGCATTCTCTGAGGCGCTCTAGAAAAGGAAGGATTGACCAGCTCCGACAGGACAACATCCCTCCCAGCTCCTCTGGCAAAGTGCCAGAGGACATAGTACTGATACTGAGGCAACACAACAGCCCACTGCTGGCTACGCTGAACTGACTACATAATTTTGATATGCTGATTTCAGATCTGCACAGAATTTCTCTATCATGTCAATTTTTAAAAATAGAAATTGCAAATAAAATTTTTGTACACTGTAGTTACAATGGGAAAATTTGCCAGCCTGAGTAACAATAATTGAAAAAGGACCTGTCCATTAATTATGTCAGCAATTTTTGACCCCTCCCCATTGTCAACAACTAAACTTTCACTTAACCCACCCCGTAATTACGTCAAAACTTTTGACCCCCCTCCAGGTCATTGACAGTTCACAATAACAAGGTTAGAATTTTTGTGGTGATGACCATTTTTTGCTCGAGTGTCAAAATCTGGTGGTGACCTTTTTGCCATGCTTTTTCCCATTGTAATAAGTACAGTAGTATTCCATGAAATTTCAATTCCTGATTATTTGTAAAAAGTGAAATTGTTGTCAACTTCTCGACCCCTCTGTCAACAACTGTCAAACTTTTCAAACCCCTCCCCTAAATTGACGTAATTAATGGACAGCCCCAAGTGGGTAAACAGCATTTAACTAAATCAAGTATAGACTACATGTAATTTATAGTGTTAACTATGCTCAAATAGTTTGTTGAAACATTAAAAAGGCTCTCGAGCAACTTCGACAGTCTGGTGCATAATCCTGGTAAGAAGCTGCGCTTTCTGAGTGTACCCTAGCTGTCATGTCTTCAAACGCCGGCAGTAATCGGCCATCATATGAGTGTCCCATCTGGCCTAGTAGAGTGCCTCCATAGACCGCATCCAGCGACATCCTGGGGTTCGCTCTCCTGTTCGTCACTCCAGGGCAGACGCGACGGGGCGAATTTTTAGCAGGGGTGCATGTTTCAGAAGCGGAGCTTTAAAATACATAATTAAAAACCTGAGAAGCAAAAATGTTATCGCAACTCGTTTACAGTACAGTATCTTTTCAAAACCATGACAAGTAGTAAAGGTCATCATAGTTTCTTTCTGACTGTAAAGCGCCAGTAAATCGAGAAAGAAATGCAATAAATACTATGAGTAATATATTAAAGATTTGCAGGCACCGGAAATAGCATAGATAGACCCTTTTTACTTTACTTACTTGCAACATCTCGAGTTTTTCATTATATAGCCGCCGGAACCAGCGTTGGTCACGTGATCATCTTGGTTTACAAGAATCTTGTGAGTGAAATAAAGGTGTTTTAGTGAAATAAATAAAAAGTATTGTTATTAAAGCAAATTCTATTGTCTTGGATGTTTTGGCGCAGTCTTCGTCCGCTCGACAGAGACTGCCTCTTAATTTCATCTGAAAGTGTTCTTCATTTCTTGTATGTCGAGATCACCGTCAGTTCATGGTGTCTAAATTGTAACATAATTAACCTAATTTCTATAGCGCTTGTGTTTAGTTTTTAATTCCTACAAATTAGCTTTTCCCCAGTGCTTTTCTCATCTTTAATCCCTTTTTTGTTCTGTCCTGTGTTGACCAGCCGTTTGTTGTACGTGTTTTGATAATTGTGTGCGGTGCTTTGTCAAGTAACTATTAGGCCTATAGCGGTCATTCATGGTTACTAGACACCTATAGCACAGCCTCATTCACTGTCTATTGCAACTAGCATATCAGAACACAGCGAACTTTTTAACACATTACACAAACCATTTTAACTCCCACTCCTTGCCGGCTGCATGAGAAATAAAATCTCTGATCGTTGGGTGTTGAACCCGGGGAGATACAACATCTCCCGGTTTAAGAGCTGACGCTCTGTTAGGCTAATACAGAGGTAGACAGATAATAGATGGAATAGTAAATATATTGAAATAAGGAAAACAATTGAGTCAAGGTTGTTGATGACCGCATGTAAATAACCGGACACAGAGACAATCCTTAGGCCATATTCAGTAGGAACTAGGAAGGACTGTTAACATCGGATGGAGGTAAGTGTAATGCAATGTAATGTAAGAATTACAAAACAGCTGTTCAATTTCTACTCATTTAAGGAAGCATTGCTTTTAACGGAGGCTGCATCTGCTTAGCTTCTTTACTGTGAGAGGATCTCTGTCTTTTGGAGAAATGGGAGATGTTTATTTTAGAATGAGGAACTCTTAATAATTTTGAATGTTGTATTTGTATAATGTGTGCAGAAGTGACTGTGTGAAAGACTTTCTTCAATTTATTTTAGATGCTGAGTTAGTTATTGAAATGGATGATAACAGTCCAGTTGTCAGAGTGGATGAATTGATTCGTGGAGTTGTACCTTTTGTACCGTACAATCAGATGGAAGAGATCGCCATTAAACGATCATCACCCTTTCCTTTTAACCAAGATATTAACAGCAAAATTGCTTACTGGTAAGTTGTTCAATATCAGTCAGAATTTTGGTTACAGGTATGTCAATGGATAAATATTTCAGCGTGAAATTATAAAGAATACTACTTATTATAAAGAATGACTACACTGTAGTTATATTAATGAAGAGTTATGTTAGTGTCATTTATAAACCATGGCCAATCAAATAAGGCTTTTTTGGACATGTGATCTTTGAAAAGAACAAAAAGTGTCCTGTAATGTACTTCATTACTGGATCCATTTGCTTAGGGGGCTATCCATTAATTATGTCCAACAATTTTTGGGCAATTTTTGACCCCCTCCTCTTGTCAACAACTGTCAACTTTCACTTTGGTGGCATTCTGTTGCTGCTGTTTTATAGGAATGGTGACATTACTTTGTTGAATGCTGCAATCGTCTGCTGTAATAATGAGTCACTGACTGTCACTGACGCTGTGACATCAGCAACTATCCTAAAGGCCGGGAAGGAGCTGCGAGGCCGAAATGCTGAATGAAATCAAAATGCGTCCCGAGATTCTTTTGCCTTTAGATATTTAAATTTCCTGCTTTGATCGCTAAGTGAAAGTTTCTGTATTTATCTTTTAAGTGTAGAAGTTGTTATGTTTTTCAATGTTTGGGTTTTTGCATTATGTCTTTTAGCAATAACTAAAGACACTGAAGTGATACCTGAGACAGAATTATGTCCAAATAACCAGCAGTTGCTAGAACTTTATTTGTCATGGTAGCTTTGCACTTTGACACTTCCTTTAAGTAACTTTAGCGTGACATACATTAAGTGGTACTTTTAACTTACTACTGGTTTAGGAACTGATTAAGAGGATTTTTATGTTATGTATATGCATTTGTTGATTGTTGCTGAGTGCAGTGCTGATGTGTCTTTCAGCGTGTCGTACAGAGAGGCAAAAGATCAGCAAAGGTTATTGCCTTCCAGCAAGGCATGTGATACATACTGTTGGTCCACGATACAACATAAAAAATACAAAACAGCTGCTGAAAATGCTCTGTTTAACAGTTACAGAAACACCTTGCTGCTACTTTGGTCAGTATCTTACGTAACTCGGTTTGTCCATTTGAATTGCCTATGTGCTTTCTCTTGATTTCTGATTAATTTGTTACCGCACTAGATAAAAATGATGATCAAGCTTGATCATGAATACGGCCTTTGAAAATTCTTGAGGAGAACTGGAACACAGAGTTGTGACAGTCGAGTGTTTATGGAAGATGAAATGTCTAGTAATTTTCTTATTATCAATAGTTTTAATTTATGTGTTTATTTTTCCCTTTGACTTTTTATACAATAGGGAAAGAAATCTATCAACACTGATCATGCGTTGCATTCACACAAACAGACGACATATCCGTCATTAGAAGGTGCTCACATTGCGCTCAGTAAGCAATTTCATTTTCTGTTAAATTAATGGATTTGTAATGCCAAAGAAATCATGAAGTCATTGACTCTCTCTCTCTCTCTCTCTCTCTCTCTCTCTCTCTCTCTGTCCTATTTATGTGTATCTTTATGAATGCATTTTATTTCAAGCTTTTTCATGGATTTTTCCGTTTGTTATTTGCTTAGGACGGTCCGTAGGTTCTTGAGAATTTGGAGGAAGATTGATCTGATCGTGTTTGTTGTGACGGGGCTCGACCGGGTCAGAACTTGATTCAAGCATTGACCTTAATTGCAGGAAATTGATTATTCAAATTGAGTTCTAGAGGCAATAACTTTTTATAAAATAATTTAATTCAACTCTTTTTCAAGATATCTAATATTATTTAATCGATATTGTGAATTCAGAAGGTCACAAACAAATAACTGTTGAAGATTTCTGAATTGAAAGAGTAATTGTACTTCTAATTCTGTCCCCAGGAGTCGTACAATTCTTCTTCCGATATATTTTCCACGAAATACGTTGGAAGAACTCTATACCAGTTCAGCGTCTTCCGACATTGGGGGAGACGGAGGAACTCGGTCATAAGCGGAACGAAAGATTCACATTTCCGCCAATCCTTCAAAAAGAAACGTCTGTAAATTACGGATTTCAAATTCAGTTACACTTTGGCGCTCAGACCGATAGGGAATGCCTCTTTTGTTGGCGTTTGTTTGTGTCTCACTGTTTTTCTCTGTTATCTCTGGCATAGATGTGCTTTTTGCAGATGGTTGTGCCTTTGTGTTAGAACAGATGCTACACAATACCATCAATGTATTATTAATGGCTTGACAGAATTTGACTGAATAT